>CM051457.1:62655106-62734615 GCA_028274465.1 Plantago ovata
ATTACCCTTCAACAATTATATACTTCATTTTTTGATATATACCCAGATTAGCATACCAAATACTGTCAAACCCCTAATAATACATAATGCTTGGAGTTAAATTTGTGATATTTATAGTTTAAAAAGTAGTGTAAAGAAATTGATAATTCTGATAATTGACTGAATAAATACCTGTTAACAATATAGTATTTGAGGTGAGTAAAAGATCTGAAGATGACATGTAAATGTTTCCGAAAGAAGCAAAAAGTAGCAACTCAGCAAAGCTTAAGGCGAAAGTGAAGAAGATCACTCCCCTTCCTTCCATGGAGATCTTCTTCCTCCAGTTGCAGGTCACCTTTACCGTTGACTTCACCTCCACCTGCCTGTCACCCACCTCTCCCCAAGAAAAAAATATATTTAAAATATTCCCCCCCACCCCCCAATTTAATGTAAAAAAAATAATACCAAATTTAATAAAACAGATTCCTACTATAATTAAATAAGGTCCAGAGGTAGATTGGGACAGAGCAGAGCAGTAGTAGTAATAGTATTGTGTTGTTTCTTCATTTCATTTCATTTCTTCTTCTTCTCACTTCTAGTTAGAAGATAAACACAAAAACAACTCAGCTCAGATGATCACAAAACTGAACTAAAAGCATTCCCACTTTCTCCTTTCCCTTCCTTTGCTTCCTCCATTTTTGGCAATTCTGCACAGAATTATTATTACCATGGGTTTAGGATGGCGAAGAGCATTCTGCACATCTACCCCGAAAGACAAAGACAGAGACACAATCCTCAAGGATAGTCCTAATTCTCAAACACCAAAACTCAGCACCAGATTCACCGGTTTCTTCTCGAATCCGTCCACTCCCCGCCTCAACCGGGACTCCTCAATCCCATCTATCCGCTGCAGAACCGTTTCAACCCTACCTACAACAAACTCAGCTCCTCACAGCCCCAAGCTCCACTGCAAAACCAAAACCAAAACCACCACCTCCTTCTTCAGCCACCATCGCTCTACCCCTTCCTCTCCTCGCTCACCTTCCACCTTCCCTTTCCGTCTCTCCAAGGTAATAAATGTACATATTGGGTATTCTGGTCTTACCTTTGTACATTACACGTCCATGGATAAAACATTTTTCTCATTTTCTCAACTAATGATTTTTTTTTATTTTTTTTTCATTATGATTGATTTGAATTGTTTGATGATTTTACAGCAGAGTAGTAGTAACAAGTGCGGGATATGCGAGAAGAGCGTGAAGACAGGGCAAGGAACAGCGATATTCACGGCGGAGTGCGGCCATAGCTTCCATTTCCCCTGTATCGCGGCGCACGTTAAGAAACAGTGCACCCTCGCTTGCCCAATCTGCAGCTCTACCTGGAAGGAAATGCATCTGTTGAACCAAAAGGACACGAGCTCAACTTCAACAACTAATCCGAAACTGAAGGTCTACAACGACGACGAGCCACTCTCTTCGCCGACTTGCGGAGCGAGATTCAACACCATTCTCGAATCAGACGAGTCGGTGGAGGCGGATGAACGCGACGAATTTCCTGGATTTTTTGTGACGGACATACAGCAGGCTGCGGTGGTTGAGGAGAAGAATCTGGAGGTCTCGTTGTTGTCTGAGGCGGCGGTGGTTTCGGTTGGGAAGACGACGGAGACTTACGCCGTCGTGTTGAGGATTAGAGCGCCGCCGGCGGCGTTGAGGAGAGCGCCGATTGATTTGGTGACGGTTTTGAATGTGAGTCGGAGTGTTACGGGTGAGAAGATGCAATTGATGAAGAAGACGATGAGAGCGGTGGTTAATTCGCTGTCGGCGACGGATCGGTTGTCGATTGTGGCGTACTCGTCGACTTCGAAGCGGTTGCTGCCGCTCCGGCGGATGAATCCGTCTGGTAAAAGGGCGGCGCGGCGGATTATTGACGCGATTGTGGCATTGGATGTTGCGGCGGGTTCGAGCTCTGCGGATTCGATTAAGAAGGCCGCGAAGGTGATTGAAGACCGACGGGAGGTGAATCCGGGTGCTAGCATTTTGCTGTTCTCGGATGGGCATCGGAACAGCTCGACCGTCTCATCGACGCGCTTCTCTAACACGGAGATACCACTTCATTTGGTTAGCTTGAGCGCGTGTTGTCACGCTCCTGCGGAGGATGGTAATAATTTGGCGAAATCTGTAATTGGTTTGTTAAACGTCGTTGTCCAGGATGTCAGGTTTCAGCTCGGGTTTAAGACTGGTTCGGCTCCGGCGGAGATTTCAGCGGTTTATTCGTATGCGGGTCGGCCGGCTTATCTTGGATCCGGATCGGATTGGTTTAGGGTTGGGGATTTGTACTCGGAGGAGGAGAGAGAGATGTTAATAGAGCTGAAAGTTCCGTCGTCGTACGGGGCTGCTCATCGGGTGATGTCAGTTCGTAGCTCGTATAAAGACCCGTCAACACAACGCGCTGTACACGATAAGGAACGTCCGCTACTGGTTCCTCGACCACGAGCGGTTGGTTCGTCGACTAGAGATATTCAGCGCGTGAGGTGTTTGTTTGTGACCACACGCGCTGTGGCTGAGAGTAGAAGAATGATTGAGAGGGGTGACGTGGCAGGTGCCCACCACATGCTAGCATCAGCTCGGGCCTTGGTGCTCCAATCGGGTTCGGGTTTGGGTGAGGAGTTTGTTCGCGGGTTGGAAGCTGAGCTGGCGGAAGTTAATTGGAAGAGAAGGGATCCTCTACAACAGGTGCGGAGTAGGAACAACCATGAGAGAGAAGCGGCTGTGGCAGCGAATGAGGAGGCGAAAACGGAGCCACTCACACCCACATCGGCATGGAGGGCGGCCGAGCGACTGGCTAAGGTGGCAATAATGAGGAAGTCGTTGAACCGAGTTAGCGACATGCATGGGTTTGAGAATGCGAGATTTTAATAATTTGTAGTCGCGTAGTGAAATATATTATTATGATGGGTATTTTTATGAAAAAAAAATGTATAAATAATATTTTTATTTTGTTAAGAAAAAGTTGGTGAATAGGGACAAATTGAAAATTTAAGGGGTAAGAGACGGATCAGAGCTTTGTGTGAAAATGAAAATACAAAGAAAAGGAAATGTGTCTTATTAAAACCCCACATTAGTAGGATATGATTGATGATTGAGAAGGGACTATAGTAGGGTACCCTAGGGTTTGATTAGGCGCTCTCAAGATTTTTGTCTTTATATTGCATTTATATTTGATTTGTAAACTTTTTATCTTCAAGTTTGAATAAAAATATATTTGTAGAGAAATGAGAATGATGATATGATATTATGATGTGTAAGGGAAGAGAAGAAACAGAATTATTATCCTACTTTTTGTGATGAAATTGGGTTTTGTGTTTGGTACTTTGTCCTTGTTGAAAAGGGCCAAAGGTAGGTAACATCTTATTAGTGGCAATATACTTGAGCCACAAATGGATTAGTGATAAAAGTGTATGGATTAGAGGACCATACACTAACATAGATACCCCTAATGTATAATGTATCCACCAAAAGTTGATTGTTTTGTAGCTATCCCATCAAAATGTATATGGTGCTTAGTTTATATGGTCTTTATGTCTAATGATATGACTTGGTCCTACAATTGCCAAGGACAAGGGCATATTATTGGAAAGGACTTCTGCATTCAACGACTCTCCCTTCAATTCAACGACTATCCATAGATGGAAACTGGATATGCAAAGGATTTGTTGTGGTCGGTACTAATTTTGCCATTCGTAATTTCAATAAAGAGTTTTGAGTTTGATAAGAGAAGATCTATGAAGGTCGAATGAATGTTCACTTGATGGTACAGAGTCAAATCATAGTACATCCATTCACATATACCGCCATTTGTAACCGGTACCATAACCATGTTCACCATATTAAATGAAAAGAGTTACACAAAGGAAGGCAGGCTAATGGTTCCATGATACCAAGATTTGGATTCATACAAAGTCATTTTCAATTGGTTGGCAACAATTGAAAGATCATTGAACAAGTAGCCCTCTTTATCATCATTATCATCAGGCTATTGCTAGTCTTCTTAATTAATTAAGACTGTACTATAGTAGAGTATACAATATTAGTTAATATCCAAAAGAAAGAAAAATCTGACCATAGAGTTTGTTATGCTGTATTGTATGTATGCATGTATTCTAATTCTAATCACATGGCTTAGAAATGGTGGACCACTTAATCATCTAACACCAGATAAAATCCCACTTTTGAAAATCCCTAGGAAAATTGGAAGCAGAAAGTAAATTCTACTACTACTACAATACAATGTGGCTCTGCTTTAGCATGACTTTAGCTAGACGTTTGTAAAATTTAAGGAAAAGGTGCTCTTTTGTGTAGAAATAGCCTGAGTGGAAATAAAAATTTTGCAAAAAAGTTCAATGGAGGAGGACAAATGAAAACTACTCGCGGAGAAACAACCAAAAGTTCATCTCAATGCGCCAAATATTATATCTTATGGGTTGTGTTGTGTTCCTCAAATTGCGCACCTAAAAACCTTTTCTTTACAAGTGTGTGCTTATTTTACTACTATAAGGTTGCTGAATGCTGATATACCCATGCCCTTTTTTGAGAAAGGACACAAGAACCCTTGAGAAAGGCCGGAGAAATGCAACGGGAAAGAGTCGGTTCGACCTTTGCTTCGAACTCGACTTTTGGGCTATATTTCATGTTAGACTAGTCTATTACACCACCAAGACACATGATAGTGGACCCCACACATGTAAGACCCACATATATGTGTCTTGCTAGTGTAATAGACTAAGTCTATCATACATAAACCCAACTTTTGGTGTTTCAGCTTTTAAGAATACCAGTGTACCAACTGATAACAAAATCAAAACAATTATCGGAAGGATGACTCGGACCTAAGAGAAAAAGTACTTCGTCACATATCGATAGGGGTGAATATGTCATTTATGACATTTTTGCTCTGGAAGTATCTCTAATGTGTAAACCTTTTTGAGTGCTTATCTACGAAGTATGTACATGAAATTCAAAGGATGGTGGTTGATAGGGCAAACATGCCACCAGAAAGGGCACACTAGAATTTTATATGCTAAGCACTAGCTTAGGATAAATGATGATAAAGGAACACAGGTGATCTTTAGAGGATCTCAATAACCATGACTCTAATTATCGTATTCATAAACCCATACATCAAAAACCTTCATGGTGAACTGGGAAGTGATCTAGAGAGGCTTTCATGACTCCATACGAGCAAATGGAATGATAATTAATCGATCTAGAGGGGCTTTCACTAATCTGAACTCAAATATTATCAGGTTCTCTAGAGTAATTCTGAAAATATGAGGTAGGCCCTATTCTCTTCTTCGACTGAAAAAAAAAAGTCATCAGTTCACTTCAGTTTCATTAAATTTAGTTAGTTCAATTATGTTCAGATTTCTTCAGGTGAATGGAAGAGGGCCATAGAGACAACAATGCAGATGACAAAGCACAAAAGATACATGCATAATAACTTCAATGGATTCACAAAGAATAATTATCATCATTGAGGAAGAAAAAGAAACGAAAATCCAAACACAAGTTTTATAAATACGAATCACAGGTACATGATAGAACTTGATGATGAAGAAATTTGTTCCATGACAATTTTTCAATCTGTATTTACATTGGTACAGTGGGACTAGAGAGAAGAGGACACTCCAGCTGAAAAAGAAAAAGCTCGTACTAACCTGCCACAACCCTTTTGCTATGCAGTAGCCAGTAGATAAAATAGCAACACTTTCTTTCAAGTTGATTTGCACCAAATCATCACACCCAAGTGACGAATATACAAGTTGGGCGGCTTGAATTGCTTAGGCCACCACGAAACTCGTATAGTAACTTGTGACTTAATAATACACAGTGCAAACTGGAAATGACTCACCTAAACGCGAGAATTGCATAGACCTTGTGATTAACAATTGTGGCTGCAAAGATCAAGCAAATTCTCATATATCTGGTCTATGTAAGAACTTTCCCTTGCTATTCAGGTTATATGACTATTGCTACCATCAGCTGCATGACCGCAATGGTATGGGCAGGTATTGCGAGATTTATTCTTCAACATAAAAGCATATCCCTTTTGAATTCAAACTGAAATGGAGGCTGAAAGATTGCACAAAGAGAAAAACAAAGAGTTTTGACAGTCAATTTACACTAACAGCATCACAGGTACAACTGCTTACACTGACCTGCTTCAACCTCAGTAGGACAGTACGGGCACTTGAAGGGCCTTGAGGTATTGTTTTTGGATAACTTGGTGATAGATTGCTTGCAAAGTACATGCCCACAAGTCAAAAGCATGGGAGGATTTTCTTCACTTGCTTGGTCTCGACTCACTGGGCAAACAAATACAGAATGGAACTGAAACTCTTTATCCAAATCCACAGGCACAGGTAGTTGTTTCATGGTCTGCCATTCTTGCTTTTTCACTGTCATGACGTTCATCAGTTTCAGAAGGGTTGGCAACCCCTGAACCCCAGCTGCAATGGTGATTCCCAGAGGACTCTCATAAGACTGGCCCATAAGATAGCAGAACTGACGAGCGAGTTCTTCAGACAATTTGTCCCAATGTATGGAGGACAAAAGCTCAGCATATGGGGAGGAATCGAGCTTCCCAGTCCACAAGAGACAAGCCATGAGCTTTTGAAACTCTGCCATGTGTTTTGGAGCAAAAGGGGCCAAAAAGGACTTAGCATAGTCCAAACTTTCTTCCCGCCCCTTATTCTGCAAGATTTCAACATATTGAAGGCGGTGAAGTTTGAATTCAATGTCTGATCCTTTTTGTGCAAGTTTGTCATGATTCTTCATGGCCCATCTCAGAGCAGGCTCCAAATTCCGGGTTTTCATGGCTTCTAGAATTTCAAACATTTCGGTGAAGGGGATTTTACTTGCCGCAGCTTCAGGTTCGTCGGACTCATTTATGAAACAGTCACCTAGATCAAATTGACCTTCCCGGTAGAAGTGGCTTGCTATTATCTGGTTGACAGTGTGGATATCATGATCAACATTGCGATAAGCCTTTGATATGTCAGGATTGAACGACTTCTCAAGAAGCTTTGTGTACTTGCTCAAAGCAATATTCAATTCCTTTTGTGAGCCTTCAAGCTGTGGGGCAATATCTTTCAGCTTTGCTTTTAATTCGCTCATGACCACTTTATGTTCAATTGGAGATGTAGAATCTTGAGCAGACTGTATTCTTGATAAAGCATCTTCTAATTCTCGACAAATCTTTTCAATGATTTCTTGAGATTTCGAGGATGATAACTTCTGCTTCTTGGTCACACGGTCAAAAGCATCTCTTATCGAAGTCATCTCCATTTCTCAAAGCTCAACCTCCCAAGTTAGTTTCTGGAAACGTAGTCTACAAGATAGAGAGAGCAAAGTAAGCCTATAACACCAGATCTAACCCTTCAAGGCATGCATAATTGCACAAGGGCAGGCACAGGTTAAATCGAATTCGACATACATAAAAGATTAAGACTATCACCAATCTTAAATTAGATCAAATTCAAGCTTGCATTTATAGGATTTGCAGGTCAACAAAGAAAAAAATTGCTTCCATCTCGAGAAATTTTCACACGTTACCCCCGACACTAGATCTCTATCATAAACAATTGAGGATGATTTACTATATATATATATGTGCCCGAACAACGAGGCTTATAGCTTTTGAGGTGGTCATCTGTGTAAAGATAGCATAAGGTATGTAGTCACTTCACTGAATATGCAATCAAAACTTCTAGTCATGTACACACTTGGGATCCCTAATCATCTACCAAAATGCAGATCAGGAGGCATGTAAGATATTGATGGTGAGTGGCTATTGGTTAAAAAAGAAATCTTAAGAACCATTAATAATAAATCAATGTCAGAATGACATACTAAAACGTATCCAAAATGCGGCGCTTAACCGTCTTGAGGCTATTTCAGGCTTGAAAATAAATTTGAACACGTCTGAAATTATTCAGATAGGTAATGTTGAGCAGATTCATGAACTAGCAGATATATATATAATGGTGTTGTGTCGTGCACTTACCTAATCTCCTATCTCGGTCTACCACTAGGCGCACATTTCAAGAATCTGAGAATTTGGGACTGTATCATTGAAGAGACAGAAAGCGGACTCAGAAGATGGAAGAGATTGTATTTATCAAAAAGTGGAAGGGTTACACTTATTAAGTCAACACTGGCAAACCTACTTAATTATTTCCTATCTTTATTCCCCTATACCGTCGGCTGGATAGAGGAGGGGGATGCTAAAAAACTGCATTTGGTGAATTGGCAGGTTATATGCTCCCCAATCGAATCTGGTGGTCTTGGCCTGCATAAGTTGGCTTTATTTAATAAGGCCCTACTTGGTAAATGGCTATGGAGGTTTGGTAATGAGAGAAGTAGTTTTATGGCGCATGGTAATTGTAGAGAAATATGGAGAATCGGTGGGAGATGGTGCTCTACCGAGTACCATAGTGCTTATGGGGTTAGCTTATGGAAATTTATTAGAAAGGGTATCAAGATGTCTATGGAAGAATTAGATTGGAGGTAGGGGATAGGTCAAACATTAGTTTTTGGTATGACTGTTAGTGTGGAGTCCAGCCGCTGAAAATTTTATATCCATCACTATTTAGTATCTCAAACTGCCAAAAAGCCAAGGTTAATATGATGATGGAACTATACAATGGCTGAATCTTTTGGAATGTATCATTTCGGAGGGATTATTTGTTTGATTGGGAAGTTGAGTTATATGATTGTTGTAAATTTATATGAAGCTCGGGTCAACCCCAGGGGAATTAGATAGAAGCATATGGACCTTAGCAAACGATGGGACGCTCTCAGTAAAAAGTTACTTTAATTAATTGGAGCCAGCCACAGATAAATTTCCCTTGGAAAAGGGGCCAATTACATCTCTGGATCCCATGTTAGATTCATTAATTACGGATTAATCCTCCTTAGAGTAACAATTACAAAAGTTCCCCGGTTAGATAGAAACAATTCCATATAACCCACGAATTCGAATTAACACCCGGAAAGTACATTTTTGCCCCTGAATACTTACCAGATTTTAATTAAACCCAAACAACCACAATTTTATGTTTATTACACATTTGCCTCAAATATTTTTTATTCTACATTAGTAACACTATTTGATATAAAACGAACCCACATAACTTATCTAAATTGTAAAAAGGTCTCAAATATTATTGTAAAACAAACCCCACAAAAGTAAAATTCAAAACAACTCCCAACTTTTTATTTTTTATAATTTTTTAATTTATTTATTTTTTAATTTTTGGTCATCTTCTTCTTCGTCATCCCAACTTTTTATTTTTTATAATTTTTTAATTTATTTATTTTTTAATTGGTCATCTTCTTCTTCGCCAAAGGTACCGGGTTCCGGTACCTTTGCGTTGCAGCTCCATATCTGGAGGTGCTGCTGCTCTGACCGGAGGTGCACTCCGGTCTCCGGAACCGGAGATTTAAAGAAGAAGAAAGAAAAGAAAATAATAAAAAAAAAAAAAGAAAAGAAAAAAGAGAAGAAAAGAAAAAGAAAATAAAAAATAATTTGGAAGACTAAGGGCATGTTTGGTAAGCAAATTAGAATATGCTGGTCAAGATGAAGTGTTTAAATTGGGGCTGCATGTAATTGTTACTCTAAGAGGGGAATAAACTTAGAAGAAACGTAATTAGAGTCTCTAGTGAGGGTGGTCTAAGTAATATTCCACTTGGAAAAGTAAACTGCTCCCCTGTGAGGCTTTCTTTTGGACTGTGGCGTCGGGAAAGGTGTCAACCACTAATAATCTGAGGCACTGTGGTATGTATGACTATGTTCTGGAGTGGTGTTACACATGCGTAACACTGACCATCTGTTCATTCATTGCAAAATGGCTATGATCCTGTGGGATTCTATATTGGGGATTCGTAACTTGTCCTGGTCAATGCCAAGCAAGGTGATAGGTCTCCTGAGGGCTTGGAGAAGAAATCTGAAAGATAAAGATAAGACTCTGTGGAATGTCATACCAGGCCGTGTTATTCTGTGCATTTGGATTAAGCGAAACAATAGGTGTTGAAGATGTTTCTAACCCGGATAGGAAATTTCCCAGTAATTTTTTGGGGTTGTAACTTTGCAGCTTTAATGGAACAGAAAGTAACTCTTTGCCTAATAGTTAGTTTGCTTTATGTCTGAGTTGTTGTAATACACATCTCCTATATTTTTCTCTCTAAACAATAAATGCCAAATGATGGACATTCTAACTAAAGACAGCTTAATAGAGAATAAGAACTCTCTCATGATCTCCATCAACAATTCCCTTTATTTGCCTAAAGACAACTTCTTGAATAACCCTAACACCCATTTGTTTCCCAAATCTTCTAGTTCGTTCATAAGCTACTTCAGCCAATATCAGATATTTCAAATAACAAAGGAACTTAAATCTCCAAGTGGAGGTATCAAATATCAACTATCAAGAGCACTGAGCAGATCAGAGTGTTCAGCTAACACTATGCAAGTTTCAGTAGGCTATTGTGGTAGCTAAATTATGACTAACAGAAGCCTAAGATCTGTGCTTACTGGACAGAGTGGGTGCTTGCAGTAGATTATTTGTCACAGCTTGAGGATTAAAGTAAGAATCAGTCCATTTTTTACTGTTTCAGGACCCGAGAATGAGACAAGTTTATTTGCCTTTAAGCTAGAAATGGTGAATGCAGATAAGCTGTTATTCAACAGCTCAAACAGATTATTTCAAGTTTAAAATGAGCTGAATATTTTTAGCTGAAGCTACTGTAAATACCCATTTTAAGCATTGACCAGATCACCGCATTCAGCTGAAAGGCACAGTGTGTTTTAGTAGGCTATTGTCGCTAAAGTACAATTAATAGGGTGTATGGCCACATGAAGGTACTTCTTTACGGAAAACATTCAGCAAGTAACGTGATATTCTTATAGGAAGCACCACTATGTAAAGTAAATGTCTCGTGCAAGTAGTACATGTGTTTTCTACAAAATATCAACAAGTATATCCGACTAGTCTGATTATGCAGCCATGTGACTATCATCCAATTCATGTCATAGTAAAATCAATTGGTTTATCCCTGTCTTATGTAATCCCATTTTATGGTTTTCTAACATGTGGCGGAAAAATAGGAAGGGCCAGTAGCTTGCAACATAAGCTTTATTAGAAACCATTCGCTCTTAACAACTGCTCGCGTATCAGTTCTAAGCGTGCAGCATAAGTGGAAATGTATTCACTAAAGTGGTCATCTACTACTCTCATCTATAATAATGGTTATAAAAGTATCTCAGTTGTAGGTATCATCAAGGCAAAGAATGAAAGAAACAAACTTAATATTACCACATTCACAACAGAAGGAAGAATGGAGAACATATTTGTTGATGCTTTCTTAAGGAAAGTAAGTGGCCAAGTCACTTAGCCCTCAATAATTCTTCTACATTATTTCTCATTTGTTTTACAAATTGTTTGAAGATGCGTGTTAGAGGAAAATTAGAGAGAGATCCACGTCCAACTGTATGCAACATGTAATGAAATGCCAAACATATATAATGCATATTTGAGACAAGACCAGCGCTCGTCCAACCTAATCCATAATAATTTTAGTAATTCAACCGAAACTAGCATAATCCAACATACCAGTACCAGTGAGGCAGTGGTGATAACTAAAAAGTCCCAAACCAAAATCCAACACAATCTAACCTAATAACTGATTCAATCTGATCCAACATAATTAACCCTAATCCAAGCTATTCTAACATGCCTAATTCAACATAATGAATTAAGCAATAAGGAGTGTAAAATCATCAATTAGGCTAATATGAACAAACCGAAGTTAATGAGATAACCAATTTCAACTCGAAATCAACAATTATATCATCTAAATAGATATGAATTGTACAGTATAACTAATCAAATGTCATCACAAATTCAAGCTATTTCACTGGAATTTGCATAAATAAAAAATACCCAAAAGTTAGGTTTAACCTACCTTGATCAAGAAGAATGGAGATAGGAATAGAGCTGGAAGAGAGGACAGACAGTGGAGTGGCGGATGATGATGGTGGCGGCGGAAGGTGCAACGCAGAGGCACGGCGGCAGCGGGAGTGGCGAGGCCGGTGGCTGTGGTAAAGGGAGAGGAAGAGAAGAGCGAGGAGAAATGAGAAAACAAAGAATGAACACAACTTGATCGGATCTGTTTTAATTTCTTTAATATTTTTATTATTATTAGATCACTTCTTATAGTTTGATGGTTAATTGAGTTAAACATATAAGTCCCCAAAACAGCTCTTCCAAATTGAATACTTCAATAGTTGGTTTGGGGCTTAATTGAGAGTTTTATTTGGGTTCCACATGCCACATGTTAATCCATTATTAATTTTCCTACTAAATAATATAATTAAACAATTTTTTAAATATAATTTGGGTCTTAAATGGAGTCTACTAATTAGTACCCCTTTCCCATGGGCTACCATTAGTAGCCCTAAGCCTCCATTGGAAGCATTTTTTGGCTTAATTGATCCAAAAAATATGAGTGCTCTTAGGATTATTTACGTTTACCGCCCCACCAGCTACCCTCTACATATAAGTTACATATAAGATAAGAGACCTTAGATTTTAAATTACATGTAAGACTAAGAGCACTCCTTATGGAGGTTTCTTTGGTACTGATCTAGAGATTTAATCCCAAAAACCTCCAATGGATGCTTCTTCAGGGCTACTAAACCTTAATAACCCATAGTAAAGGGCTACTAATTAGTAACCAAGTAAGTTTACGCCCCAAATATGGGACTCATAAGTAAAATTCCAAATAATATATATTACTCTCTCCCATTTTTACTCTACATGTAAAGTATGAGACTCACAATGAAGCCCCAAACCATTGAAGACTAGACAACAATTAAAGAAGACTAGGGGTGAATATTACTTTTGAGTAGTAATGAGGTTGCTGATATTTAACAAAGACTTATTAATTTTCAGTAATAATGAGTTTGCTGATACTTAAAATTCAGAGTGCGAAAGTCTCTTAATAAGTGTTTTTGACAAAAACCAGTTTCAGTAAGTAAGCAGCTAAAATAGTGTAAACAAAAGTGTAAACAAAGTAACTTCCTGAAAGTAAATTGTGGTAAAGTAAATCAAACACTTTTTTATAGTTAATGTGGTATCTGAGAGTGGCTACTGTAAATACCCATTTTAAGCATTGACCAGATCACCGCATTCAGCTGAAAGGCACACTGTGTTTTAGTAGGAAAGTACAATTAACAGGGTGTATGCCACATGAAGGGACTTCTTTACGGAAAACATTCAGCAAGTAACGTGATATTCTTATAGGAAGCACCGTTAAGTAAAGTAAATGTCTCGTGCAAGTATTACATGCGTTTTCTATAAAATATCAGCCGGTATATCCAAGTAGCCTGATTATGCAGCCATGTGACTATCATCCAATTCATGTTATAGTAAAATCAATTGGTTTATCCCTGTCTTATGTAATACCATTTTATGGTTTTCTAACATGTGGCGGAAAAATAGGAAGGGCCAGTAGCTTGCAACATAAGCTTTATTAGAAACCATTCGCTCTTAGACCATAAATATCCATGACCACCCACCACAACAAATAAAAAATTAATTTGTATCTCATCCACGTACCCATCCTACAACCAACCCACCACAACACCAAAATCCACATTTTATCCATGATCATCCACCATCCAACCAATTCAATTTATTTATTTTTTCATTTTATTATTATCATTTAATAATTATAATATAATAATTGTATATTATTATAAAATTCATGTATTAGTTAGAGGGAAAAAATTATGAATTTTAATATATTTTTTGTTTAAAATAATAAAATATCAAATAATATAAAAGATAATGATAAAATCTAAAAAGATAATATAAAATATAATAATAAGTATAAAAGATAAATAAAAATAAAAAAAATAAATGAGCAATAGGAAGTGTCCCCCTCCATAGAGTCCACCAGCCACCGCACACATAATTGTGCGCTCTCTCTATTTTTTTTAAAAAAAAATTGGTGATGGTGGTGGGCCCACCCACCATGACCCCACCCAACATGCACCGATATTCCAGGTCTTAACAACTGCTCGCGTATCAGTTCTAAGCGTGCAGCATAAGTGGAAATGTATTCACTAAAGTGGTCATCTACTACTCTCATCTGTAATAATGGTTATAAATGTATCTCGGTTGTAGGTATCATCAAGGCAAAGAATGAAAGCAACAAATTTATTATTACCACATTCACAACAGAAGGAAGAAAGAAGAACATATTTGTTGATGCTTTCTTAAGGCATGTAAGTGGTCAAGTCACTTACTTAGTCCTCAATAATTCTTCTACATTATTTCTCATTTGTTTTACAAATTGTTTGAAGATGCATGTTAGAGGAAAATTACAGAGAGATGACAAACATATATAATGCATATTTGAGAAAAAATACCAGAGCTCGTTCAACCTAATCCATAAATTTTAAATAATTCAACATAATTCAACCGAAACTAGCATAATCCAACATACCAGTACCAGTGAGTCAGTGGTGATAACTAAAAAGCCCCAAATCAAAATCCAACATTATCTAACCTAATAACTATTAACTAATTCAAGATGATCCAACATAATTAACCCTAATCCAAGCTATTATAACATGCCTAATTCAACATAATTACATAATTCAACCAATTAAGCAATAAGGAGTGTAAAATCATCAATTAGGCTAAAATGAACAAACCGAAGTTAATAAGATATCCAATTTCAACTCGAAATCAGCAATTATATCAACTAAATAGATATGAATTGTACAGTATAACTAATCAAATGTCATCACAAATTCAAGCTATTTCACTGAAATTTTGCATAAACAAAAAAATACCCAAAAGTTAGGTTTAACCTACCTTGATCGAGAAGAATGGAGATAGAAATAGAGCTGGAAGAGAGGACCGACAGTGGAGTGGCGGATGATGATGGTTACGGCGGAAGGTGGAACGCAGGGGCACGGCGGCAGCGGGAGTGGCGAGGCCGGGGGCTGTGGTAAAGGAAGAGGAGGAGAAGAGTGAGGAGAAATGAGGAAACAAAGACTGAACACAACTTGATCGGATCTGTTTTAATTTCTTTATTAATTTTTTTTTTTTTTTTAAAGAATACTACTTCATTCTCAATTCCAAAACAATTACAATACAATTTCGTCCATCCCTAGATCCACACATGATCATTTCCTGCCGGTCATCAAAATAGACGCAAATTGACTATAACATCTATTGGTTTTTCATTTAGTTTCGTTGACTTTTTCTAGGTTCCGTTTGACTTCGAATTAATCATAAATTGCATCCGAAAAAATATTTTGAAATTATATTATAAAAGTGAAAATCTTATATTTTCATAATATAAGTTCAGATATGTTTTTTTTCCAATAAGATTTATAATTAATTTGGAGTCAAACGGAGGCTAAAAAAAGTCAACAAAATCAAATGGGAAGCTTGATTGTGGACGGAGAAAGTATAACAAAGTCCAGCCAATTTTTCATCTCCAATGCATCTCATGCGCACAACCTCCGGACTCTCGCCTTCCATTTTCACAAAGAATGGCTGCTGTGCAAATATTTTCACATTCATGTGTCTCCAAAGAGTGTGAACTGTTTCAGTAAAAGCAATCTTGAGTAACTTAGCCTTCAAGCTTTTACCTCTTGTGTGTATATCAACCCAAACAAGTTCATCAACAAATTTTTTCGGAGTATGGCATATATTCATCCAACGCAACATTCTTTCCCATACCATATGAGTATTATCACATTCAAAAAATAAAAATAATCAACACTTTCCACTCCTCCACATAGGACACAAGTATTATCACTGGAGATAACCATCGCCAACAATCTGTCTTTCGTATATAATCGATTTAAACAAGACATCCAAAGTGTTACCTGAGATCGTGGCCTAGCTTTATTGTCATAGAACAATTTTCTCCATGGAACAGCCGGCTTGCTGCCCCTAATTTCTAGATAAACAGCATGCGTTTCCAGATTTCCATTCCGGTCTGCTGTTGCCCAGGCATCCAGCAGCAATACCTGTTCCCGGATTTTTAATATGCGTCTGAAAATCCAAGAACAGCTGGAGTTGGGCTCATAATTCTCAATGCTGGTCCCTTTTAGATAATATCCATGCAACCAACGAACCCGAAGGCGATCTGATTTATTGCTCAAGTGTCAAAGGAGTTTTGCAATTGTTGCAACATTCCAATCCAACAAAGAAATCATATTCACACCCCCTTGATTCTTTGTATCACAAACTTTCTCCCATGCTACACGTGATTTCTTAGTAATTTGCTCCGTGCCACTCCAAAGAAATGAATGACAATGAGCTTTGATTTTAGAAAGTACCTTTTTGGGCAATGGAAATATTTGCATCCAATAGTTCGCCGTAGAAAAAATAATACTCTTGATTAGTGTCATTCTACCAGCATAACTCAAAAGCCATGAGGTCCAATGCTTGAGCCTATTCAGAATCTTGTCCATAAGTTCTTGATATTGATTGATCGACAGTTTCTTGCTATCAAGAGGAATTCCCAGATATTTAAAAGGCAAGCATCATCTAGTAAATCCCGTTGACTCCAACATATCCGCTTCATGTTCAAGTGTTAGTCCCCCACAATAAAGTTTACTCTTGGATGGATTTGCTACTAATCCCGTTGAATGGGAAAAGATAGTAAATTTTTCCAGCAAGAGTTGAACAGATACTTTATCACCTCTTGCAAATAACAGAAGATCATCGGCAAAGCAAATGTTTGTTAAGTTCAATAACTCACACTTAGGAGGCCAGTTGAAATTAGGATTTCGGGACACACTTTGCAAGACACGATGCAAGTTGTAACATCCCGTATTTTTCTACCTATTTTTTTATTTAATTAATTACCTAAGTAATTTATTTTATATGGGTAATTTAATTATTTCTCTTCCCGCGTCATCGAATTCGTTTTTGAAAGCTTGAATTGTTAGCGGACCGTTTGTATTTTCGACTTGGGCTAGATAGTAATTCAGCCTTGCAAGACTGACTAGGCCCATTTGACGTGGCCCAATTTTCAAGGCCTGCCCATGTACTTTTAACCCTAACCCTAAAACCATCTCCTTCTTTCCCCCTCTTTCATTTTCATTTTCTTTTCTCTCTTCTCTCTTGCAGCCACACGCGCAAACAGTATTCTCCTCCCTCTTCATTTTTACGGTTTTCTACACCATTCATCAACATCATCATCCTCTCATCTCATCACCATCCTCACCTATCATCATCGGCGGATCACCATCACCAACACCGGACCTCTGTTTTACTCCGCCCCATTCACCTATCTTTGTTTTCATTTCGCTTTCCTCTTTTTTATGACCGTTTTGCCCCTGCTTCGAATTTGGACCCAAAACTGAACCCTAGCTTCGAACTGTTGAACTTCTGGATGTTCTGGACTTTTTTTAGATCGACTTTTGACTAACAGTGGACTTGTATGTGGCTTTTGGATATGTTGGTGGACTGATCTGGACTACTAAAACTGTTGGGGTATTTTGTTGGGATTTCTTAAACTTTAAGGACCTTTGTGCAACTTACAAATTACGGGCAGATTCGTAATTTCCGAGATTGACCTGAGAATGTTTGAGACTGACCTCGTTCGGTTTGGTTTCATTTGGACATTGTTGTTATGTTTTGGATCATGTGGGGGTTAATTTGTAAAATCTGGAAACTGTGAGAACTTGTCTGCAATTTTTTTGACCGGGTTTGACTGTTTACGAACTGGGTTAGGACTTTGGAGAGTTTCATTTTCTGGGAAATGTTATGATACTGATTTGAAACTTGAGAGGCCAAGTGTTTTTTCTGTTTTTGAAAAGGTCTTTTCTGCAATTTCTATTTTGAGGGTAAAATGGCAATTTCCTACTTTTTGGACTAAACTGTTAAATTTAGTTTTCCATTGGGGACTGTTATGTTAATATTGAAAAGTGTTGTTCTGTTTTGCAAATACTGTCGAGGGTTATTCCTATAATTTCGAAATTGGGATAGAAGCATTTTTATTAAAACTGTTCAAGTTAAAATACTTTTTGTCTTGTTGTTAAGCTTCTAGTTGACTTGCTAGATTAGTTGGTTGTGTTTGAGAGTTTAACCTAGAGATTCCGAGTTCGAACCCCACCTTCGCCACTTCTCCACCGACCTTTTTCTCTATTACCGGTTTTACTTTCCTTTTGACTTCTAGTTAGTGACTAGTCGTTTTCTGTTTAGGTGCTCCGTCCGTTAGGCCGTAATTCGCTGTACTTTTGTGGTTCTTGCTCGCAAGGTTTAAGGTGAGTGTTCACCCCAAAGTTATTTATTTTTAAAACCTGGAAGGCAATGTGCTATGCATGTTTATTGTATTGTATTCTGTATGCGACTGCTTTAAAAGTAAATATGCCCTACGCATGACCATTTCACTTTATTATGTACGGTGTTGTGCGGTGTTGTTCTGTTTGTACTGACTCTTCTGCAGCAATGTAACTCGGTTATTCGAGCACTTTATCTGTTTTTGTTTCTGTCTGGCCGGTCGATTAGGTTGTAACTAGGTAGACTTGGGTAGTGTGGACTATCGGGTTTATTTGGTTATTGCCTATTCTATTCCCTTTTAGACGCGAGGCAGAAGTCGCTGAGGTCTATTAGGGTCGTAGGATCTGTTTCCCCAAAGTACACGGGGCTCTGTTTCTGTCTAGAGAAGGCCATCTCTGGAGGGAGTTACAAGGGCAATCTGGGAGTAGGAGCAATAAGGCGGGCTGCACCAACGAAATCTGCTCTGTTCTGTTATATGTCTGTCTTTTCTGTTCTGTTGTTTGTTTGTTTCATCTGTTCTGTTATCCGTTTCTATATGGTACCATATGGGTTACAAATTCTTTTGTTTTAAAAAATTGTTTATCTTTTCTGTCTGTTAAAATTCGAACCTCACTGGGATCCTTTATCTCACACTCTTTCTGTTTTCAAAACCCCTTCCTTGTAGATTCTTTTGAAGGCAAACAAGACTAGGCGTCCAGCAACTGAGAGTTGGGATTGGGTGTTCACTGGGATTTATGTTCTTTCGAAATAAGAAGAAAAACTCTTTCATCTTCACTGTCTGTTCATTTTAAAATTGACACTGAGTTTAGTTACCGTTATCTCTGTTCAACTTTAAATTTGTAAGCTCATTTGAGCGCCAAACCCTGTTCATTCTCTTTATTGAAAACCGTTACTTTTAAATTTGCAAAATTTCCTTATTTTCCAAGAAAATATTTTATTTTAAAAATCGGTACCGTTACACAAGTACTCCATGACAATAACAAATAGAAGGGGAGAAACAGAATCTCCTTGACGCAAACCTCATTTTGCAGGCAATAACTTAGAAGGAGCACCTTGGATTACATATATGTAAGAGACAGATGTAACACAAGCCATTATCCAAGTAATAAAAAGTCGTGGGAAATCCATCTCCCGTAGAATCTGCTTCAAAGCACACCATTCCACACTGTCATATGCCTTTTGTATATCAATTTGAATCATGCACCAAGGAGAAATTCCTTTACGTCCATACCCTCTAATCAGTTCCTGGGAAATAAAGATATTGTCGTGCCTTCCCTGGCATAAACGCAGATTGGCTATTATCCACAACATTGTTAATCACAGCTCCCAACCTGCTTGTTATAATCTTAGAAATGATCTTGTAGAAAGTAGTACAACAAGATATAGGACGCAAACCCTTCACCGTTTGTGCATCTCTGGTCTTTGGTATTAAAGTTACCAGAGTACAGTTGATCGCCTTATATAATCGTCCTGTATCAGAGAAATTTTGAACTGCTTTGATAACATCAAATTTTATAACCGGCCAAGCTTCCTTGAAAATTTTTGCGTTAAACCCATCAACACCCGGTGCTTTGTCATTTCCTATAGATTGTACAGCTGCCCATATCTCCTCATGTGTGACCCTCCGACAGATCCAATCTCCTTGCTCTGCAGACAATTGTCGACCTCCTCTTAGTGCATCAAGGTCCACCGCAGTTAGATTACTTGATGAGGAACCCACCAAATTAAGTTGTATAAAACTGCAATATCTCCTGTTCCAAATCAGCAAAAGTCGTTGCCCACTGTCCAGAAGGTGTGCGCAGCTTATGTAAACCTGTACCTCTATTTCTGTCTTGTACAACAACATGGAAATAGGCGTTGTTTGAGTCCCCAAGTTTTAGCCAATTTGCTTTGCTTTCTGTTTTGCAATATTCTCATCTAGCTCAACCCATTTCGTCAGTTCAGCCATATAGTTTTTCTCATCAGTAATCAAAGACATATTGAATTTATCAATAAGCAAAGCTTTCTGTGCACACTCCAGTTTTTCTCTAGCCAAGAGAACCTTCTTTTGCACACCATGATATCTTCTCCCCATACTCTGCATATCACCTTTCAAAAGCGTTCCCAGACCACAAACATTGGATGCCCATTCACATTTCGATTCCACCCTCTAGCAACAACATTAAAAAAATCAACTGCTGTAGTGGCGCAATTCAGAAATTTGAACAGTGGCTTTGGCTTAGGTGGTTGCACCTCATATGTAATCCTCAAAGGAGCATGATCCGAAATAAAAGGTTCTAACACCTCAATAGTATGTTGTGGGAAAGTCACAAACCAATCAACATTCCCTAGCACTCTATCAATCCGTGAATAGGTCTTCTTGTTTGTCCAACTAAAGTGTTCACCAATAGTATCACATTCAAACAATCCAATTTGACTCATCATGTTTTCCAAATCCTGATACTCATGTATGCTAACATGATTACCTCCAATCCTATCATTCACTGTAAGGACATTATTGAAATCTCCAATAATAATCCAAGGCCCACTAATGTTTCCAGCCAAATTTTATATATCTGTCCATAATTCTCTTCGCCTTTCTAGAGAATTTTGAGCATAAACAACAGTAAGCCATAACTTCAAATTTCCAGTAAGATCTTGGACACGAACATGAATATATTGATCAGAACAACTTACAATGGACATTTGAAGCCTACTACATTTCCACAATAACCAAATCCTACCCTTATTATGCATATCATAATTATCAATGTAAGACCATTGCTGGCCAAACTTGCTTCTAACTCTATCTGCATTACACTTCTTGACTCTAGTTTCTAATAACGCTATAGAGGCACAATTCATACGTCTGAGATGGGAGCTAACCTCAGTATGCCTTTCAGTTTTATTTAACCCCCGTACATTCCACGAAAGCATTAAACACGAGACGATGAGGCATTGAGTGAACCATTCCCAGTTCCCAATGACCTTTCTGATTTCCAGAAATAGTACCCACTGATATACTCTTATCACCATTCACAGCTCCAGTAGGAACAGTAGGGCGTTCACGCAAAGTTTTCTGCTCATTACGTCTCTGATACCCCTGCTGTCCAGTGTGATTCTTAGCACAGTTGTGCCCAACCTTCCTGTATTTTTTGCAAAACAATGGTCACCATTCGTACTCTACTGCTTGATTAAATTTTTCCCCATTACGATCACACACAGTCACAAAATCCTTTAGATCCATTGTAACATCAATTTCAATCAACACCCTTGCATAAGAAACACGAAGTTTCTTTGCACTGCACTCATCTGTCACAATAGGCCTTCCCAACGCACTCGCAATTTCCCTAAACTCTTACTTCCCCAAAGATGGAGCATATGAGTAATGTCATAATTAGTTAATCTACCCAATAAAAAAGTTCAAAAAATTTGGCAATAAAACTCCACATAAAACATGCAAGACTATCCTAGGATGAATGAAGTGAATGCAACCTAAAAACTAAGAAAGCAGTAAACGTGCAAATGCAAATGAAAGGTTTCACGAGTAATCATAAACAAAGCAAGTATACGAATACCCAGCGATAACCCCCCCCAAACCTGAACGTCGTCGCTCGTCCCGAACGCCGAAAGTGGATTTAAGGTGAGAGAGCTAAACTTGTACCTGTAACTATAGTACTCAAAGAAACTCGTGAGAAACCAAAAACATACGAAAACATAAAATAAAACACAATGATATGCATGCAATAAAGCGGTAAAAAAGCAATAAAAACTCTGGGTTGCCTCCCAGATAGCGCCATTGTTTATAGTCTTTGACTCGACTCCTTCTTGCGCCTAGCTCTTCTTCTTGAGGGTACTAGACTTCCCCTTCATGGATCTTCTCCTCATGCCACGAACCTGTGAATAAGAATGAACATAGACAGCAAGACCACAGTAGTTAATGGTGTGAGAAGTATTGAAGTGATCAGGTGGATCAGAAATGGCTCGCAACACATGTCGCTTGCCATCCACCTCAATGGTGCAAGTCCTTCGGTAGATGTCTATCACGGAGCGTAGTTTGGTCAAGAACGTTCGCCCCAAGAGAACAACATCCCCCATCCCAGGTGTAGACGCCGGCATAACTACAAAATTGGTGTACACAGAAGCTTCACCAATCTTAACCAATACGTTCTTCACAACGCCTTCGGGTCTCACAAAGGATCCATCCGCTAGTTGCACAATGGCCTTATGCTTCGAAAGCTCTCCAAGGCCACTCTTCTCAAACACATTCATGGGTAGCACATTCGAGTAAGATCCCGTATCTAGTGTAGCACGGACGTCATCGAGACTACCAATCCCAACCTTAACATCAAAGCTATCAGGAATTGGTTCAGGATCCTTAGGTCCTTCATTACTTACGTTGAGTCCCAGATCTTTATCTTCCTCCTTGGCCAATGGAGGCTCGTCTTTTGCACTATACTCGCACGCAACAACTTGCTTAATGGTGATTTCCACTGGAAGATCTCCCACCAAGTTGATCGACATGGACCTCTCAGTGCTGCTATGTAACTTCCCCTGCTCTGTACTAGCTCTAGCTTCCAATTGATCCAGACGAGCATTGATCTTTGCCGAATCCTCCTCGTATCTCTTCAAAAACACTTGGGTGAAATCCACCAATTTCTGTAAATTATCCAAGAGAGTTGCTGACTTGGATGTAGATGCTTCGACCTTAGGAGTAGGATTACTACGGTTTCCCCAGTGAACATCTTCTTGTGCTAGATCTGATCTACACATATGAGCCCCATGCCCATAATTCTTGCACACCCTACATACCTCGTTGGAGAGAGATGTTCCGATTAGGCCACTTAGAGCTTGCCTCATCTGATTGGCGAAACCTTCGAACCTATCGCCACTCACACCATTCACTTCATGCATTGGGATCTCCTGGTTTGGTGGAGCCTCAGGTCCACGCCTCCTAACCATTGCTCTTGGATCCTTGGACTGAGATCCTTTAGCAAGCCTTTTGAAACACGCCCACACATCCTCGGTGGTCTCTTCCCAGATAGTACCATGGCATTGGAAATCCACCACCTGTTGACTCTCATATGTGAGTCCATTGTAGAAGTGCTGGACAAGATCAAGAAGCTCAAAACCATGGTGTGGACACTTGTGCATGAGGTCCTTGAACCTCTCGAAAGCGGTGTAGATGGTCTCATCATACTCCTGTTTGAATCCAGTGATTTGCGCCTTAAGCGCGGTAGTCAATGTGTGAGGAAAGTATTTCTCCATAAAAGCAGAATACACCTTGTCCCAGGTGTCTAGTGATCCGGCTTCCAGAGAGCCTAACCATGCCTTGGCTTTATCACCAAGCCCCATAGCAAAAACCTTCATCTTCAGCTCATCGTCCGTTATCCCTGCTCCGGGTCTTGGAAGATTATTGATAAAATCGTCAATATCATTCAGGTATCCCATAACATCTTCCCTAGCCAACCCATAGAACCTCGAGAGTTGCTGGAACATGCAACTTTTGATTTCCAAATCTCGAGTTGCAGCAGAAAGAACAATAGCCGGACCTCTCATCAGTGCTTTGTTGGGTTGAACCCATGATTTCAAAAGTGGGCGAGCCATCACAAGACCTGAATATCTGCGACAAGCTAGGAAAGGAGTATCAGAGAGAAAAAATAAAAACAACTAAAAGTAGGAATTGAATGCTGAAAATATAAATAAGCTAAACAGAAAAAAGGAGTATAGTCCCCGGCAGCGGCGCCAATTTGATGAACGCGTTGGATTGTCGAGTTCCAAGCAATCAAATAAATTTGTATTTAGCCAAAGGCAATTCACAACTACAATGAAAACCGTAGTGTAGCAGTAGAATAACCTCGAGTGTCAATCTCTAAGGACTATAACTAGCTTTATCTGATCTAATTTAGAATATAAAACAGCAGACGATTTAGCAAAGGTTTTTCTTAACAGATAATGGAGATTGGTGATAGTATGGTCCTTCAAAGCATAACGGGTTAATAATCGTGCATAAATTCCTCGGTTTGCATAGAGATCCTTGATCAATGAATTGTCCAGTTGTAATTATCAAACACTACGAAGATATAGGTTTAGATAGGTCAAAGACCAATGAATTGTCCAATTGTGTGCAATAATTAATCAACAATACGAAGATAGAGATTTAGATAGATCAAAGAAATAAAGCAATACCTCAGAGTATAATGCACGATATAGCCATTAGCAAAATTATTAACCCTTCGCTAAGAATTCACATACTATCACCAACGAGAAGTTTAGCTACTCATAGTTGTCATGCAATCAACAGAAATCATAGAAGAAAACATGTTGAAAGATATATAAAAATAAGTAGAAAAACTGTAAGATACAATGTTACCGAAGGTTGTCAATCTCCGAAGAATCGCGATCTTACAAGCTCCAAACTGCTAAGAAAAAGTATCTCCTAAGCTATGAACCCCCAGAACAGGCTCTGGGGAATTCCTACCTAAAACTACAGAGAAAGGTGAGAGAAAAGGTCTGGAAAAATATGAAAAACAGAGAAAAACTGAGCAACTATATATAGGCTACGAATTGTGTGGGGCGAAGGGCCCCACACACCGGGCGATTCGCCTGGTGTGGGGCGATTCGCCCCACGTCCCGGGCGATTCGCCCGGGAGTAAAACTCGGCCAGATACGCGTTTTCGATGCGTTTTTGGATTTCTTCCCCTTTTCGGACTCGGTTTCTGACTTCTAGTGGCCTTCTAACCTCCAGATTCGACCCCTAGACTTCAAATCCTATATGGAATCTTTCAGATACTCCAAATAGGCTTCTGGAACACCAATTCCTTGTCTACTTCAATATAATTGCCCGGAAAACCTCGTTTTTCAACCAAAACCTGTAAAATAAAAACTAAAGGGAAACGTGACACTATTCTAATAAAATAAAATGCACTAAAATATAGCTAAATTAACATAGAGGATAGCTAAAATAGGTGAAAAAGACTTAAATGAAAGTTTAAAATACACATTCATCAATCATCATCGACACTTTGTTCAATTTGTGTACCTTTATCAATCGCTTGTTGCTCTGCCATCATCTCAGCCAATTCATTCATCGCATCTTGTTTTTCCTTATTACTCGCCTCTCCTGTTGCTCCACCGTCGATAGGTACCGTCACCGTCGGCCTTTTCCGCGGCCGCCCACGCTTGTTAACCATCAAAACGGCGGTTACACTTTACTAGGTGTATTTCTCCCCTAGTGAGAGAGTTTTTTCTTTTTTTCTTTATTATTATTATTATTAGGATTATTTACGTTTACCACCCCACCTCTACATATAAGTAGGTGGCGGTTACATGCAGTTATTTGTCAAGTTCTAACCGACCCGTATATGGCGGATAAGGAAAATCATTAACCGCGGCGGATGGAACTTTTTCCCAACCGCTGCGGGCAATTGACTAATTAAGGCGGACGGATGGCGGGCGAATTGACGGTTTAAACAAAGACATAAATTTTTAATACTAAAAAAATTGAAATGCGGTAATAAGAGAAACATGAATAGAATTTGAAGTTTTAATAAAAAAATTCTATGTAAATAAATTCAACCTACAAGTTTTCAGGAAGGGTTCGTTGAATTCAACTTGGATTTCAATTGACAAATTCCTTAATCATAAAGATTTAATAGATGTCACTATCCAAAATTCGTTAGAGTTGTAATAAAGGATTAATGATAAGGTATTTTTCTTTTATTTTTTTTTAATAGGAAAGAAGGACTTTTATATAACAAAATCAGGAGAGAGAGAATATAGAAAACAGCATATAGAACAAAACTCAGCTAGGTGGGTTCTATATAACCAAAGGGCAACTCAGTATATCCCATCGTATCACAAGCAAAGTTTCTACTTAGAAGATACGCAAGCTGGTTTGCTGATCTGCGCACATGAATGACCTGAAAGTCTTCGAACAAAGTAAGTTGCGCCTTAATTCCGTCATATACAACACCATTTGCAGTGAGTTCCTGAGTTTCAGATGTCAGACCCTTAACGACCAACAATGAATCATCTTCAAGTATTATTTTATTCCGCCCAAGGTGAGTTGCAAGAGACACAACCAGTCTGGCCGCATAGGCTTCACCAGTTTCGACGTCAACTCCAGGCTGTAGCTTTTTGCGAGCCCAAAGAAGTACAAGTCCAGTGTGGTCACGCAGAACCACACCAATTCCTCCACAGGTTCCGTCACGGGGTATTGATGCATCAAAGTTAATCTTCATCGAATTATCAGAGGGGGCTGTCCAGAGGCCTTGATTTGCTACATCATCGCTAATAGTATGAGCAGAGTGCAGGTGAGAATGAGTCTGGAAGAAAATAATATAGCTGCGTACAAAGCTGATAGTATTTTCAAGAGAAGGCTGCACTTGCTTGAACTTGAGCTTATTCCTGCACCATCAAATGCTCTGTTGAAGGGTAGTTCGTGCTATCTCCTAAGTTCGTACTAAACGGTCAAAGGAAACTACTTAGTTCTTCTTCGTGTAATCTTCCTCTATGAATGTAAGTATTCGTCGTGTAGCTTCTTCGTACCTGAAATAGACTGGAGGGGGGGAGGGTTAGTACCGCGTGCCCGGTCTGTCGAGGATCAAACCGGAGGGACGACTTTACGTGTAGGGAGTTGAAGGGCTTCCCTAGTAAGAGTAGTAAATGTGGTAGGTGAGTGGTAGGTGAGAGCTATGATTGCTTACCTTGAGACTATGAATGAGATCCTTTATATACTCATAGTATTTTATTGTCACTTTATGTAGGATCGTGACAAGTGTCCGGATGAGATAGAAGCCTCATTTGGCCCAAGCCCATTAAGGAGGTCCATGGGCTTTGACCCAAACATCTTGACTAGGGTTAGGAGGGCATTATTGACTTTTCAGGTCTTATGGAATATTCTGGAAGGCGGGTCCCCTACGGACCGACTAGGGGTGGTCGACCTGGGTCCTCGTGCCTTCCTTATGTTCCATAGTCCGAGTAGTGCTCTGCCTGTTCTCCTCTGGAGGATGGTACCTTGACGTAAGGTGCTCATCTATCCTACCATGTATGGTGGTCGAGCCCTAGATGCTCCTCGTGCCTTATTTCTGTCTTATCCTTGTAGTGAACTATCTTGAGGGTCGGCCTCGCAATGATGGTCGGACCATATACTGGTCGAGCCACACTCAAGTGACATACTTGGGTGTGGTCGAGCCCCTTGAGGGACGACCCTTGAAGCCTCTCGCGCTCTTAGACCGCTCCAGTTCGTAAATGCGAATTGTACATATTTTAACACCAACATATGTACCCCTAGTTTCCAAGTATCTTTGTAGAAGATAGTTGTGGAACTATTTTAAAGTTGAGGTCGAGCAAAGTCTCGACTAGTGATGGGCGAAAAAAGTTTTCTGTATTCATGCCTTAGTAACTTTCCCTCCTCCTATCTCTCCCTCCCCCCCTTTTTATAGGGTGCGAGTATACGTTACTCGGACCTCGTAAAAGGGGTATATTTACTGGGTTGAGATTTGATCCGGGTAAGTATTCCAAGGTAGAAGTAAGATACTCCATATTTTGCCTTTCCGATCTTCTTCTTGTTAATTGTAACGGTATCAGTTTTTAAAAACAAATAATTTTCTTGAAAATAAAATATTCGAAATAATTCAAATTCAACGGTCGGCAATAAATGCCATAACAATCTTTGGCGCCACAGCGCTAACAGAATCTAGTAAAAACCCAACGCTAACTTTAAAATTCAAAGGGGAATAACGACTAGTGAAGAAATGTAAAGAGTTTCATCTTCTTATTTTAAAACAAAATCCCAACGGACACCCCAGACCCTTCACTCAGTCGCTGGCATCCTACTCGCGTGAGTCCTCAATAGTATCTGGAAGGAAGGACTTTTTGAAAACAAAGAGAGCGTGAGATAAAGGATCTCAGGGAGGTTCTAAGTAACAAACAGAAAAGTAAACAATTTTGAAAACAAAATCATTTGCAACAAGTAAAATAGCAAACAGAACAGAGAGACAGAAACAGATAAGACGAAGTCCATTGGTGCAGCCCGCCTTGTTACTCCTACTCCCAGATTGCCCTTATAGCTCCCTCCAGAGGGTTAACAACTCCGGACAGAAACAGAAACCCCCGTGTACTTTGGGGAAACAGAACGTACGACCCTAATAGGCCTCAGCGACTTCTGCCTCGCGCCTAAAAGGGATTAGACTAGGCAATAACCAAATAAACCCGATAGTCCTCACTACACAAGTCTACCTAATTACAACCTAATCGACCGGTCACACAGAAACAGACAGAACAGATACAGATACAGAGAACAGAGCAAACAGACAACGATAACAGTTCTCGAGACATCGAGAAATGTTCCTGCAGAAGAATTAGTCCAGATTAGAGTAGTAACAAACAAAGATAAATGAAAAGTCATACTTAGGACTTAGTTACTTTTACGCGGAAGCATACGGTAAAATAGAACATATATTAATAGATACAGATTATCACAGAGCCTTCCAGTTTTTCGCAAATAGATAAGTTTTGGGGTGAACACTCACCTTAGAGAGTTAAGCACTAGATCACGGAATCAAGACTTGAATGACGGTGCTGCGAACAACAGAGAACCTAAACATAACCCAGTGTTACCATCTAGAGTCGAATCGAAAGACAAAATAAAGAAAGGTAGCAGAAGGGCTCAGGTAGGGTTCGAACTAGGGACCTCTAGGTTAGTCAAAGGATACCTAACCAACTAAGCTAGCAAGTCAAACAGTTTCAACGCAACAAGACAGAAACTATTTAAGTTGGGTAGTTTTCAGAAAACACTCTTTTACTCTCTGGAAATTACTAAAATACCCTCAGAGGTAAATTGCAAAACAGTACTACACTTTCAACAAACTCCAGAACAGTCCTCAGGGAAAATCTTGTTTTAACAGTTTAGTCTAGCTTAGTAAAATTACCAAACTACCCTCGCACAGTAATTGCAAAAAAGTCCTTTTAATTTTCAGAAAGTACAGTCAAGTCCAACAGTCCCTTACACTTGCACAACAGTCCTAAAAAATAAACAAGTCTTTCAAACTAGTCCTCAGTCAACAAGGTCAAAGTCAATTTGCAAAAAGGTCCTTTCAAATTTCACAACACTCAAACAAGTCCTCAAGGTTCAAAACACTACACTAAAGTCCATATCAGTTTCTAAGAATTCAAACAGTCCGTACACAGTCAACATACGAGGTCAAAGGTCAACAATAAACAAACTTCCCTAAGTCCCGGTTCTCAGTCAAAATACGAGGTCGAGGCAGCAGGGGTAAAACGGTCAAGATCATAAAAGTAAGGAAACGAAGTTGGAACAGAGGAGGACCAACTTACCGGTACAGAAAACAAAATCGGGCAAAGCAACGAGCGGGACTGGACGGAAATGCAAACGGGACAGCCTGAAAAACGGAGCGGTACGACACTCAAACGGTCGAAATCAACGAACACTTAAGAATTCGAAATCACAGCACAATCGGGACTCGAATTAACAAACCCAAAACAGAGTCGAACGGTACTTACCGAACTGGAACCGACCGAAGACGGGACGGAGCAGGAACGGACGGGATCGGATCGGCACGGACGGGATCGGATCGGAGAGATCGAATCGACGGAGGCAGAGCTTGATCGGAGCTTGGGCAGCGCGGACGGAACTGGATCGGAGCACGGCGACGAACTGATGAATGTGTATTTTACAATTTCATTCGAGTCTTTTTCACCTATTTTAGCTATCCTCTATGTTAATGTAGCTATATTTTAATGCATTTTATTAGAATAGTGTCACGTTTCCCTTTAGATTTTATTTTACAGGTTTTTGTTGAAATTCGAGGATTTCCGGGCAAATATATTGAAGTTGACAAGGAATTGGTGTTCCAGAAGCCTATTTGGAGTATCTGAAGGTTTCCAGATAGGATTTGGAGTCTAGGGGCCAAATCTGGAGGTTAGAAGGCTACTAGAAGACAGAAACCGAGTCCGAAAAGGGGAAGAAATCCAAAAACGCGTCGAAAACGCGGAATTCCGCGAATTTCTCTCCGGGGCAAACCGCCGCAGAGGTGGGGCGAACCGCCCCACACCGGGCGAACCGCCGCGTGTGTGGGGCGAACCGCCCCACAATAATTCGAAGCCTATATATAGTTGCTAAGTTTTCTCCGAAAATCATATCTTTCCAGACCTACTTTCTCACCTCTCTCTGTAGTTTTAGGTAGGGACTTCCCAGAGCCTGTTCTGGGGGTTCGTAGCTTAGGGGACACTTTTTCATAGCGGATTGGAGCTCGTAGGATCGCAATTCTTCGGAGATTGACAACCTTCGGTAACTTGTATCTTACAGTTTAATCTACTTATTTTATATATCTTTCAATATGTTTTCTTCTATGATTTCTGTTGATTGCATGCCTATTATGAGTAGCTAAACTTATCGTTGGTGGTAGTATGTGAATTCTTAGCGAAGGGAAGATAATCATGCTAATGGCTATATCGCGCATTATACTCCGTGTCATTGCTTTATTTCGTTGATCAGGCACAACCTAAATTCTCGTATGTTGTATTAATTATTATGCACAATTGGACCCTCGTCGACCTGTTCGCGAGTTTATCTTCGTAGTGTTGAATAATTACGGAACACATTAGGACAATAGTGGTTGACTTGTCAGACCAAGTATCTTCGTAGTGCTTAATAATTGCAACAGGACACTAGATTGATTCAAAGATCTCTATGCAAGACCGAGGAATTTATGCATGATTATCGACCCATTATGCTTTGAAGGATCATACTATAACCAATCTCCATTATCTGTTAGAAAAACCCCTTTGCTATCTGTCTGCTGTTTTATATTCTCTTGTTAAATAGATAAAGCTAGTTATAGTCCTGAGAGAACGACACTCGAGTCATTCTACTGCTACACTACGGTTTTCGTTGTAGTTGTGGATTGCCATTGGCTAAATAACAAATATTATTTGCTTGAATTCGGAGCACGACATCCGCGGTTCATCAAATTGGCGCCGCTGCCGGGGACTATACTCCTTTTTTCTGTTTAATTTGTTTATATTTTCGGCTTTAGATTTCTAATTCTACCAGTTTTAGTTTTCCTTTTTAATCTCTCTCTGATACTGCTTCCCTAGTCTGTTTCTAATTCTCCTTTCCTAGCCTTAGTAGTATTCGATATCTAGAAATATTCTCGATTTTCAAAATTTCTAACGAGGCTAATTTTTAGTTTTGAGTTACTCCTGATACAGATTTCCAGGTATGACGACCTTAAAAGCCCGCTTGACACCGACGTTCGCGCAAGTCAGGAGGGGGTCAGCTATATACTTGAAAGAAGAGTTATCAGGGTACAAGGTAACAAGCACCATAGTGAGAAGGATACCAAGGTCCGGAGAAGGAGAGGATATGAATCCAATAAGCTTCATCAGGTCCTATGAAGAGGAAATAGCAAAAGTTCCAGCAAAGGGGTTCACCGAGGATCAATTATGCAGGAAATTATTTCCTTTTGCTTTGGGATATGAACCGAGGATATGGATAGCAAGGTTAGCACCAGGATCACTGAAGACCTGGAGCCAAGTACTAGAGGAGTTCTTGGCACGTTTCATGCCTTACCATGAGACGATTGCACTACGGAATCGGATCGAATACTTCAAGCAAGGAGAATACGAGCGGTTCTGTGACACCTATGAACGTTTTGAGCTGTATAAACGTGAGTGCCCCCACCACCGTTTCGACGATGGGGAGCTGATTTGGTTTTTTGTTGGAGGACTACGAGATGAAGTTAGGCTTCAAATAGATGGGATATGTGGAGGTTTAGAAGAATGTACAGTTGAAGAGGCAGTGAAGGTCTTTCAAACGTACGCCAATGGATCCGCACAATCCGAGAAAATAATGCCGAATGAAGTCGCCAACATATACTCAAATCAAGAGGAAACTGACGGGGTATACGAAGACTATTCTGAGGACGAAGACATCAGTGAGGAGGAGGAACTTGCGTTTTACGCAGGGATTAAGGCCATTGAGAGTGTCTTCGAGGTAGCACACGCAGGGCAAGCTGAGAACAATCTTCGCATCGAGAAGGCTTTTGAAGCGATCGAAGTAACTGAGCAACTTATCAAAGAACTTATCCTACTGAAGTGTGGAAGGTGCGGTAAAGAAGTCGAGGATACCCCACAGGAAGTAGTGAGCAAACCACCCGAGGTGAGGAGCGAATCACCCCCTAACTTCAGGGAACCGATCAGTCCTAGTCCTGCCAATGAGACATCTGAAGCTGATCCCGAGCAACCTCCAGCTGTTGCTACTGAGGAGAATGAGTGCGAAGAGGTGAATCTACTGCTCCGAGGAGGCAAGATGACCAAAATTCCTAACTTCGTACGTCCTAAGCGGGTGGAATCTACTGAGATCGATAATAGAGGGCCAAGCACTAAACAAGAGGTTAGCGGAAGTCCCAAAGAACCTCAAGGAGTTCCAGAAAGGAATGATGAACCAAGACCATCTGTAATAGACATAGATGATGACGAAGTCGAAGTTGGAACTAGTATACCAGGAGAACTTCACAAATCTTCCAATCCATATGTGCCTCCGAAGCCACATGTGCCATACCCGAGTCGGATCAAACCAGCCAAGAAGGATATTCAAGATTCACCCTTATTCCAACGCCTGTCAAAAGTGGAAGTCAATGTACCTCTCTTAGAGTTAATCCAGAACATCCCAGCTTAAACGAAATTCTTTCGTGAGATCAAGAACAAAAAGATTACTTCAGGAAAGGAAGTGAATGGGGTTGAAACAGTCAACTCGATTGCCGGATTGCCCATGAAGAAAAAGGATCCTGGAAGCTTCATCATCGACATCGCCTTAGGGAACGGACGCACTACAAAAGCAATGCTCGACTTAGGAGCTAGCATTAAGTTAATGCCGTATTCAGTATACAAGGCCCTGGAACTCGGAGAATTAACACCAACTGATATGGTCGTTCAAATGGCAGACCAAAGTGTGAAGCGACCAGTCGGGATAATAGAGGACATCCTTGTGAAAGTGGACAAATTGATAATCCCAGCTGATTTTGTAGTAATGAAGTCCGCGGACGAGGGAAAGAGCCACATCCGTGAGCACGTAGTACTACTTGGGAGACCATTCATGGCAACCACCAACACATGCCTTGAACTTAAGGGCAAGAAAATAACCATGGAGGTAATGGGCGAGAAGATTGAGTTGGTAGGATGTAGCATCAGAGATAAGGAAGTTGCGGAGGAGTTAAAATTTGTCGATTGCTACGAATCCGTAATTCCCGAATTTCATCATTGCCATGGTGAGCGCGAATCACTTGAGGAGGCACTAACAATGCAAGCTGAGACGTGCTACATGACCGAAGAGGCAAGATAACTAGTTGAAATAATGGATAGCACCCCAGAAATTCCTGCAGGAGAAGAGGTACTTGAACCTTTAGATGATGAAGAAGAAGAAAGAGGGTTTCCTGAGGAACCTAGCTTAGAATTGAAACCACTTCCTGCGCACTTCAAGTATGTGTACTTAGGGGAAAATCAGAAGAAGCCTGTAATTGTCTCCTCACATCTCTCCGACAATGAAGAAAGTAAGCTGATTGAAGTATTGAAGGAAAATTCCGCAGCTATAGGATGGGGAATCAGTGATATCAAAGGAATTATTCCTACAAGATGCATGCACAACATCACTCTAGAACAAGATGCCAAACCCGTTAGGCAACCTCAGCGAAGAATAAATCCAGCCATGCAAGAGGTGGTAAAAAAGGAAGTGATCAAGTTGCTAGATGCTGATATGATTTGCCCCATTCCTGATAGTCGATGGGTGAGCCCGGTACATGTAGTTCCTAAGAAATCGGGAGTCACGGTAGAAGAGAATGAGAAGGGAGAATTGGTACCGGTTAGGAAGACCACTGGATGGCGGATGTGCATTGACTATAGAAGATTAAATGCGACCACTAAAAAAGACCACTTCCCTTTACCATTTATAGATGACATGCTAAACCGCCTTGCGGGGCGGAAATTTTATTGTTTTCTTGATGGTTTATCAGGTTTCTACCAGATTCCGATTGCACCGGAGGATCAGGAGAAGACAACATTCACTTGCCCATTCGGAACATTTGCCTATAGGAGGATGCCATTTGGACTATGCAATGCTCCCGCCACTTTTCAAAGGTGCATGCTTTCTGTTTTCTCTGACATGGTAACTAAATTTGTTGAAGTTTTCATGGATGATTTTTCCCTTTTTGGTGATTCCTTTGATGAATGCTTACAAAGATTAGATCTAGTTTTGAAAAGGTGCATCGAATGCAACTTGACCTTAAGATGGGAAAAGAGTCATTATATAGTTAGAGAAGGCATTGTTCTAGGACATATAGTTTCTGAAAGGGGTATTGAGGTAGACAAGGCTAAGATTGAAATCATTGAAAAACTTCCCCCACCTACTTGTGTGAAAGAATTGCAGTCTTTTCTTGGCCATGTAGGTTTTCATAGGAGGTTTATTAAAGATTTTTCGAAAATTGCCAAACCTTTAAGTAGCTTGCTTGCTAAAGATGTGGTTTTCCATTTCTCTAACGATTTCTTAGTTGCTTTTAACACCCTTAAGGAAAAGCTTGTTTCTGCTCCCATTGTTGTGCCACCTGACTGGAATCTTCCTTTCGAAATTATGTGTGATGCTTCGAATTTTTCTATGGGAGCTGTTTTATGCCAAAAAGTTGATAAGCAGTATCGTGTGATTTATTATGTTAGTAAGACTCTAGACTCTGCGCAGGTTAATTATACAACTACTGAAAAGAAATTTTTAGCTGTTGTCTTTGCTTTACAAAAGTTTAGGTCTTATTTAATTGGCCATCCTGTGAATGTCCATACTGATCATGCTACTTTGAGACATTTGATAGCTAAGCAAGATTCTAAGCCTAGATTAATCCGTTGGGTCCTTTTGCTGCAAGACTTTGATTTGACCATAGTGGATAGAGCCGGTAGGGAGAATTTAGTAGCAGATCATTTATCAAGAATACCTAATATCCCTGTTGATCCAATACCCATGAATGAAGACCTTCCCGATGAGCACTTGATGAAGGCTCATGAAGAGCCATTGTGTGCAGATATTGTAAACTATTTGGCTATGAATGTTTGCCCTACTAACTTTTCAGCCTCGGACAAGAGAGCTCTTGCTAAGCAATGCAGGACTTACATATGGGATGACCCGCATCTATTCAAGGAAGGAGCTGATGGGATTCTAAGGAGGTGCGTGCCACAGGAAGAGCAACAAAGTGTACTGAGCCATTGCCATGAGCTTAATTGTGGGGGGCACTACAGTGGATTGAAGACAGCACGCAGGTACTGCAAGCAGGATTTTTCTGGCCAACAATATACAAAGATGCTCGAAATTTTGTGAAGAATTGTGACCCATGTTAACGAGGTGGTGGTATCGGCAAGAAAGATGAAATGCCCCTTCAAGGGAATCTAGTGGTAGAACCTTTCGATGTATGGGGCATTGATTTTATGGGACCATTTCCAAACAGTGGAGGCTATGAATACATTCTTGTTGCAGTGGACTATGGGACTAAATGGGTGGAGGCAATTCCTACAAAAACAAATGACGGCGCAGTGGTTATGAAGTTCTTGAAGGAAGTAATATTCTCGAGATTTGGGTGCCCTAGGACAATCATTAGCGATGGAGGGTCACACTTCGTCAATAGAACGTTTGCCTCCCTTCTTAAGAGATACAGTGTCCACCATAGCATAGCTACACCTTATCACCCACAGACGTCGGGACAAGTCGAAGTCAGCAACCGTCAAATCAAGAAGATCCTGGAGCGAGTAGTGAAGCCTAGTAGGAAGGATTGGGCAGGAAAATTGAATGATGCACTTTGGGCATACAGGACTAGCTACAAGACGGTGATCGGGACCACTCCGTACAGACTTGTGTATGGGAAAGCATGCCATCTTCCCGTAGAACTGGAACACAAGGCATATTGGGCCATTAAAGCACTCAATCTTGATATAGGAAAAGCTGGTGAGGAACGATTGTTGCAACTAGATGAGCTCGATGAATTACGACTAGGTGCTTATGAAAATGTCAAAATCTACAAGGAACGTACTAAGAAGTATCATGATCGTGGTATAGTACGTAAGGAATTGATTCCTGGACAAAAAGCTTTGGTATTTAATTCTCGCCTTCGACTATTTCCTGGAAAGCTCCGTACTCGTTGGGATGGACCGTACGAAATTATCGAAGTTGCTCCCCATGAAGCTGTAAAACTCTTCGATCCAAAGACGGGAAATACCTTCAAGGTGAATGGCCAGCGAGTGAAGCTGTACTTCGAGATATCTAGTGATCAAAGGGAGGTTGATCACCTTGAACTTACCCTTACCACCTCCACTGAAGGTTAGTGTGTTTTCTCACGAGTTTGATTGAGTATTATAGGTCACTGATACAAGCATTAGCTTTCACCTTGGATCCACTTTCGACGTTCGGGACGAGCGACGACGTTCAGGTTTGGAGAGGAGGTTATCGCTGGTTATCTCTATACTTATCTTGCTTATGATAACTCGTGAAATTTTTTGCATTTGCACGTTTACTGCTTTCATAGATTTTTTAGGTTGCATTCACTACATTCATCCTAGGATAGTCTTGCATGTTTTATATGGAGTTTATTGCCGAATTTTTTGAACTTTTTATTGGGTAGATCAACTAACTATGCCATTAATCGTATGCTTCATCTCTATGAATTTGTTTGAGGTTTTTCTCGCTTGGCTTGTCACATTTATGTATTGCACTTAGTTAAACTTGGTAGTCTCGACATCACTTACTGGTGTTTTCTCTACTGCGGTTCACGAAGGCCTTTATAATAGGATGATGCATGTTAGGGTCTTATGGTTGTTTTCCCGAGTAATTATGTACCTAAGAGGCAACAAGTCTTCACCATGCTTTGAGATTGCTAAATGCCTAGGAAGGAGGTAGTGTGAGGTTGTGTGATCCTTTGTTTATAACCTATTCTTCCGAATAGGTTTGGGGAGGGGGTTACACCATCATTAGACTTGTTTCTGTTTTTTATTTTCGTATCGTGAGTTTATTTTCCCTTTTCCGTAAATTTTGTACTCCAACCTATTCTTTCGAATAGGTTTGGGGAAGTCGTGTGAGTCATTTTGTTTCTCTTTTTGTTATGCTACTGCTGGCTAGAAAAAAAAATCGAAAAAAAAAGAAAAGAAAAAAATTCCAGGGAAAAAAAAGAGAAAAAGGAAAAGGAAGAATCCTGGAAAGAAAAAAAAATAAAAAAAGAAAAAGACCCCAAAAAAGCAAAGAAGGGTCCAAAAAAGAAAGCCAAATAGCAGTTTAGCAAAGTGTTGAGTTTTTTCCATTTTTTGTAATGTTCGTAATCGTGTTTTTATCTTTTTTGTCTTGAGTGTCATCTGTTCTAGACCACCCTCGTCCTGCCATTCAGGAAGTGGTGAATAGCTTAAGACTTTACTTGAGAGATGAGTAGAATAGGGGAGTGTTATCTTTTATAGGGAACCCTCCTTCGTTTGATGAGAGCCAGTACTGGTTCGACCTCTTTTGAGGAAAAGTCTTAACATGGTGGAACATCAGTAAGTCCTCAGTTTCATAGGCACGGGGCAACCATTCGTATCTTAGCATGCTTCATTACGTCGTCACTGACTAGGTCCAGGTAGAGAATGTTACGAGAGACTATCTTGTCTTGACATAAGTGCTTATGTGGATGTGTATAAGTCAATCGAGGTATTCTTCAACCTATATTCATGCTTTGATTTATATGGTTTTGTTCATATGTTATTTGATAGATTCAGTAGATTAGTTCATTTTATTTGGCATGAGACTCCATTTTGTGTCTTGCATGTTTTTTGTATTAGAGTCTAGCTTAGTTGCTTGAGGACAAGCAAAGGTTCGGTTTGGGGAGTTTGATGAATGTGTATTTTACACTTTCATTCGAGTCTTTTTCACCTATTTTAGCTATCCTCTATGTTAATGTAGCTATATTTTAATGCATTTTATTAGAATAGTGTCACGTTTCCCTTTAGATTTTATTTTACAGGTTTTGGTTGAAATTCGAGGATTTCCGGGCAAATATATTGAAGTTGACAAGGAATTGGTGTTCCAAAAGCCTATTTGGAGTATCTGAAGGTTTCCAGATAGGATTTGGAGTCTAGGGGCCGAATCTGGAGGTTAGAAGGCTACTAGAAGACAAAAACCGAGTCCGAAAAGGGGAAGAAATCCAAAAACGCGTCGAAAACGCGGAATTCCGCGAATTTCTCTCCGGGGCGAACCGCCGCAGAGGTGGGGCGAACCGCCCCACACCGGGCGAACCGCCGCGTGTGTGTGGCGAACCGCCCCACAATAATTCGAAGCCTATATATAGTTGCTTAGTTTTCTCCGAAAATCATATCTTTCCAGACCTACTTTCTCACCTCTCTCTGTAGTTTTAGGTAGAGACTTCCCAGAGCCTGTTCTGGGGGTTCGTAGCTTAGGGGACACTTTTTCATAGCGGATTGGAGCTCGTAGGATCGCAATTCTTCGGAGATTGACAACCTTCGGTAACTTGTATCTTACAGTTTAATCTACTTATTTTATATATCTTTCAATATGTTTTCTTCTATGATTTCTGTTGATTGCATGCCTATTATGAGTAGCTAAACTTATCGTTGGTGGTAGTATGTGAATTCTTAGCGAAGGGAAGATAATCATGCTAATGGCTATATCGCGCATTATACTCCGTGTCATTGCTTTATTTCGTTGATCAGGCACAGCCTAAATTCTCGTATGTTGTATTAATTATTATGCACAATTGGACCCTCGTCGACCTGTTCACGAGTTTATCTTCGTAGTGTTGAATAATTACGGAACACATTAGGACAATAGTGATTGACTTGTCAGACCAATTATCTTCGTAGTGCTTAATAATTGCAACAGGACACTAGATTGATTCAAAGATCTCTATGCAAGACCGAGGAATTTATGCATGATTATCGACCCATTATGCTTTGAAGGATCATACTATCACCAATCTCCATTATCTGTTAGAAAAACCCCTTTGCTATCTGTCTGTTGTTTTATATTCTCTTGTTAAATAGATAAAGCTAGTTATAGTCCTGAGAGAACGACACTCGAGTCATTCTATTGCTACACTACGGTTTTCGTTGTAGTTGTGGATTGCCTTTGGCTAAATAACAAATATTATTTGTTTGAATTCGGAGCACGACATTCGCGGTTCATCATGAACGGGCAGAGTACGGCGGAGAACGGACGGAGCACTACTGCGAAACAATGGAACAAGAGATTAAAACGAGATCTCAAACCAACGTGGAAAAACATAGCCGAACGGGGCTTACCGGCGGAATCGGAATCTGAATCTGAGAAGGCGGCGGCGGCGGATGAGATAAAGATGGAATTGATAATGGGTGTGAGATGAGAGGAAGTGAGAGAGAGAAAAGAAAGAGTGGAGGAGTTAGATGAATGGAGGCAAAGATGGGGGGCCAATTATGGTTAGGGTTTAGAAGGCATGGGCCATCAGATGGGCCAAGGTAAATGGGCCACGAAAATGGGCCTAAAGAAGAGCCAATTCAGATTGCTAGCTAGCCTATTAACGGAACAAGACGAATAAATACTACGCGAACCCACTAAAGTCGAATTCGTTTACGCAGGAAGTAAATTAAATAATTACCGAATAAAATAATTTACTTTGATAATTAAATAATTAAATAATAAAATAAAAAACAGGGTGTTACATTAATTGTCTCGAGGAGACAATTGTAAGGTGACGGAATATAACGACTTACTTTTGTTTTTTCTTGACGTTCTTCGTCTCGAGGAGCTTTGTGAGGGAGCGGCTCCTCGATACCATATAAAAGCATTTCTTTGATTTTCTTTTTCGGATAGTCGGTCTCTCCTTGCTCTATGGACCTCTCTCGTGACCCGGTCCTCGCTCTCCGCATTACTCCCAGTTACTAGGTAATCCGTGCTTTCTTGATGAGATAGGTCAATGCGGGAGCGTGGGGGGTAACTTGGTAAATTTGTCCGACGGCTGTGATCTGGGCCGTTGATAGCGGACACGTGTTCGGTCCGGATGGAGCGAGGGGCACCGACGGTTCGTATTCCTGAGATACCCTTCTATAAATAGGGGAGGACCGATTCATTTCTCACTTTCCGCCATGTTTTCACTCAGAGCAATAGAGAGAGCGAGGAGCCTTTTAAGAGTGACCGACAAGTACCCTGGTCGATACCCAAGCAGACCGAGGAGCTCTTTACGCAGCTTTAGGCGATGATTCTTCCGGCAAAGTTCGGATTTTCGGTGTGTAACCCATTTTCAAACCTTTCCACACCTTTTCCAAGTAAGTACCTGTCTTGTTTCTTTTAATTTCTTGCTCTTAAGTTGTCTATGCCGCAAATTGGAGTTGTAACTTCTTTGCAATTTTCAAAATCTCGACTTGTCTGAATTTCCAATTCGTTACCTGAATATAAGCTGGAATCGGTTGTTACTCCCTCTTTCGATTTCGCTATTGGACCAATGTAGATGATAGAGAAGTATGCTTTCCCCTTTTTAGTGTAAATTCCCCTTTGCCTCCTTAGGGTACCATTGTGGACTTAAAAGCATGTTAATTGGACATAATTGTAGCCGTTTAGGCCTTGTCGATCTTTGTGCAGTGGGTCGCTCCATGCTCTTCGCTTTGTATGCTTGCATTATGCTCCTCGTCGATGTCTTCTTCTTGTAGTATAACTTCTTATAATATACTGCTGTTTTTTTGAGATTTTTCTCCGTTCGGGAGGTCAAACATAAGAAAATACATAAATGGACCTCTCGGACTATCACCACCCCTCCTTACTCTCTTTCTAGCCTACCTTTTAGGATGTCCGAGAGGAGCGACAACAACCAAAACCGTCACGACGTCATCAATTATGGGAGCGAGCAAGATACGTCTGAGGAGACGTTTGTATCGACGACCTTCCTCGATCAGACTTTAGAACTATCTTCTGGAGACGATGACCCTATTAAACCATCCGAGGAGGATGGTAATGAAGAGGAGGATGAAGGTGAGTTCGAGGAGGGTGAAGAAGACGAGGATGCCGGTGAGGATGAGGAGGAGGAGGAAGCTGAGTACCGTCTTCAAGTTCGTAAGAGATGTAGATGTAACGATGATGATGCTGATTTCATCGATGACCGGACTGAGGCGGAAGGTGGTCCACCCGATACTGGTATTCCTACTTCCTTAATAAGTAGAGCGGCTGTTGTATCCGAGAGAGATTATGGTGCTCGGGACAACGTCGAGCCATTGGTTGTCCGTGTGGAGGACATGGATGATACTGACCGACCCACTCCTGCTTTGGCTTGGTTCGAGGAGGGTGAACGCTCTATCCAAGAAGGAAAGCGTGATGAGTCCGAGGAGCTTGAATCTCCTAAAACCAAACCTACTGGTTCGAAGCGCAAAGCTAAATTTCCTCCCCAAACGACTCATAGAACTGTCATTAGCGACGACGAAGACTCTCCTCCTCCCCCGATTAAGGATGTTCATGGGAATGAAGCTGGTCCGAGCCAGAATCCCCCTTCTCCCTCCCTTTCTGAGATGAACCGAAGAGCTTAGAGGGATCTCCTGATTCAAGAGAAGTATTATGTCAAGGCGCCGACTAGCTATCAAGCCATAGATCCTCGAGACATGGATTTCACCTTCCCGGTTAGTAATGAACGCCCCGCTAATCCGTTGGAGTTGGCCGTCGAGCAGGAATATTTAGAGCGAAAACGGGCCGAGAAGCTAGAACGTAAACGTGCCGAGGAGCTTCAAGTAGCCAATGATGATGATGAGCGCGAACACACTCCTGGTAAAGCTCCCAAGAGACCGAGGAGAAAGTCGAATCTGTCAAAGAAGAAACAAGCCGTTCCTGAGACCGAGAAGGAAGCTAAAGTGACAGTTGCCACTGAGAAGAAGTTTACCCGGGGAAGACTTGATGTTGACCTCCCCGATCCGGAGGGCGAGAAAAATGAAGATGGAATGATTCCGACCACGACCTCTACCATTAAGGAAGATGAAATTCCTTCCATCAGGTGGAAGTACATTCTGAAGAAGAAAGTGATTGACATCCTCGTGCCTAAGCACAACCAAACATTCTACAATGCACCTCCTGGATATATGGCCGTACATCTCTTGTCGCTCGATCGAGGATGGATCTTGCCTTTTTGTGATCCTTTTAAGGACATCTTCAGTCAGTTGGGGATCGCGCCCTGGCAACTTCTCCCAAGTGCTTTCGACACCCTTTTATGCTTCGGCGTTTTCTGTAAGAAGTTGGGAATCCCCGTGAATTTTCACAACTTTAACCAAATCTTCAGAGTCTCGATGAGCTCAGGGAATAAGTTCTTCTACTACTTCAACGCTTGGCCCGACTTTGCTTTCATTATGGATGCTGCTACATCCTCGGGCTATAAGTGGTTTCACAGATACATCTATGTGAAAAAGAAGAAGCTGCCCGGGATGACCGACGAGGAGGCGGAGTGGGGAGTACCGAAGCACTTCTATCGAGGATCTATATCGGAGAGGCATCCTCTTCCAACTGAATTGGATCCCTGGGTCTTGGAGCTCGAGGAGAAAACGCTCGCGAGGACCCGGAAAAGTACTTCTATTGGGGTCTCGTATTGCAACCTCTTCCTTATTTGGCCGGTCTCTCTCCCCTAGTTTATACTGGATACTCTGGCTCGAGATATACGAATGATGTTCTCTTCGGTAACTCTCTCGAGGATTATGTTTTTAATACCGCAACTTGTGTTGTAGATATTTCTAGTTAACTTTACCTTCTCTTCTCCTTTGATTCTCCTCGCTTCTATAAGTATGTTCCTCGATCTCCGTACTAACTTTTTGACTTTGCAGATTACTGGTTCCAGTGGATAATGTCAAATACACTGGAAGCAAAGGAGGAGCAGAGGAGGAAACAATGCCTTGCCGGTAAAGGTACTAAGATCCTCGGTTCCTTGGACCTTTCCAATCCGAAGAGTGCTGCTGATCATCGCGACACCCTTGTGCGGGAAGGGCTTGTAGAGGTCGAGAACCCTGTAGAGGCCTTGAAGAAGGCCGAGGAAGATGTAGCTGCAAGGTGCGAGAAGGAGGACGCGGGTGGAAATCCCGAAAAGCGACCCAAGGAGAAGGTCGTACCTCCTAAGAAAACTGGTGGTTCGAAGAGGCTTTTGAACATTGGTGGAACCAATGAGCCCACTCGTAAAAGGGGCAAGACTGTGGGGGTCGACCAGGACGCGGAGATAAAGCGTCTGGTTCAGCTATCAGACCTGGATCGCACTCATGAACTTAGCCTTTGTGCGTTGTAGGTATCATCCTTTAAATCATACAAGTTACTTTCTTTGCTTCTCCATCCTTTTGACCTGTTAATGTTATTCTAACTTTTCTTTAACTTTGTAGCTCGAGAACCTCAAGGAAGCTTATGGCCATGTAGCCGCTGATCGGCCCGACATCAATCAATTGATCGTGGACCTGGAGAAAAGTCTTGAGCTGAGAAGTCCAAAAACAAGGCTGCTGGTGAAGAGGTGAAAAAGGCCCATGCCAAAGTGGATCAACTCGAGAAGGAGTTGGCCAGGGAGAAACAAAGGACTCAAGGCTACAAGGGTGGCTATGCAACCTTGTCGCTCTGTATGCAGAAGTTTAAAGACAATTGTCCTGTCATTCCTTCTAGGCAGCCGGTTAGAGACTGCTCGGGCTTTTATGGCTTCCGATACTTACAAAGTGGCCACACAAGATATTAAGGACTCGGCGCGTGAAGAGGGCTTCTTTTCTTGTATCGGGCAGCTTAAACGGATCGACCTACTGCCTAAAGACTTTGATGCGGATGCGCACGAGGACATGCATGCTGGACGGAGAGAGGACCTGTCTCGATATCCCGACGAGGTTGTGACTGATGAAATGCATCATGCATGTGAGTTCGGGGAGCTGGTTACTGATCCCGAGGTGCCATATCCGAGCAAGCCCTCTTATCTTCCTTGGTGGGTTCCAGAGTGCATTAGGGTCGGGGTGCTTTACCCTTTCGAGAAGGCTCCTCTTCGGAACGCTCATTGGATCCAGCTATACCACCCAGTGATGGGGCATGAGGAGAAATTTGTCGAGCCCGAGCGAATAACTTTTGCCAACACCATCAAGGAGGCTCGCGAGAAGGACAGTGATGGGAATGTGTGATGAACCGGAATTTGTCAGATTCTAATTAATCAAATAAATTTGTATTTAGCCAAAGGCAATTCACAACTACAACGAAAACCGTCGTGTAGCAGTAAAATAACCTCGAGTGTCGATCTCTAAGGACTATAACTAGCTTTATCTAATCTAACTTAAACTATAAAATCAACAGACGAATTAGCACAAGTTTTTCTTATCAGATAATGGAGGTTAGTGATAGTATGATCATTCAAAGCATAGCAGGTTAATAATCATGCATGAAGTACCCGATCATTTTGCATAGAGATCTTTGATCAATGAATTGTCCAATTGTGTTCCGTTATTATTCAACACTACGAAGATAGAGGTTTTAGATAGATCAAAGAAATAAAGCAATAACTCAAAGTACGATCCGCTTTACCGCCATTAGCATAATTATTAACCCTTCGCTAAGAAATCACATACTATCACCAACGATAGGTTTAGCTACTCATAGATGTCATGCAATCAACAGAAATCATAGCAAGATTGAATGAAAACATGTTGAAAGATAAATAAATATAAATAGAAAAACTGTAAGATACAATGTTACCGAAGGTTGTCAATCTCCGAAGAATCGCGATCTCACAAGCTCCAAAACGATAAGAAAAAAGTATCTCCTATGCTAAGAATTCCCAGAACAGACTCTGGAGAATTCTCCCCTAAAACTAATGAGAATGGTGAGAAAAAGGGTGTGAGAAAGTATGAAAAAGCGGAGAAACTGAGCAACTATATATAGAGGTTCGGATGGTCGCCCCACACACCGGGCGAATCGCCTGGTGTGGGGAGAACCGCCCCACGTCCCGGGCGAATTGCCCGGGAGGTCCAGTCGGCAGGTGATGCGTTTTCGACGCGTTTTTGGATTTGTTTTCCTTTTCGGACTCGGTTTTTGCCTTCTAGTGACCTTTTAGCCTTCAGATTCGACCCTTAGACTTCAAATCCTATCAGGAATCTTCTAGATACTCCAAAAATGCCTTCGGAACACCAATTCCTTGTCCACTTCAATATAATTGCCCGGAAAACCTCGTTTTTCACCCAAAACCTGTAAAATACAAACTAAAGGGAAACGTGACACTATTCTAATAAAATGCACTAAAATATAGCTAAATTAACTTAGAGGATAGCTAAATTGGTGAAAAAGACTCGAATGAAAGTGTAAAATACACGTTCATCAAACTCCCCAAACCGAACCTTTGCTTGTCCTCAAGCAACTAAGCTAGACTCTAATGCAAAAAACAATGCAACACAAAAAATGGAGTCTCATGCCAAATGAAATGAACTAATGTATTGAATCTATCAAAAAACATATGAACAAAAACCATACAAATCATAACATGAATATAGGTTGAAGAATGCCTCGATTGACTCATACACATTCACATAAGCACTTATGTCAAGCAAGATAGTCTCTCGTAACATTCTCTACCTGGACCTAGTCAGTGACGACGTAATGAAGCATGCTAAAATACGAATGGTTGTCCCGTGCCTATGAAACTGAGGACTTACTACTGTTCACCAAGTTAAGACTTTTCCTCGAAGAGGTCGAACCAATATTGGCTCTCATCAAACGAAGGAGGGTTCCCTAAAAAAGATAACACTCCCCTATTCTACCCATCTCTCAAGCAAAGCCTTACGCTATTCACCACTTCCTGAATGGCAGGACGAGGGTGGTCTAGAACAGATGACACTCAAACAAAAAGACAAAAATTACAACACGATTACGAACATTACAAAAATGAAAAAATTAGACAACACATTGCTAAACTGCTCTTTGGCTCTTTTTTTTTTTTTTTTTTTGGACCCTTCTTTGCTTTTTTGGGGTCTTTTCTTTTTTTTTCTTTTTGTTTTCTTTTTCTGGAATTTTTTTTTAGCAGCAGTAGCACAACGAAAAAGAAACAATGACACACAAACGACCTCCCCAAACCTATTCGAAAGAATAGGTTGGAGTTCAAACTTTATGAAAAAGGAAAATAAACTCACAATACACACTAAAAATTGAAAAAACAAGTCTAATGATAGTGTAACCCCCTCCCCAAACCTATTCGAGAGAATAGGTTGCAAACAAAGGATCACACAATCTCACACTACCTCCTTCCTAGGCATTTAGCAATCTCAAAGTAAGGTGAAGACTTGTTGCCTCTTAGGTACATAATTACTCGGGAAGACAACCATAAGATCCTAACATGCATCATCCTATTATAAAGGCCTTCGTGAACCGCAGTAGAGAAACCACCACTAAGTGATGTCGAGACTAACAAGCTTAACTAAGTGCAATACATAGATGTGACAAGCCAAGCGAGAAAAACCTCAAACAAATTCATAGAGATGAAGCATATGATTAATGTCATAATTAGTTAATCTACCGAATAAAAAAGTTCAAAAAATTTGGCAATAAACTCCACATAAAACATGCAAGACTATCCTAGGATGAATGTAGTGTATGCAACTAAATACTAAGAAAGCGGTAAACGTGCAAATGCAAATGCAAACAAAAGATTTCACAAGTTCATCATAAGCAAGACAAGTATAGAGATACCCAGCGATAAATCCCCCCCAAACCTGAACGTCGTCGCTCGTCCCGAACGTCAAAAGTGGATTTAAGGTGAGAGATAAACTTGTACCTGTAACCTATAGTACTCAAAGAAACTCGTGAAAAACCAAAACGGGCGATAAAAGAAGTAAAAAGATCAATAATTTAGCATAATAGGAGAAAATTGGGATCTCCGGGTTTACTGGATGTCCGGGGCGAACCGCCCCACATGGGAGGCGATTCGCCTGGGGCTTCCAGTAAGCCTCAGGTTCCCTGGTCGTGCCAGGCGAATCGCCCCATGTGGGGGGCGGTTCGCCCGGCACCTCCAGACTCCTGGAGGTGTCGGTTTCTCTCCCAAAACGTAAAATTATCATCTTAAAACCTATTTTATCACCAAAAACACACGAAAAATAAATATGCATGCAATGCAAGAAAGCGACAAAACTAAACTACATGCGATCATTACCACTAATGTTATCCATTATCAAATGGAAACGAATCTTGTGCATCCGTTCCTGTACTCCTCGCATCTTGGGAACCATCCTTGGCTCCCCTCCGTATCTGCTCAAGCAAGTCCATGATTCCCTGAAAACTAAAATTTACAAAACCAAGAAAAACAAAATCTAAAAAATAACTAAGGGAATCAGATGGAAAATAAAAGGAGTAAAGAGGATCAAAACTCCTTTGGGACTCATAGGTGGGTGCATGGACCAGAAAGTAGGAGTCAAGATCAAGAGTATCTGCCGCAATTGATTCAAAGACTCCAAAATCTTCAGAGATTGGCTCCTCGACCTCAACACAACTCACGCCATCACCTTCTGACATAAGTGAAGCAATGGATTCAGTTGTCACTTCCTCCACGACTTCCTCTTGACCAACAACCTCGACATCCGCAAGTAAGGACGTGGAATCCAAGCTAAGCACTGAGGAGACTTCATCCATGGATTCTTCTCCACATTCCTCTTCATCGGCAAGGTCGATTACTGATGGCTGACTACTAAAGCGAGACGTCCATGCCCTCGGCCCGGGAGGTGAGTCCCTATCCCAATGTTCCAGAAACTTGCTGGTTACTTCACCCCAAGTGTGCAACGATTTTTCCGGCGGGATTATGAGCCATCTTCGAGCGTACCCTTTCAAGGCTCCCATAAATCCTCTCATACAAAGTTGTTCATGTGATAAAATAACCCCCTCCTCATTCTCACGAGGTATCCTCAACATTCCTTCCTCGTACGTGTCTAAGAACCCTCTTGGATCATCACCCATTGAAAACGTGGAGAGAATGGAGTAGTACGAGGGATCAAAGTCATAATTCCTACAATCGTCATCCAATGTTATGCAAGGCCCTCGAGGCATCACATACCGGGGCAACGGAGGTTGACTCATCCTTTCGTATGACTAGTTTCTGCACACGAGGAAACAAGAAACCAAGGAGCAGAATCCATAAAAGAAAAACAAAAATTTGCAAAGAAAAACACAAAGAGTGCAAACAATCACAATGTAACCGAGAACTTCGAGAGCACAAGCACGCAAGGTAACCAAGATCAGATTAGATGAATTTACTGAAAAAGATAGGGGGAAAGAAATAGGGTAAGAAAGTGAGATTTTCTGAGAGCAAACCTCCAGAGCCTGTTCTTCTGTAGGGAACTGAATGCTGAAAATATAAATAAGTTAAACAGAAAAAAGGAGTATAGTCCCCGGCAACGGCGCCAATTTGATGAACCGGAATTTGTCAGATTCTAATTAATCAAATAAATTTGTATTTAGCCAAAGGCAATTCACAACTACAACGAAAACCGTAGTGTAGCAGTAAAATAACCTCGAGTGTCGATCTCTAAGGACTATAACTAGCTTTATCTAATCTAACTTAAACTATAAAATCAACAAACGAATTAGCACAGGTTTTTCTTATCAGATAATGGGGGTTAGTGATAGTATGATCATTCAAAGCATAGCAGGTTAATAATCATGCATGAAGTACCCGATCGTTTTGCATAGAGATCTTTGATCAATGAATTGTCCAATTGTGTTCCGTTATTATTCAACACTACGAAGATAGAGGTTTTAGATAGATCAAAGAAATAAAGCAATAACTCAAAGTCTGATTCGCTTTACCGCCATCAGCATAATTACTAACCCTTCGCTAAGAAATCACATACTATCACCAACGATAGGTTTAGCTACTCATAGATGTCATGCAATCAACAGAAATCATAGCAAGATTGAATGAAAACATGTTGAAAGATAAATAAATATAAATAGAAAAACTGTAAGATACAATGTTACCGAAGGTTGTCAATCTCCGAAGAATCGCGATCTCACAAGCTCCAAAACGATAAGAAAAAGTATCTCCTATGCTAAGAATTCCCAGAACAGGCTCTGGAGAATTCTCCGCTAAAACTAATGAGAAAGGTGAGAAAAAAGGTCTGAGAAAGTATGAAAAAACGGAGAAACTGAGCAACTATATATAGAGGTTCGGACGGTGTGGGGCGAGTCGCCCCACACACCGGGGGAAACGCCTGGTGTGGGACGAACCGCCCCACGTCCCGGGAGGTCCAGTCGGCAAGTGACGCATTTTCGACGCGTTTTTGAATTTCTTTTCCTTTTCGGACTCGGTTTTTGCCTTCTAGTGACCTTTTAGCCTTCAGACTCGACCCCTAGACTTCAAATCCTATCCGAAATCTTCTAGATACTCCAAAAATGCCTTCGGAACACCAATTCCTTGTCCACTTCAATATAATTGCCCGAAAAACCTCGTTTTTCACCAAAAACCTGTAAAATACAAACTAAAGGGAAACGTGACACTATTCTAATAAAATGCACTAAAATATAACTAAATTAACATAGAGGATAGCTAAATTGGTGAAAAAAGACTCGAATGAAAGTGTAAAATACATGTTCATCAATGTGCATTCTCTACAGAGCCCGAACCGAGGAGGTTCATCGACGAGCAGCGTTCTAGTCACTCCGAGCGACTTTACTACTAGTCGCACTCGTTGATTCGAGGAGCCCTGAAGACCAAGATTCCTAAGAAGCCCGAGTATGCTCGGTGAAGTTGTTGTACATTTCTTTTCAAGTTATTTCCGAACAATTTTTGTACTTTCTATTCGGCCCTTTGTGGCAATTGCTCGAACCTTGTTGTAATATGTAACTTGCGATTTCTCCATCTTTATGGTCGTCGCTTTTCCAATCTAATGTTTGTTGTTTCTCGCTCCATTTTTTCATACTTATGTATTTTACTAACTCCTTTTAGTTATGTTTTAGTTATGACGTATAACTTTGTTCACTGCTAAAAAAGTCCCCTAATTAGACACTTTTTATAGTTCATAGTGACACAATCTAACAAGCGTGACTATACGAAGCTGGTATAACGCTATGGCTAATGTGACACAAGATAAATGAAGCTCGTATAACGCTATGGCTGTTGTTACGCAAAATAAATTTATCGGTCAATAAATTGAGAAAATTATCGGTGAAAGGAAAAACTTTCCTCCAAAGACTCCACCTCAAGTCCATTCTCACAGCAACACAACCATCGATTGCAACTTCTCTTTCTCTTCCTCCCAAATTTCTAGTTCTATTTGTCAATATATCACAATCTCCTATTCTCTGGTGAATGTTCTGCTGATCTGCATCTCTATTATATTGTTACATCGATGAATCTCATTTGGGAATTGCTGGTTAGAATTGGAGATTTGGGGAATTGGGCAAAGTTTTGGTGATGGACGAGTCTAGTTTAGATGCTGCAATTTGTACTTTCGGGGATCTATTATTCTATTTGTTGATTTTGAAGCCCCATGGCGCATTAGCGCGGACACTGCTCAAAACTATCTCCAAAGGTATGTCCTAATTACTAAGATGATTAGTTCTTTGATATTTATTTGGGAATGACTGTGATTTCAGAGCTTGTATTTTGATTTGAATTTGCTAAAGAGGTCGATATGCATACGGATCTGTGGTGTTAGTTTTTTGATCTGTATTTTGTTGAGCTTTATTTATGTTGCGTATAGGTCTTGGTAAATTTTTCAATACTAGGAATCTTCCTGATTCCCGATTGACTAAAACTTGGGCTCAGTTCGATCGAACTGGGTAATTGCATTATGTAATTGGAGAGTTGGGGAAATTAGCATGACATAGCCGTAATGTGATACCTCCTGTTGCTGTTTTAGACCTATAGGTTTACCTAGAGGTTCACTCAACCCCGTATTACTGGAAACAGAGCACTCCGGCTTTTATTGTTTTACCTATTCTAACACTAATTGTTCCACAGCTGTAGTTGTTTTAATTGTGCAGGAAGTTTATTAGGAAGTTTATTAGAACGTGGGAACTATCAAAATTCAAGAAGGAAGAGACTTATTCAAGGAAGAACTCTAAAAGGAAATCAAGTTCTAAAAGGACAAGGAGTCTTACATGAAGAAGTCGTTTCCTAGTAGAAGACTGAAGATCAAAACGTCCAGATTCATTCACACGTTTCCTAAAGGATTTCGAACTAAGCCTTATCTACCACTATATATATGGAACATCGACAGAAGAGAGTGAACGACACAAGAGCAGAAAGTTCAGTTTATAGAGTTATAGTTTTATAGTTTTATTTGTGTCTTTTACACTAGTTTATATTCTAGACTTCTCTAACAACGTATTGAAGGTAGAATAGATAGATTGGGTTCTATATCATCTTATAGGTGACTAGTGTTGTTTTTCTAGAATAGATATTGAGAGTATACAGCGTTGTACAAACAAGATTTTTTCTAGTTGATTTTCTGCCTTGACTGGGCATTCAAGTAAGCTTGCCAGAGCTGCTTGAAAAATTCCAGACACAGGTTTTTATTTACATTCCGCTGTGCTTTAATTTATATATATTATCTGTGTTTGTTAATCTGCAGGTTGACGTAGGTGTTCACTGAACCCCGTAGTCAATCTAGGACCTACTGGCTGGTAATTTGTATCTAAAGCAAGTTATACCGATCCTACATTCTTTCAATTGGTATCAGAGCTTGTTACTTTTCTTAAAGTAATTGTTTTAGGTACTTACGATGGATTCAGCCAATCCTAACCTTGGAAGGTTACCTGTACTTGATGGAGCTAACTATGGTTACTGGCAATTAAGGTTGCGGACATATCTTAAGTCTTTGGATGCAGGTGTTTGGAGAGCTTGTGAAGTAGCTTATGTGCCTCCCATGAAAGAAAAGGACAAGAACAATGACGTTCTACCTAAGGATTTCAAAGACTATACTGATGAGGAGAAAACTAATGCTACTAACAATGAAAAAGCTCTCAATGTTATTTTCTCTTGGATCAATTTGCATATGTTTAAACTTGTGCAGAATTGTGCTAATGCTAATGCAGCCTGGGAGACTCTTCAAAGCCACTGTGAAGGTGACACTACTGTGAAGGCAACCAGGGTTAGACTTTTGCAAAGCAAGTTTGAATTACTGCGCATGGAGGAAGATGAGGACATAGGTACTTATTTTACTAAAATTCTGGATATTGCTAATGAATCTCATAACCTTGGTGAACCCATGGCCAGCAAAGTCCTAGTAAATAAAGCCCTTAGATCACTACCTCCTAGGTTCAATATCAAGATATCTGCTATTGAAGAAAGTCACAATTTAGCTACGATGAGCTTAGATTCTCTAATGAACATCATGAAAATTTTTGAACTTCATCTCCAGAGTCAGGAAGAAAACTATGGTAGGGAATCCAATGTTTTTAAAATTCCTGACATAGCTAGTGATCAGGAGATAGATATCAATGATTTTGACCCTGAACATTCCAAAGCCCATATCATCCAAAAGTCTCATGCCTTGCTTAAGAAACTGTCTAAGTATAGCAATGCCAAACCAAACTACAAGTCCGAAAGCTCCACATCCAAATATCTCTCCAAAGATAGTTACTCCAGCTCTTCCCACAACAAAGATTCATCCACATCTTCCAACTCAAACTCCAGAGACCGTGACTCTATCCAATGTAGGGAGTGTAAAGGATGGGGTCACTATAAGAATGAATGCCCCAATTTTAGGAGACAAAGGGGTTTAAAGGTAAACTGGGTTACGACTGACTCCGATGATGAAAAAGAAGATGCGGAACCTGAAGAAGCAGAACAGGAAACAGATGTTATATCACTAAGAGCTGAAATTTGTGAGTCGCTTGAAGAGGTTGCACCAGAGGTTGACACAATCCCGGCCTCAACACCCTCTCAGGTATCTGATAACTCACATGATAATTTTTGTCTACATAGCTTTGTTAGTTCTGATGCAGGGGAAGAGGATGTTAATGATGATGTGAAGAGATTTGGTCTGGAAAGTGCAAAGCCGTTAAAAACTCCAATGAGCTCTACAGTGAAAATCAGCAGAGATGGGGTTGAGGAGAGTGTTGACCCAACCCTCTACAGATCCATGATTGGTAGCCTCCTATATCTTTCAGCCTCTCGCCCAGATATCATGTATGCAGTATGTGTGTGTGCTCGGTATCATTCTGATCCCAAAATCACCCACTTGAATGCTGTCAAGAGAATCCTAAGGTATGTTTCTGGAACCATAGAACTTGGTATATGGTATACTACAGATACTACTTTAAATCTTTGTAGTTTTTCTGATTCTGATTGGGCTGGTGATTTAGATGATAGGAAGTCTACTAGTGGAGGATGTTTCTATCTAGGAAATAATTTAGTTTCTTGGTTTAGCAAAAAACAAAACTATGTTTCTTTGTCAACGGTTGAAGCAGAATATGTTGCAACTGGTAGTGGGGCTACTCAACTTTTGTGGTTAAAGTCTATGTTATCAGACTATGGTCTTAAGTGTGATTCAGTGTTACTTTTATGTGATAATTTGAGTGCTATTCATTTGTCGCATAACCCTGTACATCATGCTAGGTCTAAGCATATAGATATTATACACCATTTTCTGAGAGAACTTGTTGAGGCTCATGTTTTAGACATTGAACATATAGAAACAACCAACCAACTTGCTGATTTGTTCACAAAGCCATTGGATACTGAGAGATTTCTTAGTATTAGGAGGTCTCTTGGTCTATGCACTGTCTGAAAAATAGGGTTGTTCCAGGGGTTGACTTAACACCACAGTCAACACCTGTAGTCTGCATGTGGTGCGTGTGTCTGCATTTTTTATTATTATTTTTTTTAGTGTGTCTGTTGCTACATGTATATTTTGCGTCAGTCTACGTACTATGTTGCAAGTAAGTTTGTTTGTAAGATTTCTTTGGAATGCATGAGAAAGAGGAACTCTTTAAAAATTTCTAGTCCCTGTTGACCCTTGTTTTGCTCACTTATTGGAAGCCCTCTCCTGGAGCTTGAGTAGCTCAAATTTTTGTGATTGACAAACATAGTCTTTCATATCTAGGAACCTTGAATTTCCTATGAGCATATCTATGCCTTATTAACAGGAGAAAGAGCACATTAGGGGCCTTGAATTCTCTAATTGTAGCTAAACAAGTGCCGCAAAGGCCCGAAAGGCAAGGAAGGTAAAACTTGTCTCCGGTTTTCTGGCAATCTTTGGGTCTCAAGTCTATGAAGGTTTGGAAAGAAAAAAAAATGCAAAAAGCTGCATTAAAAATTAATGAACAACATTTAAAAATATATTTTTGCAAAATAACCCATGGACATTGCACTAGATTTAAACAAAGACCAGAGAACATCTTGTTTCAAACGTCTTCAAAAATTGCAAAGGGAAAAATACAGGTGAGGCTTTTGATGATTACTGAGTTTCTTGATCGAGTGTTGCCCAGGGGGTTGAACAACACCTTACCCAACACCTCTGGACTGTCTTGCGAAATTATGTGTTTTCAATTTTTGATAATGTGTTTTTTTTTATTTTTTGAGTCTAGGTAAACTCTCTGAGTTGTGTCTAGGTGGTGGTGTACATGTAGGTTTGCATTAAGGGGGAGTCTACATATGCATTGGGGATTATAAAGGATCTTGTTTTGTTTTTAGTTAAAGTGACTAATTAAGTTATTTTCTCTATACAAAGATCCTCCATTAGTTTAATTCCTAAAGTTTATTTTGCTGTCTTGATCTTGAATCTTTTACAAAATTGTTTTTCATATTTTTGGTATACCATATATCTTGTGCTTTGGTTCTCACCTTATTACAGATATAAAATTTGGAGCATACCAAAACAATTTTCTGGAGGATCTTGACAGTTATTCATGTGTGCCCCTACCTTTACCAAACGATCCAAACATGCCCTTAAACGGTTAGTTTACTTTAAACAAAACCGTCCACCTTTCCCACAAACTCCAAAACTCTTGCTTCTCTTGTTGTCTCTCAAATCTGACCAAAACTAGTGCGTCTGCTACCCAATTCCTACAGTTCCTAGTTCTTCTACTACTGATGTTTCTGGTACTCATTATGGTTCTCTATTGAGGTTTACTTTTTGATATGGCTATCTTCTAGCTTACTTACTTTGTTAGGATGATATCTCTCCGGGATGTTGAGATTGAAACTAAGCGAGCTAGGGTAATAGAACTTTGTTAGGATGATATCTCTCCGGGATGTTGAGATTGACACTACGGTCTAAGTTTCTTTTTGCCGAATCCACACCTCAAGGGGGAGAAGTGCACAGTTCATCATGAAGAAGAAGGGGTTCTGATCAAGGGGGAGAAGATTCACAAGTGGGAGAAGATGCAAAGTCGTGCTAGGTTTGCTTGATGTGTTGTGATAATTTGGAATCTAACATTTTGATCCTTATTTTGTTTTTTCCTTGAATTCTTATTCTGACAATTGATTTACTTCTAAAGTCTAAGTAGTATTTTCTGCATGTGTTTAAGTACTAAGCTATAGTTAGTTTTGTTGCATTAGTTATGTTTCATTGATCTAACTGTGCAGGTTTACTGATGTGTAGAATAGGCAAAAAGGGGGAGATTGTAAGTGTTGCTGTTTTACGGAGGTTGACCTATAGGTTTACCTAGAGGTTCACTCAACCCCGTATTACTGGAAACAGAGCACTTTACCGCCTTTTATTGTTTTACCTATTCTAACACTAATTGTTCCACAGCTGTAGTTGTTTTACTTGTGCAGGAAGTTTATTAGAACGTGGGAACTATCAAAATTCAAGAAGGAAGAGACTTATTCAAGGAAGAACTATAAAAGGAAATCAAGTTCTAAAAGGACAAGGAGTCTTACATGAAGAAGGCGTTTCCTAGTAGAAGACTGAAGATCAAAACGTCCAGATTCATTCACACGTTTCCTAAAGGATTTCGAACTAAGCCTTATCTACCACTATATATATGGAGCATCGACAGAAGAGAGTGAACGACACAAGAGCAGAAAGTTCAGTTATAGAGTTATAGTTTTATAGTTTTATTTATGTCTTTTACACTAATTTATATTCTAGACTTCTCTAACAACGTATTGAAGGTAGAATAGATAGATTGGGTTCTATATCATCTTATAGGTGACTAGTGTTGTTTTTCTAGAATAGATATTGAGAGTATACAGCGTTGTACGAACAAGATCTTTTCTAGTTGATTTTCTGCCTTGACTGGGCATTCAAGGAAGCTTGCCAAAGCTGCTTGAAAAATTCCAAACACAGGTTTTTATTTACATTCCGCTGTGCTTTAATTTATATATATTATCTGTGTTTGTTAATCTGCAGGTTGACGTAGGTGTTCACTGAACCTCATAGTCAATCTAGGACCTACTGGCTGGTAATTTGTATCTAAAGCAAGTTATACCGATCCTACATTCTTTCAACTCTGATGTTGTAAACTTCTGAAAGATGCTTGTTGAGTGAGGCAGGTTGAACTGAGTCAGAATATAAACTTTGTTGATCCCACTGTTCATGCAGTTTCTTATTGGCACGCCAATTAGCCAATTAGCCTGTATGCTCCTCCAATGGGAGCCTGTAACATTTAATAAAGTATAGCTTCAATGTTCAAACAGGATTGATAATATGGGTTCTTGCAGTATCTCATTAAAATTGATGTTGATGAGAAAGATTGTTACGTCAAATGTTGGAAGTTGGAACTCACAGCAGGCTTAGCACGGTGGTTGGTGAGCGCAACTATATGTGTGCCTGCTACCTCTCCTAGTATTATTGCCGCAATACTGCTGAAACTTGAAACTAATGCATAACATACAAGACTTTAAGGTACATGTATTTTCTTAAGGTGTTTTCTGTTATATCCATATCAGGTTCTTGCTCTTCGTATTTCATTTTCTTGTGAGATTATTATGTGAATGAGACTAATGAAGTGAAGGAACTTTTGTTTGCTACTTAATGCACTTCTAGCCTCTAGGAACAAAATCAAACCATGAAAACAGAGTCTACCCGGAAAGGAAACAAAAAAAAAGAATAGTGATATGTGGTCCTGCTGGAACTGTGTTTCAAAGTGTAGGTTATTTCTCCATCTAGCACCATGTGTGCATAGCGGCTAAATAATGAAAAGTCATGCAACCGTTATCTTAAAGCCTCTTTTCCAGCAGCAGTATAGAACACCCTTAAAGTCTTAGAATTGAATGTGTTGGTATTTAAGATTTACCCATGTTTGAGTAAAAGAAGAGACGAAGTCTATCCAAAAAAAATGTAGAAGTCTTTTGATGTGATTATTCTGTGATGCCTCCGATTGACATTATATGATCTCAGTTTTAATTAAGATTTTTGTTATATATGATAACTCATAAAAAAAAATACACCTAGCTAGGAATAAAAAATAATTGTCTCTCTAGATTTTGTAGCATTGGATAACATTAGTAAATACCTGAAAACTTATTATATGATTACAAAGTGGAATTTTGTTAAATCATGTAGGAGTATAATACTGTATTGTGGTGTTTCTAGTTCCAGTTGCCTTATAGATCCAATTCTTTTTTTACGGGTTCGAGAGATAAGATTAAAATGCATACTTCCTTTGTTTTTTACAATCTTCCTGTATGGTCAACTGCGTTCTATGTTTGACCGCACATTACTCCTAAATTTTACGGATGTAGTTCTTTTTAAAAATATATAATTAAAGTTTATAAGTTGGTAGTATTTTTGATAATTTTTTACAGTTTCTTGTACACAGTTGACTAAAGAGGAAGACGATGAAGAAAGAAAAAAATAAAAAAGGAAGTTCAAGTTACTATATTACCAAAATTGTCCCTTTTTTTTGGGATAATTAAGGACATGTCTATATCTTTCTCTATACTTTCTGGTTCATCCTAGTGTTTTCATAATTATAGTATAATGGATGTTCATACTTCAGTAATGCTACTCCATGATAAAATGATGATCAACTTAGGCACTACTCACTAGTTCGTAGTACTTGGAGTTATTTATATCCTGGTCACATTGATTTTTTATTTTTATTTTGTTATGTAGCATCTCGTTCGTTGGACTCCTAACTCAATGCAATATAATGATTTCAATATGTTGCTTGTACTTTTATGTGGACATATTATAATTACAATGTCCTAGTTGAAATTTAATACCTTCTAATGATTCTGATATCCATACTCTGATTAATTCAGTCTACCTATCATCGTCTAGTTGAGATTCCAATTGCTTTGGTTTCTGTTGATAAGGAAAATATGTCTAGTTCGTATCGTGCGTTTCACCACGAACTAAGAGGCTTCTCAAGTACAAGCGTCGGTGAAAGGCCGCGAACCTAGAGAATCCGAACCTTGAATCATGTGGACCTCTAGGGCATTTTTACAAATGTGCCTAATTCATTAAAATAACCCCTTCTAGAGAGGGAGAGATTTGGAGGTCCGGAACGATGGTCAGAGAGACAAGGAGCATTATTCAGACACTTAACAGGTTAGAGTATACGAAGCTCATTTATTACGAAGCTTAAATACTTGTTTGTATTGTCTTACAATTGGATCAGGACAAGGTTCGCATCACAACGACATAGAGAGAAAGGACAAGAGAAGTGTGGAATCTTCTAGATAGCACAAGAAGATGTACGCAAATGGGCCTGGGCCAAGCCCATAAAGGTCAACGTTGGGCCTACCCAACATAGGTGGACGAATATGAAGATGACAGATGGAAGCGGGAGATTGGGCGGACCTAGGGTTTGCCATCAACTATATAAGGGCACCATTCCAAAGAAAAAGGTAACTGGTCTTACTTAAGTACATTTATTACTCTCGGACAAGGGGAACCATCAAGCTCCTTCAAGTAAAGTCTCGCACCGGCTTGACTTAGGCAAGCCGGAGATAATCACACATCCACACGCGCCTTTCTAATCTCAGGTGCTGAACTGGACATAGAGAGAACCAGAAGACTTGAAGGCTCGCATTGAACAAGGATTCGTATGTTCTGTCAAATTATGGTGACCTAGAGAGTTTGGTAGTTCTTTGTAGTTCGAGAAGTTTATAATTTAAGAGCGTTTGTAATCTTACTAGAATTTCACCTCTACATTTTGGCGCCGTCTGTGGGAATCTTTACTAAAAGATTTCCAGGACTCCACTGAGAAGAGATGGTAGGACATAATTATTCAACTCGAAACCAAGGAAGAGGAAGAGGAAGGCCACCAGGCCGAGGAAGAGGAAAGTCAAGAGGAGGAAGAGGAAATAGTGGAGTCAGTAGAAATGTAAATGTAGGGAGAAGAAATGAACAGCAAGATGGAGACACTGCTAGTAACTCAGCTACAAATTCACTGGGCAATGAGCAAGAGAGAGAGAGGAGATTGGCTATTCAAAGAGCAGAGCTAAATAACTTGGAACACCGGAGGAGAGTGGCAGAGGAAGAGTTACGTCAACTAGAAGATGCCAAAAGAAATCTTGTGCAAGACAATCTAGCAAGGACGGTGAGTCCGGTGGTAGTAAATCCCCCAATTGAGACCACACTTCAAGGATCTCAACCATTGAACCCATTAGCACCACCATTCGTCCCTGGCTCGACCGAGGGGGTAGTTACGACAGCTATCCCGGTACAAGATTCGCAAGCTCAGGAGAGGAATTTTGTGTTGCCAAATGGACACGTGTTGGACAATCGCACTCTTTGGTTTAACAAATGAGCAACTAAGTCGACTTCATGACTTGTTTCAGTTTGAGTTAGGAGGTACCACTGAGATTCCGACCTCTTTGTTAGCACCATCGCATGCTCAGGATAACATCCGTCATGTTAATCCTCCTGCTCCAACACGTCCACTGAACTTGGACTTGGGTGGGACATCAAGTAGACCAGTTCAAGATAGACTTACTTTCCCATGGGAGACGAGGACTACTCAAGGTCAAACACAAGAAGTTACAAGGTCAGAAGATTTAAGGCAAGTGCTCCAAAGGAGGTCGGATATTCAAGCGGAAAATGCGAGAGTGATACCCACCTCCGGGATAAGCACGACTCAGCTAATCCCAACTCAAGATGCGATGGTTACCACTGTTCATCGATCCCAGGAGCATGCAAGAGAAACTCAACCACGAGGTGGACAAACAAGACAAGAGATGGAGAAACAATTGACACCGGAAGAGATAGCAAAAGAGCAGAGAGAACTTCTTAAAAAGATGAATGACCTAAGCAAGCAGATATCGTCTAAAGAGAAGGAGAAAGTCCAAATCAAGAACCCATTGAGTTTGGAAATCAGAAAAGAGCAAAAGAAGCCTGACACGACCATACCATCATTAGAGCAGTATTATGGAAAATCATGTCCATATGGATTTATCAGTAGATTTGAGAGTAGGATGGAAGCGTATGGACACAATGAAAACATGTGTGCTCTAACATTTCCAACCACTCTCTTCGACGACGCTATGGACTGGTGGGGACGATTAGCGCACGGGTCGATAAAGAGTTATGAGCAGCTCAAGAACGAGTTTGTCCATAAGTTTGACAGAATGAGGAAGATGAAAAAACCATCTACTGACCTCAAGAAGATCATCCAAGATCCTCAAGAGAATGTACGTCACTTTCTCGTGAGATTCAATGAGGTAGCCATGGAAGTTGAACCCCATAATGTCAAACAAAGGGCCATATACCTGTATGAGAATACAACCAATCAGAGACTCAGAGATGTGATAGTCACAAATGGGCAAAATCTGGAGACAGATGAAGATTTTGATGAAATGTGCTCTAGCTTCAAGAACTCCGAAGATTTTAGAGAAAATGCGCAGATCAGAGCGGGGTACAAGAAAGATAAAGAACCAATGAAGCCGAACAATCCGAACAATTCCACGAAGTTTAAGAAGCCAGATCAAAGAGGAGGGAAAGACGGGAGAAATCATTTCCCCAGGGAGAGAACTCCTCCCAAGAGATACACCTACTACACAGCTCTAAATCGACCAAGATCCGACATCTTGGCATCGATAGTTGAGCAGAAGATAAACATAAAGTGGCCAAAGCCTATCCAACCTTCAGAGAGATCTGAAAACTCGAGACTATATTGCAAATTTCATAGAGGGAAAGGTCACGACACTGAAGATTGCATGTGGCTAAAGACAGAGATAGAAGGATTAGTAAGAGATGGTTACTTGAGAAGGTTTGAAGTCAAAGAGGAACAATCAAGACATGATAGAAGAGATCGACAGAGAAGAGAAAGAAGAGAAGAGGATAGAGAGGGGAGGTACGAGGATAAGGGCAAGGCCAGAGAACTAGATAATCATCGGAGGAACAAGGAAAAACAAAGGGACGAAGACGAGGATGATGATAACTTGCCAAGGTTTGGAGTCATCACCATATCGGGAGGACCGGCAGGAGGAGACACGAGGAAAGCTAGAGAGAAAACAGCCTCGTATCTGAGAGAGGTCGCTGATGCATATGGAGATCCATGTACAAAAGGTTCAGCGGAAAACAAGATAACATTCGACGACAGCGAGATCCCAAACCAGAGTCCATGTGATGGAGATACCGAAGAGCCGGATGTGCCATTGGTAGTTTCAGCGGACATCGCGGCCTATACGGTAAGGAAGGTTCTAGTTGACACGGGAAGCTCGGTCAATGTTATATTGCTAAGAACGTTGAAGAGAATGAGGGTTGATCTCAGAGAAATGGAAAAGGTCGGAAGCTCCTTAGTTGGTTTTGGAGGTGAGCAAATTTACCCGTTGGGGAGAGTGTACTTGAAAGTCTCCTTGGGTACAAAGCCACAAAGAGTGACACGACATATACCGTTCCTTGTGGTGGACATTGAGTTTTCTTACCAAGTGGTGCTAGGAAGACCGGCACTTCGGATCTTTCACGCAGTGGCATCAACTCTACACAATAGAGTAAAGTTTCCTACGCCGGCAGGAATAGGACAAGAAGTGGGAAACATAAATCAAGCTTGGGAGTGCTACACTCTCTCAGTCAGGAGAAACTCACTTTCAAAAGAAGAGGCAAGAGATCGGAGGACGAGAGAGGAAAGAGAAATGTTTGTCATCAAAGAAGCACCCACAAAGAAGCGAAAAGTAAGTCCGTCACTTACTAAAGACCAAAGAAGAGGAGAAGCTTTAAAAGCAAGAGAAGAACTCAAGGAGGAAGAGATCCACCCAGAGGAGTACAAGGTCATCCCAGAGGAGCCCGTCGCTCCAACTCCTAAGAAAAGATTCTTACAGCAAAATAAGATACAACCCAAAGAGACGATCAGAGAAGTGCAGATCATAGATGGAGATCCGGAGAAAACAACAAGGATAGGAACAGAGATGGATTGGGAAGTGGAATGTAAGTTAATAGCGTGTCTCAAGGAGAATGCCGATGTGTTTGCTTGGAGCACAAACGACTTGGTAGGGATCGATCCGTCCATAGCAGTTCACCGGCTGAACATGGACCCCAAGGTCACACACATAAGGCAGAAGAGAACTAATTTTGGACCAAAGCAAGAAGCAATTATCGCTGCGGAGGTGGAGAGATTGCTAAAAGCCGGACACATTGAGGAGGTTCGCTATTCGAACTGGGTTTGCAATGTAGTGTTGGTAGAAAAGCCAGGGACCGGCAAGTGGAGGATGTGTAATAACTTTACACGACTTAACAAATTCTGCCCAAAGGATCCCTACCCTCTCCCAAGGATAGATCAGCTAGTGGATTCAACAGCGGGATGTGCCTTGTTAAGCTTCATGGATGCGTATCAAGGCTTTTACCAAATCAAGATGGCGAAAGAGGATATCCCAAGAACAGCATTTTTTGCAGCTGGAGGTGTTTATTGCTTTAAGGTCATGCCCTTCGGCTTGAAAAATGCAGGAGTAACTTACCAAAGGCTCGTGAACCAAATGTTCAAGGAGGAGATAGGTAAAACAATGGAGGTTTATGTGGATGACATGCTGGTAAAGAGCAAGAAGGAAGTTGATCATATAGCACATTTGAACAAGTGTTTTGCTATCTTGAGAAAGTATGGGATGAAACTCAACCCCGCAAAATGCACTTTCTGAGTAAAAGGAGGAAAATTTTTGGGTTACATGGTCACAGAGAGAGGGATAGAAGCACATCCAGAAAAGATCCGAGCAATACAAGACCTTCCGCATCCGAGAACACACAATGAGGTACAGCAGTTAGTAGGGAAGGTCATTGCGCTGAGTCGGTTCATCTCAAGGTCAGCAGAAAAGAACCTTCCTTTTTTCAAGATACTGAGGAAATCAGAGAAAGATAAAAAGAAGAATGAAAATTTTGTGTGGGATGATGAGTGCAAACAAGCACTGGAAGACCTCAAGAGCTACCTACAATCGCCGCCACTACTCGCAAAAGCATTGGAAGGAGAGCCACTATACTTGTACTTAGCCTATACATACGAAGCTATCAGCTCCGTTTTGGTAAGGATGCAAGGTAGTGAATGCATGCCCATTTACTACGTCAGTAAGGCATTGGCGGCGGCAGAAACAAGATATTTGGACGTGGAGAAGTTAGCTTATGCCCTACTTCACACCACAAGGAAGCTGAAACCATATTTTCGAGCTCATAAGGTCATTGTACTTACACATGAACCCCTGAAGCAAGTGTTAGGGAGACCAGAACATTCAGGAAGGTTAGCCAAGTGGGCTATTGAGCTAAGTGAGCATGATATAGATTTCCAAGCTCCGTCAGCAAGGAAAGCTCAAGTGATCGCAGACTTCATCGTAGAGTTCCCAACAAGACCACAACACATGGTTACAGAAGAAGAAGAAAGTAAAAAGGCATCCGTCATGTCTTTAATTGAGAACCCTGCAAATAACCAAGAAAATAAAGCAGAGGATGAAGTGGTGAAAGAAAAAGAGAGGAGGCAAAAGCAAGAGAGCAAAGAATGCTGGGAGTTAAGAGTAGATGGATCTTCTTTGACAAATGTTGGAGGAGCAGGAGTGTATCTAGTTGGACCAAGAGGGGCAGAACTAGAATTCGCTATCACACTACCTTTCAAGATCACAAACAATGAGGCAGAATATGAAGCTCTTTTGAATGGGATAAAAATAGCAAAGGCCTTGGGAGTAGAATATTTGGAGGCATACACAGATTCGCAGCTGGTAGAATATCAATTTCGGGGACAATTTGAGGCAACACACCCTAGTATGAGAAGCTATCTAAACTTTCTGAAAGAGGAAGCGGAAGAGTTCAAAGAATTCCAGCTGAAGTTGATCCCCCGAAGAGAAAATGATAGAGCCGATGTGTTAGCCAAATATGCATCTACCTCAGGAGCAATAGACACAAGGAGGATAATGCTAATGGAACAAACCAAACCGTCCGTCACGGTAGAAGAACAGCTCGTCTTGAACATCGAGGAAGATGATAATTGGATGCAAGAGATCAGGAGGTACTTGACTAGGGGAACGCTCCCGATTATTAAGGACCATGCAAGGAGAGTGGTCGCAAGATCACTAAGATACTTGATGATTGGGAATGACTTGTACCGGAGATCATTTGCAGGAACTCACTTGAGATGCTTGACAAATTTGGAAGCAAAACAGATTTTGGCAGAGGTACATGAAGGAAGTTGTGGAAATCACTCTGGAGGAAGGTCATTAGCTCAGAAAATTTTAAGACAAGGATACTATTGGCCGAAGATCATTGCAGATTCTATTCGATATGCAAAAGCATGCACAGAGTGTCAGAAATATGCCAAGCAAAGCACAAAGCCAGCCAGAGAGATCAAGCAAACTATAATCACATGCCCGTTTGACAGATGGGGAATTGATATAGTAGGGCCATTACCAAAAGGAACGGGGCAGAAGAAGTTCCTAATTGTAGCAGTTGAATATTTCTCCAAATGGGTCGAGGCAGAGGCAGTATCCACAATCTCAGAGAACAAGGTGCTGGACTTCATTTGGAAGAATATAGTGTGTCGGTTCGGGCTACCAAGAACTATAGTCTCGGACAATGGAACACAATTTTCTGGAAAGAAGCTCAAAGAGTGGTGCAAGAAGATGAAGATAGAGCAAAGGTTCACATCTGTTTACTATCCCCAATCAAATGGTCAAGTGGAGAGAACCAACAGGACGTTGGTGGAACTTATTGAGAAGAGACTTAAGGCGTGCCAAGGAGATTGGGTAGATGAGCTAGATGGAGTCCTATGGGCATACAGAACTACCTCAAGAACAGCGACTCAAGAAACACCATTTCACTTGGTCTATGGATCAGAAGCTGTGATACCGGCAGAGGCAGTGGTAGAGACCCTGAGGATACAAGGTTACGAACCTGGAGACAATCATGAAGCAAGAGTTATGGATCTAGACACATTGGAGGAACTAAGGAGTACTGCTCTAGTGAGGATCATAAACTACCAGAACAGAGTGGCAAGAAGCTACAACAAGAATGTGAAGAACAGAGAGCTGCAAGTGGGAGATCTGGTACTAAGGAAAGCAACACAGCAAGATGGAACAGGCAAACTTGAGCCAAAATGGAAAGGGCCGTACAAAATCACCAAAGCAGGAGCAAATGGCAGCTACGAGCTAGCAGATGAAGAAGACAAAGGATGGAAGAGACCATGGAACATCAAGAACCTGAGGAAATTCTACACTTGAGGAAAGAAGAACAAAGATGGGAGAGTAGAAAACCACCTAGGAACTTTGATAGTTTGTTTTATTTTCCTTTTTGAACCTTTCATTTATCTAAAGAGTTGTAATGATTTCCGTCAAATTCATTAACAGCTACTTATGAACAATTCAGTTTGATGCAAGCTTGTTACGGCCTTAACATTTTAGATGTCCGTCAAATACTTATTAAGATAGCAATTTTACGCAGATAAAACTGTTATTTAGAGATAAAGAGCCAAAAGAGGATGAAGAGAAAGAGAGAGTATTTATCGAAGCTAATCGGTAAACAAGTTAGAGGGACCGAGACGAAAAATTTTCACCGGGAAAATTTTTAGGTCCTAACTTATTAAAATAAGTACCGTGAGAGCTTCGCATATTTTACGTCAAAAAGAGCGTCGGATAAGGAGGTGGACCGAGACGAAAATTTTCACCGGGAAAATTTTTAGGTCCTAACTTATTAAAATAAGTACCGTGAGAGCTTCACATATTTTACGTCAAAAAGAGCGTCGGATAAGGAGGTGGACCGAGACGAAAAATTTTCACCGGGAAAATTTTTAGGTCCTAACTTATTAAAATAAGTACCGTGAGAGCTTCGCATATTTTACGTAAAAAAGAGCGTCGGATAAGGAGGTGGACCGAGACGAAAAATTTTCACCGGGAAATTTTTTAGGTCCTAACTTATTAAAATAAGTACCGTGAGAGCTTCGCATATTTTACGTCAAAAAGAGCGTCGGATAAGGAGGTGGACCGAGATGAAAAATTTTCACCGGGAAAATTCTTAGGTCTTAACTTATTAAAATAAGCACCGTGAGAGCTTCGCACATTTTACGTCAAAAAGAGCGTCGGATAAGGAGGTGGACCGAGACGAAAAATTTTCACCGGGAAAATTTTTAGGTCCTAACTTATTAAAATAAGTACCGTGAGAGCTTCGCATATTTTACGTCAAAAAGAGCGTCGGATAAGGAGGTGGACCGAGACGAAAAATTTTCACCGGAAAATTTTTAGGTCTTAACTTATTAAAATAAGTACCGTGAGAGCTTCGCATATTTTACGTCAAAAAGAGTGTCGGACGAAGACGGAAGAACGGAAGAGATTGTTGACAATTTTTAATCCGTTGGAAACTTTGACACAAAACTTCAAAACTTCCGTACCCCTATGACTTGCAAATAATCTACGTCAGATTTGTTAGGCAGCACAGGTGTCCGAACCACGGATAACCAGGTTAATGTTCCGATTCTCGAATTGGTTACTAAACTGAAATAAGAACCTTCTTTGGTTTGACATCCGAACCTCCTTGTAAGAGGAATATCGGAACCGTGACACATACGGATGATTATTGGAGCAAAGAACAAGTTTGTTAAGAAGTTCCGAATCTCAAGGCCTTGTTTGAAACAGGATTATTATCTATCATTAATAAAATAAACAAGCGAAGGTTCCGAATCTTATAGACTTGTTTGAAACAGAATTATTATTAGTAGATAATAAAGCAAACATGCAAAGCTTCCGAATCCAGGGTACTTTGTTTAAATACACATACAAAGAGGCATACCCCCGTAAATAAATAAGATGCTCCGAATCTTGCGGACTTGTTTCAAATACAGTTTACTTCAGGGCATACCCCGGACCATAAGCTTCTATTCATCACGAGTCCGAGACTGTGAGAACTTAGAAGATTCTTCATTTTCATCAACTTGGTCTGGAGCATCTCGTTCCATGGCTTCTTGAGTCATCCGGGCCACCAGCTCCGCCTCTTCAGCTTCCTTAGCAGCTCGGTCCAGATCCTCCAGATGTAACTTCCAGCTAAGCCAAGGCAACGGAGCGTATGGGTTCGTGTTTAGCTCCGTGACAGTTGGAAAGGGCGGGATGTAAAAGTTGTTCTTAAACGAACTTTCAACATTTCCGGCAGCCCAAGCCTCCGGGTCCGCATTGCGCCTCCTAATCTCTTCCTCCTCCCGGGTCTTCTCCCACTCCTTGCACAAAGTTTTCACTTCCTCAAAAAGGCTATAGTCCGTTGGTCGTCCGATCACGGGATACGGAAGATTTAACCAGGCCCGGTTCTCCTTCTCATACTTCTCAAAGGGCATAAGGTACCAATATCGGAGAATATCTGGAACAAACCCCGGAAGACGTGGATCTTGGTTGGAGAACTTTAGATCAGGACCCTCCGAAGCTACGAGACTTACAAATTCGTCTCGGCCAAGTTGATCATCGGAGATAGCTGGAATTTGAGGATCGACTTTACCATCCGGCCCTTTGAAGATATCTAGTTTATTTGCCTCCCAGTCAAGGTCCGCCGGAATGAGCCCTGCGGATTCGAGCTGTCCGATGCAAGCATTGTATCCGTCTACCCGGGCTTGATCATATCCCATGGCCTTAGCATACTGAAAAGAGATGCTCTTGAGGAAGTCTTGGACAGTATCCTTCCGGGAGCCAACAAACCCGATCATCAGAGCCTCGTGGAAGTGCTCTAACATGTTCATATAGCAAGCGTGCGTCTCTTGTTGGTCCCGGATCAGTTCAAGGCACCCTTCAACCTCCTTCCGTTGCTTGTCATAGGCAACCTGCAACTTAGACAAGTCTTCCCGGAGCTTGGAGGTCTCGACCACCTGCTTCCGAAGGTCTGACACTTCGCCTTCCAGCTGGGCCATCTTCAGCAATTTTGCTTCCGCTTCAGCCAGGCTCACTCGGACAATAGCGAGCTTCTCAGACAAAGCAACCCTTTCTAGCTCCGAAGCATGAAGGTTACCTTCCAGAGTGGATTTTTCATTTGCAGCAGCAACGGAGACACCCCGAACTGCAAGGCCAAGCTGCAGATGAAAACAATTAAGATGAAGGTACGGAAATAGACCAGAGATAAACGTCGGAAAAAGAAAAGTTAATGAAAGAGGATATTACCTGAGAGAAAGACTCTTCCAACAGACGGATGCGCTCAGACTGCTCCAAAGAGGCAATTCGAACAATCTCCGTTTCACGGTCGAACTCAGCATCGTCATAAATCGCAGGACCGGATCCTCTCCGCTTCTTTGACTTTACCGGGGCTTGGACTACTTGCTTATTTTTCCCTGATGGATCGACCACCGGAGCAGAAGCAGCGGAGGGACCAGCCCCAGACTTTGAAGCTTTGAAGGCGTCCCCCATCAATTTCTTTGGAGGAGCAGGAGCAGTGGTTGCCGCGGAGGAAGGACCGGTAGTAGCAGGGGCCGGAACAGATGCGGGTTGATCGATCTCCATTGCATCAAGCTCAGAGGCAGTCTTGCCCTTAGATTTCCGGGGCTTGGAAGCATTAGCATCACCTTTCTTCTCCGCCTTACGCTCATCAGAACGTCGCTTAGCCTCTTCCGCAGTGAGGCCTTTCCGACTCGACTCCATTTCTTGGGCCGGGAGATTCTCGCGTTTGCGGCGATCTTCTTCTAACCTCCACTTCACCCCATCCTTCGGATGCTCCTGAGGAAAATTAGTCAGCTGATTGGTGGTTCCGGTTCTCAGCTGTTTCCGTTTCTCGGCGGCCATCTTAGCAGCAATGGCGGCTTGGAGTCTCCGTCCTCAGCCATTAGGTAGTCAAGCCAATTTTCTGCAAATAAAGAGAAGGGTTAAACATGCGGATAGATAAGGAAAATAAGAGAGAGGCGGAAAAATAAGAAAGATGCAAAACACAGGATAAATTATTTACCAAAAGTTTCATTTTGATATGGGCCTAAGTCTACAGGGTCCGTAAGGTTGGCAAGAGCCGGAAGAGGCTGCATCGTAAGCACACAGAAGAAATATTTTTCTGGCCTCTTCGATATGCTTTTCTCCCGCATGGCAGCAGCCCACGGACTCCAGTGATTACGCACCGGACGATAGTCTGCCGGAGACTCTCTATTAAAATCGTACCGGACGTTGAAGTATTTTCGCTCACTTTCTGGGGCTCCGTCTTTCAGCTTGTACCGGAAATAAAAATATTTCGACCACCATGCGGAACCTAGAGAGTTCGGACCCTCTAGGATGAAATAGAAGTACTGGCGAGGTTTGAATTGCCAGTAAAAGCAAGTCCCAGAGAGCGAGACGGTGAAAGCCTGTGTAAAGTTTGAGAACGTAATGGGCTCGTTCTTCATCTTCATGAGAACTCCGAAGCATATCAATAAATGGGATCCTCCATCCGAGTTCCAAAGAAACTACGAAGCACGACAAGGCTCCCTCGGGGCAGTTATATATAGCATCGTCCGGACCGGGAGCAATGAGTTCGATATCGTCGGGGATAGAAAATTTATGGCGAAGAAGCGGAAGCTGATCCTCCGTCACCTTAGATTCGACAGTCGGTATCCATCCGTCCGCATTAGTCTCTCGGGCTAAGCTAAAGAGATGAATGTCATCTCGTAACCTCTCATAACGCTTACGGAGAGCAGGTTCCAAGTGATCCGGAAGGGGAAAAAGGGCCCCACGGAACTCGCGTACTTCACCCTCTAAGGGTTGTCCGTCCTCCCCAAAGTTCGCTTCATTTCCTTCAGCTGCAACATCGGCTTCACCCGGAATATCATCCTCGGAGGATGATTCTTGAGCTGCATCATCTCCGACTTCTGCAGGAGCGGCAATAGCACGAACCTCTCTAAGAGGCACGACCTCATGTACCCGCGGCTGATTGGAGGTCTCCGTCTCTCTGAATGTTAACTGGGGATGGGCATAAACAGGTTCTAAATCAGCTTCTAAGTCAGGGTCGGAGGTACATCTATATTTGTACCCTCCGTATCTACAAAGAAGCCGAAGAGGTGAGGGGAGTTCTACCTTACGGCGCGGAGGTTGATATACGGAAAGCTGGCGGCCTGAGGTACTCGGACCAGCTTCATTCCTCTCTACCAGAGAGGTGGGGGGAGCTTGATTTCCGCCCCCTATGTCAAACGAAGATTCGGAAGAGGACCCCGAATCTGACGAAGAAGAGCTGCTGCTCGTTGACGATGATTCGGAAGAAGACGGAAGATCGGTAAGGTCTACGATCTTAGGGTTAACCTCGGACATCCTAAAAAGCGACAGAGAGAAGGGCAAGATTAAGCGGTAGTCCGAGGGTTAGTTTATTTGTTTTTCCGAAAAAGAAGAAGAAGAAAGAAAAGTATACTACTTATTAAACTCTACAGAAGAAAAATCGAAAAGCAAAATAAAGAGGAAAGTTACCTGGAAGATAGAAACTGTGAGGAAGGAAAAGTCTCCGAAGCTTCACAAACTTGGGCAAATTCACTAAAGCAAAGCAAGTTCCGGGTCTCAGATTCGGAAGGCGAAAATTTCTCTTTCTAGAATTATGAGTAAAGTGAAGAAAATGGAAAATGTTGACCAGCTATTTATAGGAAGGGACAAAATCGGGAAGTCCAATCGACGCGACCGTTGACATTTAATCTGGACCGTACAAAAAATTCAAATCAACGGACGAGATGAGGACAACTCATTAAAGTTACTGTTCAAACCCTCGAAAACTTTGACCTGCGTAGAACGAAAGATACGGAAGGATTAAGATCTTTACCCATATTGCAAGGTCCGGAAATCATTTTAAAATTGAAAATTTTATCATAACATACACTTAGACACGGATACTTGGTATACGCGCGCATTTAGGCTTAACAGCATGTAGACACGGATAGTATGCATAACATTCATCATCTTTGCATTAAAATGACGATTCGGACCTTGATTATTTGGATAACGACGAAGAATCAACTAACACAGGTGCTGAGTACAAGAGATACGGACACGTCGTCCAAAATATCACCTCATGAAAAACGGACACGACATCTAGTGAAGTAATGTCACAGGTGCGGAGTACAAGAGATACGGACACGTCGTCCAAAACATCACCTAATGAAAAACGGACACGACGTCTAGTGAAGTAATGTCACAGGTGCGGAGTACAAGTGATACGGACACGACGTCCAAAAAATATCACCTTTTGGAGGTACGGGCGAAAACAAATCCTCGCTCAGAGAGGGAGACAAAATCGTTCATAACTACTTAAAATATAGTTTCACACTATCTTCTACTAAGATACTCCGAAACTACGGGGACATATGTTGATAAGGAAAATATGTCTAGTTCGTATCGTGCGTTTCACCACGAACTAAGAGGCTTCGCAAGTACAAGCGTCAGTGAAAGGCCGCGAACCTAGAGGATCCGAACCTTGAATCATGTGGACCTCTAGGGCATTTTTACAAATGTGCCTAATTCATTAAAATAACCCCTTCTAGAGAGGGAGAGATTTGGAGGTCCGGAACGATGGTCAGAGAGACAAGGAGCATTATTCAGACACTTAACACGTTAGAGTATACGAAGCTCATTTATTACGAAGCTTAAATACTTGTTTGTATTGTCTTACAATTGGATCAGGACAAGGTTCGCATCACAACGACATAGAGAGAAAGGACAAGAGAAGTGTGGAATCTTCTAGATAGCACAAGAAGATGTACGCAAATGGGCCTGGGCCAAGCCCATAAAGGTCAACGTTGGGCCTACCCAACATAGGTGGACGAATATGAAGATGACAGATGGAAGCGGGAGATTGGGCGGACCTAGGGTTTGCCATCAACTATATAAGGGCACCATTTCCAAAGAAAAAGGTAACTGGTCTTACTTAAGTACATTTATTACTCTCGGACAAGGGGAACCATCAAGCTCCTTCAAGTAAAGTCTCGCACCGGCTTGACTTAGGCAAGCCGGAGATAATCACACATCCACACGCGCCTTTCTAATCTCAGGTGCTGAACTGGACATAGAGAGAACCAGAAGACTTGAAGGCTCGCATTGAACAAGGATTCGTATGTTCTGTCAAATTATGGTGACCTAGAGAGTTTGGTAGTTCTTTGTAGTTCGAGAAGTTTATAATTTAAGAGCGTTTGTAATCTTACTAGAATTTCACCTCTACAGTTTCTTACAAATATTACACAAAGGTAAGGTGAATCAGATAAGATGATGTTTGTATCAGGTTGTTTCACTACAGTAAGGTCACGCATTGGAGAAATATTTGTGGGTTTTCTATTCAAATCTGGGTGTTTGGTCTAGTGGTACGATTCTCGCTATTTGTGAGAGAATGCGAGTTCGATTCTCGCAACACATGCATGTTGATATATTGAAAATATTTGCTTATAGCATTTGTTTAAATTGAGGAGCATAATTAGGTTTAAAGTTAGCAATCAACTTTGCCGGAGGATTTAAATAAATAGCTTAAAAGTGCTGGTATAGGGTTTAAAAAATGCATGAGCTGCAAAATTAGGTTATTGTGACCTAGTGTTCGTCACAATATACGTTTTTAAATACGCAATATGGTGTCACTGTAAAAACTTGTAGTGACCCCATTTGATGTCACTAGAGTCATCTATGGTGACACTTATCAAGGTAGATACTCGATCTCGCCGGAGTAAAAAAGCGTCACTAAAAATAATTATCGTGACACATTTTGTGTGACAACATATGTTTATGCTTACGCATAATGGCGTCACTATAGAAAGCTATAATGACACCTGAGCTATTGAAACCCCTTTTGTAACGACCCAAAACCAAAATAGGGAACGTTCGGCCGTGTATCGTGAGATGGATTCACGCCAACACGAAGCCTATACTTTAAAATCCTCAAATAGAATAAAATCAACTCGAATGGTAATACATAGCAACTATAAATCCCAATACGATGAAACACAACATATACAAGTCCTTAAAAATTACAACCATCCGGGTACAACAACTAAAATCTTTAAAGAAAAGGGTTAAATGCATATAAGGGCAAAAAACAACAACTAATTGCATAAAAAGCCAACTTCAAACAACATATACAAAAGTGTCGCTACTTACTAAGCTTCCGGACCTCAAAATCTCGCCAAAGCGGATTTAATGAGAATTTTTTAAATCCGCCAACACAAATGGACCTCAAAATCTCGCTCAACTGGATTTAATAACAAATTTGACATCCGGAAGCTAGTTTCAGCCACTGAAACTAGCCGAAACTAGCTAAAAATGTTTGAAACTAGCTAAAAAGAATGAAACAAGTTGAAACTAACTGTGAATTTTATATTTTTCCTGAAATTAACCTTTAAAACTAGTTGTTAATTTTATAAAATGATTAAATTAACTCTAAAGATTACTTATACTAAACTAAATAAATTAAAAAAATATAGAAACTATAATTACAAAAATATAATCATTATTTTAACTGAAAAAACATAGTTTCATATTAGTTTCAACACATAAAAGCTAGTTTCAGATAAAAAACTAGTTTCAGAAACTAGCTGAAACTAGTTGAAACTAACTATTAATGCTAGTTTCAACATCATAAAATGTTAATTTCATTAGTTTCAACAACAAAAATACTATTTTCGTTAGTTTCAGCATCATAAGTGCTAGTTTTAGCAACAACAAAAATCTAATTTGAGCAACAAAAATGCTAGTTTCATTAGTTTCAGCAATAAAAATGCTAGTTTCAACAACTAAATGCTATTATCATTAGTTTAAGCATCATAAGTGCTAGTTTCAGCCACAAGAATGCTAGTTTCAGCAACACGAATGTTAATTTCATTTGTTTCAGCATCACAAGTGAACACAAAAAATGTTAGTTTCATTAGATTCAACAACAAAAATGCTAGTTGATTTCATTAGTTTCGGCAATAAAAATGTTAGTTTCATTAGTTTCTGTGTATAAATATTAATTAGTTAGTAAAAAAATAGTTAAATATAATTAGCTAGTAATTAATTAACACTAATGGATGTCAAAAACACCATCAGAATCCATCTTAACGAGAAAAATGGAGTCCAACAAACAATTGAGATCCAAATTGATTAGATTTTAGGGCACCAAAAAATAGAATGACCTTTTTTGTAAGAGGTTTTTAGATTCTAGGGCAGCAAAAAATAAAATGGCCTTTTTTGTAAGAGGTTTTTTAAGGTGGTTGTTTTAGCAATTAGATGCTCTATAGAGGTTCCTTTATGTAATTTTCTGTAAATAAAATCAAGCTTCTCCTAAATAGTATTCAAGATCCAGAACACATGTAAGCTCCATCCAGCTATACTCCAACAAAATATCCTCATACTTGCACAATGAACAATACACCAAAAGAGGAGTAAGGGGGTGAGTTGGGACTCAATAAGTAATTCTATATGCTTCCAAACACACTCTCAATAACACTAATACATATAAACATATATACGTAATATCCAAAATATAATAAAATAAAATAAATAAGCATAATTCACAATTAAAGTCAAATGCATTCCAACTGATATCCCGTTGGAGGCCAAAATATCCCGACTGTTATCCCGTTGGCGGCCAAAAGTATTTCCAACTGTTATCCCGTTGGCGGCCAAATATATTTCCAACTGTTATCCCGCTGGCGGCCAAATATATTTTCAACTGTTATCCCGTTGGCGGCTAAAATATCAAAACAAATCACAAACCAAATACCACATAAAATATATATACATATATTGGTATGACCAAGTATGAGTACATATATACAAAACTACTTACATCCGATCCAAAATATAGAAAGTCTCGTAGACAATCAATCAATCTTCTGTCCAAACCTTCCCACTGAAATCTATCTCTCAGTTCGACCATAAATAATCAACACCAGTAATGAAATCAACTCCAGCCGTAAATCAATTCCAATTCGCATGCACAAGTATCCAAACCAAATAGTAACCAATCAGAAACACTCTTCATAAAACCATTAAAGTAAATTACGTAATTAAGAACTAATTCCTCCAAATGTCACCTTAATTGTTGATCCCGTGTGAGTCAACCTAGGGTACCATCGTTCGGCGGTTCAAACTGGTATATAGATAATAATCAAACTGGTATATAGATAATAATCCGTTTCTCGATGTTGGTCTATGCAAAAGAAATAATTAGCCGAGGGATTAACCTAATAGATCACAACTTAAGTACTACTAATTCCTTTGGGCTAAATACATATGACGTCCATGTGCTGTCAAGGCACACCAAGCCCGGCCAATAAGTAGGTCCACAATAATTGTTAATCCAAGTCAAATTATCGATCCACAAGACAAATATATAAAATTTAACCCGTCAACTTAAATCCATACAATAATTCACAACCAAATAAAAGATATCATGGCCGGTCCACTGCGTAAAAACTGGATAAAAATATACGGGTTATTACATTCCACCCTTCTTAAAATAAGTTTCGTCTTCGAAACTTGATCCAAATATATTTCGATTCTTCCACTCCAGTAATCATATGACCTTATATCATTTTTCGGGTTTTTACATCCATCCCTCCTTAAAAAAAAGTTTAATCCTCGAAACTCAAACCAATTACGTTTCCATTGCGCAACTCTGATAACCAATAAATTTCCGAAATTCTAAAATCAAACAAAAATCCCAACCTAATAGTATTCGCTCGGTCCATGGTAAAGATTCAACCCTAACCGAACCGCAAAATCAGTAGTCTCAAAACCACAATGATTCAAGCTAAGTACGTACATTGAAGAGCGAAACTCTAAAACAATCAGTACTCCAACCTTTTAGTCAAACTCAAGTCAAAACTTAATCATAAGATCACTAATAGCCATAGAACTTCCAGCACACTAAAGCCTAAATCTCAAAGATCCAAAACTCAACTCCTCGAAAATTACCAAAAAACACCCAAAAATTGAAGCATATGCTCTGATATCACTTGTAACGATCCAAAATCAAAATAGGGAACGTTCGGCCGTGTATCGTGAGATGGACTCACGCCAACACGAATACTATACTTTAAAATCCTCAAATATAATAAAATCAACTTGAATGGTAATACAGAGCAACTATAAATCCCGATACAATGAAACACAACCTATACAAAAATTACAACCATCCGAGTACAACAACTAAAACCTTTAAAGAAAATCAAACTTCTCCTAAATAGTCTTCAGATCCAGAACACATGTAAGCTCCATCCCGCTATACTCCAACAAAATATCCTCATACTTGCACAATGAACAATACACTGAAAGGGGGAGTAAGGGGGTGAGCTGGGACTCAATAAGTAATTCTATATATGCTTCCAAACACAGTCACAATCACACTAATACATATAAACATATATACGTAATATCCAAAATATAATAAAATAAAATAAATAAGCATAATTCACAATCAAAGTCAAATGCATTCCAACTGATATTCCGTTGGCGGCCAAAATATTCCAACTGTTATCCCGTTGGCGGCCAAAAGTATTTCCAACTGTTATCCCGTTGGCGGCCAAATATATTTCCAACTGTTATCCCGTTTGGCGGCCAAAATATCAAAACAAATCACAAACCAAATACCACATAAAATATATATACATATATTGGTATGACCAAGTATGAGTAGAGACATATAAAAAAGTACTTACCTCCGATCCAAAATATAGAAAGTCCCGTAGACAATCAATCAATAGAAAGTCCTGTAGACAATCAATCTTCTGTCCAAACCTTCCCACTGAAATCTATCTCCCACTGAAATCTATCTCCCAGTTCGACCATAAATAATCAACACTAGTAATGAAATCAACTCCAGCCGTAAATCAATTCCAATTCCCATATCCTAACCAAATAATAACCAATCAGAAACACTCTTCATAAAAACCATTAAAGTAAATTCGGTAATTAAGAACTAATTCCTCCAAATCTCACCTTAATTGTTGATCCCGTGTGAGTCAACCTAGGGTCGGTCGGCGGTTCAAACTGGTATATAGATAATCCGTTTCTCGATGTTGGTCTATGCAAAAGAAATAATTAGCCGAGGGATTAACTTAATAGATCACAACTTAAGTACTACTAATTCCTTTGGGCTAAATACATATGACCTCCAAGTGCTGGTAAGGCACACCAAGCCCGGCCAATAAGTAGGTCCATAATAATTGTTAATCCAATTCAAATTATCGATCCACAAAACAAATATATAAAATTTAACCCGTCAACTTAAATTTATACGATAATTCACATCCAAATAAAAGATATCATGGCCGGTCCACTGCGTAAAAACTGGATAAAAATATACGGGTTATGACATTCCACCCTCCTTAAAATAAGTTTCTTCCTCGAAAATTGATCCAAATATATTTCGATTTTTCAACTCCAGTAATCATATATGACCTTATAACATTTTTCTGATTTTTACATCCATCCCTCCTTAAAAAGAAGTTTCGTCCTCGAAACTCCAACCAATTACGCTTCCATTGCACAACTCTGATAACCAATAAATTTCCGAAATCCTGAAATCAAACAAAAATCCCAACCTAATAGTTTTCGCACGGTCCATGGTAAAGATTCCAGCCTAACCGAACCGCAAAATCAGTAGAGTCTCAAAACCACAATGATTCTAGCCTAAGTACGTACATTGAAGAGCGAAAGTATAAAACAATCAGTACTCCAACCTTTTAGTCAAACTCAAGTCAAAACTTAATCATAAGATCACTAATATCCATAGAACTTCCAGCACACTAAAGCCTAAATCTCAATGATCCAAAACTCAACTCCTTGAAAATTACCAAAACACCCAAAGATAAAGATTAAAGCCTATGCTCTGATACCACTTGTAACGATCCAAAATCAAAATAGGAAACGTTCGGCCGTGTATCGTGCGATGGACTCACGCCAACACGATGCCTATACTTTAAAATCCTCAAATACAATAAAATCAACTCGAATGGTAATACAGAGCAACTATAAATCCCGATACAATAAAACACAACTTATACAAGTCCTTAAAAATTACAACCATCCGGGTACAACAACTAAAACCTTTATAAAGAAAATAAATCTTCTCCTAAATAGTCTTCAAGATCCAGAACACATGTAAGCTCCATCCCGCTATACTCTAACAAAATATCCTCATACTTGCACAATGAACGATACACTGAAAGGGGAAGTAAGGGGGTGAGCTGGGACTCAATTAGTAATTCTATATATGCTTCCAAACACAGTCACAATCACATTAATACATATAAACATATATACGTAATATCTAAAATATAATAAAATAAAATAAATAAGCATAATTCACAATCAAAGTCAAATGCATTCTAACTGATATCCCTTTGGCGGCCAAAATAGCCCAAGTGTTATCCCGTTGGCGGCCAAAAGTATTTCCAACTGTTATCCCGTTGGCGGCCAAATATATTTCCAACTGTTAGCCCGTTGGCGGCCAAAATATCAAAACAAATTACAAATCAAATACCACATAAAATATATATACATATATACATATATTGGTATGACCAAGTATGAGTAGAGACATATACAAAACTACTTACATCCGATCCAAAATATAGAAAGTCCCGTAGACAATCAATCAATCTTCTGTCCAAACCTTCCCACTGAAATCTATCTCCCAGTTCGACCATAAATAATCAACACCAGTAATGAAATCAACTCCAGCCGTAAATCAATTCCAATTCCCATGCACAAGTATCCAAACCAAATAATAACCAATCAGAAACACTCTTCATAAAACCATTAAAGTAATTTAGGTAATATCTTATCGAGCCAAGCTCGAGCCTAAACTTATGCTCGTTCCACTAACGAGCCGAGACTCGGCTCGCGAGTACTCGGTAAGGCTCGATATCATGTAGATTATGAGTAATATTAGTATTATAAGTTATGATTTAAGTTTCAGATTATTAGATTGAA
>CM051457.1:62734715-62805155 GCA_028274465.1 Plantago ovata
GCTTATATTTGCATTTTGTTAAACTTTAATGATTTCATCATGTGAGAGTTGATTGTAATGCATAATCTTGAATTTGTTTATATTCTATTTAATATTTTAACATATTACTCATGGTATTTTAACAAATGAACCGAGCCAAATGAACCAAACTTGAGCATGAAATTAAGCTCGCTTCGTTCAGAATATAGCAGTAGCTTCAATCTTGATAATTAACACAAAACGAATCATAATACGATATTACAATTAATGCAACTAACAGAGTAATCGAAATCAGAACACACTCGAGAAATCGAGAAATCGTAACCGAAAAGACGAATGAATTTAAAACTAGAATAAGAGACTGAATTAGATCAATGCAATTGTATAGTATATACACAAAAGAATCGAATCATTTCTCAACTACTAACAACAACAACATTACGAATTCTACGCGGAAAAATAATGGAATTCCAATTCTAACCTCACCAATATCAGAAAATTCCAAACAGGATGAAGATCCCAAGCAAGACGAGCCAAACAATATGAACCAGCAACAGAGCCTGGCCAGCAGTACCGGATTCACCATTCTTCACCTCGCAGAAACAGATCTTCTCGACTGTCGCACCGGCGCAGTGAGCGTCGGCGCAGCCGCACCAGTAGGTGACGCCGTCAGAGCCGCAGACAGGATCCGGGCGGAAGTATTTGACAGGGCAGGTGGTCTCGGATTGAAGAAGAGGGCATAGAGCGTCGGAGGCGCGTGATCGAAGGGGAGTTTGAGGAAATTGGAGTCGGATCAGACGGTGGGAGAGAGGAACAAGACGGAGAAGATGACGGCGAGGAAGACTGATGAGAATCGTGTGGAGATGAAGGGTTGCATTGTCTGAGCCCTATGATAATTAGGGATTTGCAGGGGCCAGACTTTGCATAGCAATTTTCAATTTGGGGGTTTTCTGTGAATGAAGAAGAAATGGAAGTTTCGTGTCTTGTTTACTAGGCAAATTACGATTCTTTACTTTTCTCTCGTCCGTATATTCAATTATTAAATTTATTTAAAGAAAAAAAATGTTTATTTTATTAAAAATTTTATTATGGAATATATTTGACTTTGGTCCAATATTTGGTGGACAGTTGTTGGAGGAACACGTGATCGGCGTCCAACTGAATCTTTACAGAGTACTCGTCTTTGTTGGTGACCGAACCGAACCGACCATGTAGCTGCGCCTTTCGTGACAGATTGCATGAATTTATTTATTTTTAAAAAAAAATCGGATTGAAAGACTAACACACTCCGAAGTGACTGTTTTTTAAGAACATTTTAACATTTTAAGAAGATTAGTGTAATGTGTATCCTGTTTAGGTTAATGGTAAGATTCACAGAGTTATGAAAGTAAAAGTTTTAAAAATATAAAATGCAAAGAATTGAAAAAAACGGACGAGAAAGATTAAAATGACTACAAAAGTATGAGGACAAATTAGTACAAAATTGCATTGATCAAAGCCAGTGGCATGATATAATATCTAAATGAAGTTATTCGAGCATTCCTTATGGTTTGGAGCTCAATGGAGGCTTTAAACATGTAAGTCCAAAAAAATCCCTCCCAAATTGAAGCCTCCAATGATTTAGGGGCTTTAATAAAGCTTCTATGTGGGACCCATGTAACACATACTACTTCATTAATCCATTTTCTAATTAAATAATAATTTTTTATATAATTTGGGGGCTTAAATAGAGGCTACTATTTTGTAGCCTTTTTTCATGAACTACTAAATAGTAGCCCCAACAAAGCCCCATTTGAGTCATTTTTAGGCTTAATTGGGAATTTTAGCCCCAAAAAAAGTCTCCATAAGGAGTGCTCTTAGTATTGTTTCTCGATAGTGTAGGAATTTTAGTTATGAAAAACTATTTTTCTATACATTTGTTTCTAGAAGGGTAACTTGTGAGAGTGTTAGGAATTTGCAAGTGGATGAATTGGATAGCTCAGATCAAAACTGAAGATTTGCGCGGCTAGGATTAGATCTGGGCTTTGGGTTTCTCGACTCAGTATGATTAATCTAGTAACTGATTCTTTCTCTGTAAAAGTCCTCGAGTTGAAATTTTCATATCAATTCAAACAATTGCGTTCTTTAATTTTCAATTTTGTTTTGTGAATAAGTTGATCAAAGCATATTGTATCAAGCTTTTGTATATAAGATAGCAAAGTTGATTGAATTCCATTAGCCTTATTTGAGATGGCATATGGAAAAGCACAAGGTTGTGGAAGGCATCATAAGACATCGGGCTGATTATCGTGCTTGAAAGCATGTTGATATAGAATTTTCTGACTTTGCAAAAGATGCATGTAATGTAATTAGGTTTAGATGTTGATTGGCTTTTTTATCGGGAAATCTGTATAGTATGTGGCCGGTGATTCTTATTGTTTATAACTTGCCCAACTTTATAACTTGCCCGACTTTGCAGGGTTTGATCCCTAGATATAAGGTGATTTAGGTGTAAAGTGATATTGAAAAAATATATAATTTCAAAATTTATATTATAAAAAATAAGAATAATAATAATATACTGTAAGTCTCAATATTATGTTTCAAATATGGTTTATATGATTAAAATTTAAGATTAAACCCATTAATAGAAACAAACAAATAGCTTGCTTGGGGAGGAAGTATAGAGAGTATTGTTGTAGAGAAAATATAATAATTTAACAAGGAAAAGAAATAGATTTTGATTAGAAAAAGGAAATAGATCGAGAGATGATCCCTATTTAAGTGTCCAAAAGTTGTATGGCTATAAGCCTCTCTAGCTACAGATATATTCAGATCAAGAGCCATGCAAATCTCCAGGCACTAATTTAGAGAAAAGAAGAAACTGTAATATTTCTAGCTGCGTAGCCATCAAGCGATAAGAAGATGTCGTACTTGTTGCGTCACCTTGAGAATGGTTGGTTCGTCGATCAAGCGATCCTCTCAGAGGAGGAGCGCCTTGTTATCATCCGTTTCGGCCACGATGGGGTTAACACTTGCCAGCTGATGGACAAGGTATTGGCCTCGGTCGCTGAAACTTTAAAGAACTTCGCAGTCATATATTTGGTGGACATAACCAAGATACCTGATTTCAACACCATGTACTAGCTATACGACCCTTCGACTATTATGTTCTTTTACAGAAACAAGCACATCATGATTGATCTTGGCACTGGTGACAACAACAAGATCAACTGGGCTATGACCGACAAACAAGAATTCATAGACATTGTTGAGACCGTGTATCGTGGGGCAAGGAAAGGCCGCGGTCTAGTAATTGCACCCAAGGATTACTCCACCAAGTACCGCTACTGATTGGTTTTCATATGTTGATGTTATTACTATGGTGTATTATAGCTTATTTGGCAATTTGATGTTAAGGAGATTCTCCAATTAACTACCGCCGCAAACTTATGCTGGTTATGCTGTATTTTTATACAATGTTATATTATAATTGCTACTTCAAATCATTCAAATCACATTACTTCCTCTAGATTTACTCTGAGAAACGAGCAAGATTTACTCAGAGAATATCATAACAAGCACCTATGTAACATAATGCATTATAAAATCCGCATATAGTATTTTAAACAAGCTACACGCTTGAAGCCTTGAACAAGCAAATTAGTCCCAAAGAAGTATCATGCATGTTAATTATTATACAGCATCCTTCAAATGCAAAATCAAGTGATCAGAGTACAAACTGTGGAATTATCCAATACTTGAAATTGTGCTCATACCTTGTCAAATGTGTATCCAAGCATTACATGTTTAAATTTCTGTATCAACAACACACATACATTAGAATTAATGACGTTTGTCCTCATGTCTTGAAATACAGTTCGCTTAATGAGTTATCTCCCCTAAGCATACAGGAAGGCATATCAAACAACATATCAGGGTGAATTCTAAGCTACAAGTAATAATAGCATGCATGTATAACCACACATATTTCGTATGGAATGCCAGAATGTTTTTCAAGGTACTAAACTTTTGTTTATGTGTCAGTTGGGCTCCAGGCGCGTAACAAAAAAGGCGGTGTACATTTGGACATGTACGTGTAGCTGTGTCTTATGAGTATTCAACATTCATGCCTGATGCATCATACACACACTGTCGTAGTATAAACTAACATTCATACACTAACATCTCAGATGCGTTATCCTCAGCTCAATGCATCAATTCACAAAAAGAATCTATTTGATAATCAAAACCTGATCCATCGCAAACCACCCATTCTAGCCTATTTACTCCGAGTTTCTCCAGACCAATAAAACTTGAATGAAAAATCACTCATCCCGACCACTCCCCGAAGAGGACTCAACTTATCTAATCAGAAAGGTTTTAATCGAGTTACTTGATCTTCAAAACACAAACTATTGCAGCCTATGAGTTGGCTGATCTGGAGCGAATTGTTGTTCTTTATGATGATCATTATGATCATTCCTTAACACAATTCTTGATTCTTCATTTGAAGGATCATCAGCCTCCTCTTGTGTTTCCTCAAATTGTACTTCACGCGAAGAAACATCTGCATTTGGTTCAACTTCTTCTAGGAATTTTGCGTTTCTACTTTCAACAATCCTAAGTGTATGAGAAGGGCAATAAAATTTGTATCCTTTAGAGTTAACCGGATAGCCAATAAAGAAACCACTAATTGTTTTGGGGTCCAATTTCTTTATCTGAGGATTATAAACCCTCACCTCACATGGACATCCCCATGTGTGTATATGATTTAAACTGGGTTTTCTTTTAGTCCATAACTGAAATGGTGTCTTAAGGACAGCCTTGGATGGAACCCTGTTTAAGATATACACCGCGGTTTTTAAGGCTTCACTCCAAAGAGATAATGGCAGCTCAGAATTGCATATCATGCTACGAACCATGTCCATAAGTGTGCGATTTCTCCTTTCAGCAACACCATTTTGTTGTGGTGTACCAGGCATCGTATATTGTGCAATAATGCCTTCTTCTTCGAGAAATTTTGCGAATGGTCCCTTCATCTATCCCATTTCTGTGTACCTTCCATAATATTCCCCTCCTCTATCAGATCTTACGACCTTGATTTTTAATTCAGTTTGTTTCTCTACTTCTGCCTTATAAGTCTTAAATACATCTAGTGCTTCAGACTTTTCATTCAGGAGGTAGAGATACATATATCTTGAATGATCATCAATAAATGAGATGAAATATCTCTGACCATTCAAACATGGAGTGGGAAACGGTCCACATATATCAGTGTGTATGATTTCTAAAAGGTTGGAACTTCTATTGGCACCTTTAGTGGTCTTGTTAGTCTGCTTCCCCTTTATGCAGCTAATACAAGTCCTTTGATCAGAAAAATCTAGAGTTTGTAAGACTCCATCATTAACTAACCGTTTTATTCGTTCAAGGGAGATATGTCCCAATCTCCTGTGCCATAACATGTATGAGTTCTCAGCCATGTTGCTTCTTTTAGCTCCAACAATAGTATGCAGGGATAAATAATTATTCTGAAAATTGGAATCTAAAGATAGTTGAAACAAATTGTCAACTTTTATTACACCACCAATAAACAAATTGTCTTTAAGAATACTAAAACCAGAATCATCAAAACGAAACTCGTAACCGAGTTCTACCAAACGAGAAACGGAAATTAAGTTTCTAGAAAAACCAGGAATGTAAAATACATTTTGTAATTCCAGAACTGAATTATTCTGCAAGACTAAACTAAAAACGCCAACAGCTTCAACCAACGAACTTTTCTTGTTTCCTGAATAGACTTGACGTTCAGTTGGTGTTGGCTTCCTTATGTGGTGCAGACCCTGCATTCCATTAACAATATGGATCGTAGATCCTGAATCAATCCATCATGTATTACTTGGAACTTCAGAAAGCAAACTTTCATGACACACTAAAGCTTGATGATTACCTTTCTTTTCGAGCCACTGCTTGAATTTCAAGCACTCTTTCTTCACGTGCCCTTCTTGTTTGCAGAAGAAACATCCCTTATTGCCTTTGAATTTCGACACTGGATTCTTCGGCTTAGGCACACCCTTAAACTTGTTCTTGTCATTTTTGAATTTCCCTTGAGAATGACTAACCAAATTAGCACTTTCGTGCTTATCATTCTTGAGCCTCTCCTGTTCTTGAACACACATGTTCAGCAATTGATTCACTGACCATTTATCTTGATGTGTGTTGTAGGAGATCTTAAATGGCCCATATTCTGAAGGGAGAGAATTCAAAATGAGGTGAACCAAGAAGGTGTCACCAATCATTATCTTCAAGGAACAGAGTTGAGCTGCCAAGTCCCTCATTTTCATAATGTGTTGGCGAACATTCGTAGTGCCATCAAATGTGCAATTTGACAGCTTCTTCATGAGGGTACGTGTCAATGCCTTCTCAGAGCGAACAAATTCCTCTTAAACAGACTGGAAATAATCCTTAGCATTTTCCTTTTCAGGAATGGAATTCTTAATGGACTTGCCGATGAAGCCTTCATGTATAGTAGGCACAAGCGATTAGATCGCTCCCACCTACCATACTTTGCTACATCTTCAGGTGCACTATCTGCAGTGAGTGCCGGTGGCTGTTCCTCACGCAGTGCGACATCAATCTCGGCAATTCCCAACCTCAAAAGAAGTTGTTCTTTCCATTCCAGGAAATTATCCCCATTCAGCATTGGAATTTTGATCACTTGATCAAGTGTTGCAATGGGTAAATCTGAAGTTGCTGCAATAATGACAATAATAATAGACAAAATTAAATTGCAATGCTATGAAATAAAACTCTAAAACATGGTAATTTATAACTATTCATAAGTAAGGAATACTGAATTTATAAATTTTCCATAACCTTTATAACAAGACTAGTACAATTTAATCAATAAGTATGCAACTATCCTTACCTTTGGGTAAAGGAAATAATCACAAGACTGTAAAAATTAAATTATGCTATCTTATTCTAATTAAACTACAAAATAAGCAACTTCCCTTTGGGGCCAGGTTACAAATTTTACAATTTAATCACAATTCTGATGCCTTTTAACTATAAGAAGTCACTATTTAGAATATCTATATAACGTAGGATGCTTTGGCTCGTCCTAAATTACTAGATGATTCAACTTAATATGATTGCATATTATACTAAGGATGCTTTGGCTCGTCCAAATTATAATATGTAATCATGACTTACTAGCATCAATCTCAACTTAAGGCATAATTACAACCGTTGTTATTAGCCCTTATAATTAATGAAGCCATCAAGAACTACTAGTACTTAAATAAAGCTGGTCAAAAGTCAAACTTAATTAATTAAAGTGGTTTCAAAACCCACTAGTCACGTGGGAGGTACTATATGTTTTGTCTATTCAGTGTGATAATGACAAGAGACTATAAAGAAGAAGAATGCAGGAGTAACAATAAAGGTGCTGGGAAACTGAAACGGCACTATATACATACATTTGTCTTTCACTATTTACTTTCTTCCCCAAAAAGTTCTTGCAGAGTTATACATACATACAGGCGCATAGATACAGACGGCAATGAACAGAGAAAAAAGGAAATAAGAAGGTTCAGCTTCAAAAACCTATTTCCATTTTATTTTTTTTTGCTCCGATCTAGATTCAAAACAACGGGAAGGCAGAAGAAAACTTCAAATTGAAGACTGAAGGTGTGTAAACTAACCGATACACAAAAGGTAAGTTTTAGATCTGAAACTGTAAAGCTGAATTCTTTCTTTCCTTTATGTCCGTAAAAATTAATTTTATCAAATTTGATCTGGATGTTTCTGAATCAGAAAAGAAAAAGGGCTGCAGTTTTTATGAATCAAAAAGGGTTTAAGAAACTGAATCTCAATAGGCATACATACAAAACATCATGCTTTCAGAATGAAACAAGTAGGAAGTTAACGTGGCTCTGATACCACATATAAGAATATACAGAAAAAGTCAAAAGACCTACCTCCAGACATGTTTCAATTCTGTGAGTCCAGAGCACAGCTGCTGCAGCAAAAATATGATTTGTGGTTCTGCCTGCAAAACAGAAAAGAGACGGGAAAAAAAGGAGGAGTAGGGTTTATCTGAGCCTATTCCTTCTGTAGAGTGCAATACGATGGAAAATACTGAGGCACTTATATATAGGCTAGGTTCAGGACCCATTCCAGAGTTAGTTAGGACACTTTCTCACCATCAGAGTCAAGCCCCAAAAATATAGCTAAAACTTAACAAGAGAATCTCTGTAGAAACAACATATACTAAAATAAACTATATCTCAATAAGTGTATATTTAGACCACAAAAATAGAATATATCTAACAACCTGAACTCCAACTCTTAACCCCAAAGCAACAATCACAACTTTAAATTCGGAATAGACTCTACTTACCGGAGATGAAGACGAGGTGTAGAGGAAAATAAGAAAAGAGGTGGCAACCAGTGAAGAAAGAAGAAGCAGATGAGGAAAGAGGTAGCAGAGAAAATTAAAAGTGATTGATGCAGATGAGAATTATAGACCGAATGGGGGGCCTTGGAAGGTTCAACTTGAAGACGTTGGACTTTTATTTTTTTAATATCATTGGATTTCAAAGGCCCAAGCCGCCCAACTTCTAACTAATTTTATTTTCTTTTATGATATATATTTATTTTAAATATTATTTCTAGTACCTCGATATTTAGTACCGGACACTTGGTACTTCGATAATTAGTACCTCGATACTTAGTATCCTATTAGTTTTAGTACCTCGATATTTAATACCGGATACTTGGTACTTCGATAATTAGTACCTCGATATTTAGTACCGGACACTTGGTACTTTGATAATTAGTACCTCGATACTTAGTATCCTATTAGTTTTAGTACCTCGATATTTAGTACCGGATACTTGGTACTTCGATAATTAGTACCTCGATATTTAGTACCGGACACTTGGTACTTCGATTATTAGTACCTCAATACTTAGTATCCTACTAGTTTTAGTACTTCGGTACTTAATACCTTATGGTTTTAGTACCCTGATACTTAGTACAACGTTACTTTTAGACTTTTAGTACCCGACAATTAGTACCTTGCTAGTTTTAATACTTCGATACTTAGTATCAGACACTTAGTACCCGGTTAATTTTAGGATCCGATACTTAATATCCACTTTTTAGTACCTAGAAAATTAATAAGCGGCTAATTTTATTGTAAATTGTGATATCCAACATTTTAAAAACCTGAAAATTACGTGAGATTTATTTTGTTAGTTCTATTTATTTAACTTTCTTACTATGATGAACCACTTTCTAGAAAATTTCAATTAGTCAAACAAATGGATGGTTTGGGGGATTTCAATTTGTTTTGACTTGGCTCCAGAATTTTAAAAAAATGTGAGTGTTTTTATGCCTTTTATGTTTTTACCAACCGCACATATTTTACTGCCTATTGACTGTTTATGGTAAAATCATGGGCATTATGAATCCTGCTGGATGGTAGTAGACGTGGCAACATAAGGACTTGACAGCAGATTGCCAACACACACACAATGGCACATGCCATATGAATCTAGTAGCCTAAATATTTCTTTCAAATTGGGTCAACAAATAGTACTACACCGTAAATATGGTATCTAGTGGTTTAGATTTTTGTGCTAGTTACCATAGTGTTAATTGTGTTCCAATTGGGTATGAATTGGTAAAAAACCGAATTGAAAATTGCTATGCAAAGTCTGGCCCCTGCAAATCCCTAATTCTCATAGGGCTCAGACAATGCAACCCTTCATATCCACACGATTCTCATCCGTCTTCCTCGCCGTCATCTTCTCCGTCTTGTTCCTCTCTCCCACCGTCCGACCCGACTCCAATTTCCTCAAACTCCCCTCCGATCACGCCGCCTCCGACGCTCTATGCCCTCTTCTTCAATCCGAGACCACCTGCCCTGTCAAATGCTTCCGCCCGAATCCTGTCTGCGGCTGCGTCGACGCTCACTACGCCGGTGCGACGGTCGAGAAGATCGGTTTCTGCGAGGTGAAGAATGGTGAATCCGGTACTGCTGGCCAGGCTCTGTTGCTGGTTCATATTGTTTGGCTCGTCTTGCTTGGGATCTTCGTCCTGTTTGGACTTTTCAGATATTGGTGAGGTTAGAATTGGAATTCCATTCTTTTTGCGCGTAGAATTCGTAATGTTGTTGTTGTTAGTAGTTGAGAAATGATTCGATTCTTTTGTGTATATACTCTACAATTGCATTGATCTAATTCAGTCTCTTATTCTAGTTTTAAATTCATTCGTCTTTTCGGTTACGATTTCTCGATTTCTCGAGTGTGTTATGATTTCGATTACTCTGTTAGTTGCATTAATTGTAATATCGTATTATGATTCGTTTTGTGTTAATTATCAAGATTGAAGCATATAAGGTCTCCCCAAAACTATTGAGAAATTAGCAAACCCACCCTATAAAATTTCAAAATCCCATAAAATATTTTCAGAATTTTCTTGGGTGAGTGTTTGGTATGGGAATTTGATAAATTTCCGATACCTATTGGGACTTTTTTAAAATATCCCGATCTTGAAATTGTTTAATTCGTTTGGGATATTTTCCAAACTCATATGTATAAATTTGGGATGGGATTGACATTGATTTTGTATCCCGGATGCGATTTGGACTCCCGAGTGGGACATACATACATACATACAAATACAGACATACACACGACATACATACATACATACAAAAATACAGACATACACACGACATACATACATACATACATACATACATACATACATACTACTAAAAAAAATTATATATACACTTCATTGTTAGTTACTTGACTTTATTTATTTTTAATTAAAATTACTTCCGAATATTTAGTTACTATTACTTTTTTATGGATAATATTTTGAATTTTTATATGAATGATAGCAACATGTTTGAAATGATATATCGTGTGCATGGGAGGACATTACTTTGTTTTTTTTTTTTTTTTTTTTTTTGGAAAAATTGGAAAATAAAATGGAACCCAAATTCCCGTTCGACCCTACCCGAGTCCCGAAATTCCAATCCCGAAAAATCCAGACATTATTTAGGGCGAATTAGGATGTTAAAAAGTTGTCCCGATTCCGAAATTCCCGTCCGACCCAGCCCTAGAATTTTCTAATTAATGAGATTTGGATAAAATATTTATAAAATATTAAAGTTGTTGTAACGATCCGACCCACTAATGGGCCTAGACCCAGCCCAACGGGCCGGTGAGGTTACTCCTGGATAGCTTTTCGGGGCGATATGCTGGCCACACAGGCCAACACGGGTTCTAATCCGCGCACTTTGTCTTCACTCGTTCGCGCACTGAAAACTTCCTGGTAGGTTACCCATCCTAGAATTGCTCAAAGGCAAGCACGCTTAACTCTAAAGTTCTTCTAGGTGGATTCCCAGAAAGAAAGGTTTACCTTGTTGGGTAGCGTTCTCAATGCCTTTAATGTTTTGAAATCTAGGGCGTTACAGTTGCCCTTTGTGCTTATTTGCTACTTAGTAAAGTTGTCCTTTTGGGTTATTATTTTTAGGTCCTTGTTAGGATTTCGTTCATATTTAAGGAAGTCTTTTATCTAGCTTTAGCCATTTATTCATGTTATTACCATACTTTCGTCAGACGTATCTCTCGTGTGGTTTTGCACCATGTTTGTATGCTCATGCTTGAGATAGTGGATTATATATGTTTTTCCAACTTTCATCAATTCTATGGGTTGGAATTGATCTTTTATCTTTTATGCTTCCGCATTTTCTATCAGTTGGTCATTGTGGTTTTACACCATGTTTGTAAGCTTTTATGATTGAGATAGTGGATTCTATTTGTTTCTCCAACCTTCATCAATTCTATATGTTCGGATTGATCTTTTCTCTTTTATGTTTCCGTATTTTCTATCAGAACACCAGTCTCGGGCCTTCACATGAGACATTTGCCATACATAAATTTGCTAGGAGTATATATTGGAGACATTGTGTTGCTATAGTGTACCTCAATTATTCAATACTGATATAACACAGAATATCTTCCCTACATCTCTACGCCCTATACACATGCTAAGGGGTACGCAAGAAGACCTGACAAGACTAGGACCAGAAATACAGCTTAGCGCGTAGGAAGAAGACCCATTAGGCAGGGAAACAATACACGACCCTGCTTATAGACGGAAAATCTGCTAAGGCTAGAGCATAGCAGGAAGAAGGCTCTGCGTATGGTACACGCTGAAGTGACCTACGCCCAAGGAATATTGTAGAAGACTCTGCTACGCCCTGCGGATACCTTGTCTGGCGCAGACAAGAATTACAAACGAACATGAATAAAGCCGAAGAAGATAGAAGAAGGGCCCCTCTCGACTGTTTCTATGTATAGAAGCCTTTGGGCCACACTTAGAGATATATCTCATTCACCTATCTCAATATACTACTCTCTACAACTATTCCATATATAGCTCAAGTAAAGTCTCATACCAGTTTATCCAAGGCAAGTCGGTCAAAAAGGATTAACTCCCTTTCTCCCCCATACACACATGTTAGAAGGAGCACAGGGGCGGAGGTGTGCCCGGGCAGGGTAGTGCTCGCGCACAAATTTTCAGAATTTTAGAGGTGTTTTAAAGGTACTGCACTACCTCATGGACTCATGGTCATGGATTTGTGGGCCAAACATATAATAATATTAGCTAGCCCAAGTCCCAACTAATTAAAAGAAGCCCAAGTCCCAACATCATAAACGAACAAGATGGTTTTACACGGCAAAACATTTTCTCCTACTTTGACTTGTTTTATCCTACTCTAATATTTTATTTCATTAAAAACACATACTAAAACAAAACAAGATCCAAGGACCAAGGTCGATTCTGCTGCCTGTTCTTTTTATGTTTTATGCAACGTTTATGAGTTGATTTTCTTTTCTATATGTTCCAATGGTTTATGTGATATATATAGTTGATATTACTCTGCCTTTTTTTTTCTTTTCTTTTTCTTTTAGTTCTAGTTGCGCACTACCTAGCTTATAATCCTAGCTCCGCCCCTGAAGGAGCATACCATAGAAGGAAGACGATGAAGTAAAGTTGGTCCGTGATGTCTTAGTATAGTATTAATACTATTCCCTTGCGATATGACATTTCAAATACCATTCTAGTGTAACCAAATTGATGGTGGGACTTTTTATTGTGCCTTCATTAGAATTTCCAGATTGTAATAATTTTGACCAACTGAAGACTCAAGGAAATAATTAGTCAACAAGCATAAGGAATCTATAACTTAATGCGAAATGAAAAAGCTTAGAGCAATGGAAAAAAAAATCTTGTTCATAGGGGATCAAACTTCAAAGTGAATGAAAATGTTCAGACATGGCAACCAAGTAGAGGCATTTAAATTCTTTAATCTCAATTCAGTGCATCTACAATTTTATAAGTTCATATTATTTTCGTTTGAAAAAATAAGTCATCAGTTTATTACAAATATAGGTTACAAGTATTTTACGTCGTACAAATAATTAAACTTAGTTTAATTCGGTTATTTTACACCGTATATATAACACAAATTTTAATAATTTTGAATTAATGGAAACTGGCGTATGTGTATGATTCCAGATTTGCTTCTGAATTAAGATTAGCTACTAAATGGGTTCCACGTACGACAAAGTGCAACTTCGGTGGAGTATGGATTGGTGTTGAAAAAAGGTGCTCGGGACTTTTTTCAGTGAAGACCCACCACTATCGATATGGTTCGTTAGTAAAACAAATTTGAAAGTATAATTGAGCACGACTCAAACATTTATTTTATTGAACAGACCAAACTCTAATTTTATCGAATTGAAATCGAATTATTGGTTAGACTCTGAATTACATACTTACGGTCTATTATTAACCACTAATTCAGTTGAACACAGTCAGAGAGGCGTGAGTGGGTGATGCTCTCAACTGCGTTTTTTACACTATTATTTTAAACTATAAATCTCCCACCCCATTCTACCTAGTAAAAGAGGGGAGAGAAAATCTGCCTAACTGCCTTTCTCCTATAATAATCAATATATCCTTGTAAAAAGTAAACACCTATATACAACAGAGATCAGTAACGAAAAAATACAGGGAAGAAGAAGAAGAGCCCATCTATCCATTTCCCTTCAGTATGCAGGCAAGTGGCTTTAGGTTCAGTTTCATTGAATATTTCCAGTCTCTGCTATGTTTTGGAATTTATGCCAAGTTCATACTTTTTGCATTAATTATGTACTTTTTGGAGTATATGTTAATAATAGAATCTGTTAATTTTTCATTTCTGAGTCTTGAATCTGATGTATGTTATTATGTATATGTGAAACCAAGCAGGCAATCTTTTCTGTCTCACTGTAGTTTATTGTTTGTATATGTAGATAATCTGTTATAAATGTTCTGTAGTTGTGATCAGTGATTTGCACTTTGCAGCCTAACTTTATACAGGATTCAGCTGAGATTGTAGGCTCCTTGGATGATCTCTTAATTCAGATTCTACTTTGCCTTCCGGTAAAGTCACTCGTTTGCTTCCAGTTAGTCTCCAAGCACTGGCAATCCCTTGTCAACAACACCGAGTTTCGTGATAAGTTCATTTCCAAACAAAAGCGCGTTGTTGTTGGTCTCCTTGGCTTGTTTCATAGCACATATGTGTGGCATGTAGATTATATACCCCTGTCGAGTATATCAACCACCATTAACCGGGTTGACCTGATAATTACACACTCCTGCAATGGACTATTGCTTGGCAGGGATAGACAGGACACGTTCTATATATGCAACCCTACCACCAGACAATATTCCACCATCCCTAAACCTGAATATGGTGGGAAGACCCTTAGTACCTTGTGTTTCGAACCCACCAAGTCTCATTGCTATCAAATTGTTTCTCTGTGTTCTTATGATTTGAGGCGGTTAATGTGCCAAATTCGTATTTATTCGTCTGAAACTCATCTCTGGAGGTGGATTAGTGTTGCTGGTGCCCTGTTCACTGAAGATTTCAAGAATGTACCGAATCCAGTGTACTGGAACGGTGCTGTACACTGGATTGGACATCGATATTCTTTTTACTTTGATATTGAAGATGAGGTGTGTAAGACATTTCCATCGCCACCCAATGCTTCTGATTTTAGCATGCCAGAGAAATATTATTTCGGAGAATCTGGTGATCATTTGCATTTCGTTGAAATCAGTACCCCGAGTTCCCAACTCAACATCTATGAATTGGAAAGGGATCGTTCCAAGTGGTTTATCAAGTACCAAGTGGATTTATCAGTTGGGCTTGGTGCTATTGGAGTGCACTACCTGTCTAAGGTACTTTGTGTAGTTCGTAATGAAGACGAAAGGGATACTTTCTTGGTTTTGAAGATTGAAGGTAAAGGCACGGTGCGATACAATATTGTTTCCAATACCTTCGAAGAGCTACGCAAGTTTGGAAGAGACGGCCTGCTACAAGTATTTCAGTACATTGAGTCTCTTTTACCTATATAAAATTGCTAGGAAATTTCATATACATGGTATTGAGTACTTTTATAGGGAGTAGTAAGCAATAAGCTTAATGGTCCTGTATACAATTCTGGTATTTTGCTGTCAATATAACCAAAAGTGTGATGAAGAAGAGCCTATTTGATCATAAAGAGAAATGAAGAGCTGCATTACATTTTCTACTTGTTTGTTCGAGTGACTAATGGATTGTGTCTTGCAGATGGCTCATTGGCTCCACTATTGTGTTTGTGTTGAGAATGGATCTGTTAACAAGTTTACTGTAGTAGTTAGATTGATAAACGATAGTTGCTGGGTTTGATCCCTAGATATAAGGTGATTTAGGTGTAAGTGATATTGAAAAAATATATAATTTTAAAATTTATATTATAAAAAATAAAAATAATAATAATATACTGTAAGTCTCAATATTATGTTTCAAATATGGTTTATATGATTAAAATTTAAGATTAAACCCATTAATAGAAACAAACAAATAGCTTGCTTGGGGAGGAAGTATAGAGAGTATTGTTGTAGAGAAAATATAATAACTTAACAAGGAAAAGAAATAGAATTTGATTAGAAAAAGGAAATAGATCGAGAGATGATCCCTATTTAAGTGTCCAAAAGTTGTATGGCTATAAGCCTCTCTAGCTACAGATATATTCAGATCAAGAGCCATGCAAATCTCCAGGCACTAATTTAGAGAAAAGAAGAAACTGTAATATTTCTAGCTGCGTAGCCATCAAGCGATAAGAAGATGTCGTACTTGTTGCGTCACCTTGAGAATGGTTGGTTCGTCGATCAAGCGATCCTCTCAGAGGAGGAGCGCCTTGTTATCATCCGTTTCGGCCACGATGGGGATAACACTTGCCAGCTGATGGACAAGGTATTGGCCTCGGTTGCTGAAACTTTAAAGAACTTCGCAGTCATATATTTGGTGGACATAACCAAGGTACCTGATTTTAACACCATGTACGAGCTATACGACGCTTCGACTGTTATGTTCTTTTACAGAAACAAGCACATCATGATTGATCTTGGCACTGGTAACAACAACAAGATCAACTGGGCTATGACCGACAAACAAGAATTCATAGACATTGTTGAGACCGTGTATCGTGGGGCAAGGAAAGGCCGCGGTCTAGTAATTGCACCCAAGGATTACTCCACCAAGTACCTCTACTGATTGGTTTTCATATGTTGATGTTATTACTATGGTGTATTATAGCTTATTTGGCAATTTGATGTTAAGGAGATTCTCCAATTAACTACCGCTGCAAACTTATGTTGGTTATGTTGTATTTTTATACAATGTTATATTATAATTGCTACTTCAAATCATTCAAATCACATTACTTCTTCTAGATTTACTCTGAGAAACGAGCAAGATTTACTCGGAGAATATCGTAACAAGCACCTATGTAACTACTACATTATAAAATCCGCATATAGTATTTTCAACAAGCTACACGCTTGAAGCCTTGAACAAGCAAATTAGTACCAAAGGAGTATCATGCATGTTAATTATTACACAGCATCCTTCAAATGAGAGCATGCAAAATCAAGTGAGCAGAGTACAACTGTGGAATTATCCAATACTTGAAATTGTGCTCATACCTTGTCAAATGTGTATCATTTCTGTATCAACAACACCCATACATTAGAATTAATGATGTTTGTCCTCATGTCTTGAAATACAGTTCACTTAATGATTTCTCTCCCCTAAGCATACAGGAAGGCATATCAAACAACATATCAGGGTGAATTCTAAGCTACAAGTAATAATAGCATGCATGTATAACCATACATATTTCGTATGGAATGCCAGAATGTTTTTCAAGGTACTAAACTTGTGTTTATGTGTCAGTTGGGCTCCAGGCGCGTAACAAAAAAGGCGGTGTACATTTGGACATGTACGTGTAGTTGTGTCTTATGAGTATTCAACATTCATGCCTGATGCATCATACACACACTGTCGTAGTATAAACTAACATTCATACACTAACATCTCAGATGCGTTATCCTCAGCTCAATGCATCAATTCACAAAAAGAATCTATTTGATAATCAAAACCTGATCCATCGCAAACCACCCATTCTAGCCTATTTACTCCGAGTTTCTCCAGACCAATAAAACTTGAATGAAAAATCACTCATCCCGACCACTCCCCGAAGAGGACTCAACTTATCTAATCAGAAAGGTTTTAATCGAGTTACTTGATCTTCAAAACACAAACTATTGCAGCCTTCCCCTATCGCTCTCTGTCTCTCGTGGATTCATATTACCCGGTTAGAACACCACTCATCATCAGCAATAATCTTCGAAAATCAAACCATCAAACTAAGCAAAAACCAGAATATAGCAGTAGCTTCAATCTTGATAATTAACACAAAACGAATCATAATACGATATTACAATTAATGCAACTAACAGAGTAACCGAAATCATAACACACTCGAGAAATCGTAACCGAAAAGACGAATGAATTTAAAACTAGAATAAGAGACTGAATTAGATCAATGCAATTGTATAGTATATACACAAAAGAATCGAATCATTTCTCAACTACTAACAACAACAACATTACGAATTCTACGCGGAAAAAGAATGGAATTCCAATTCTAACCTCACCAATATCATAAAAGTCCAAACAGGACGAAGATCCCAAGCAAGACGAGCCAAACAATATGAACCAGCAACAGAGCCTGGCCAGCAGTACCGGATTCTTATTGTATCAAAGACTTCCGCTCTCTGATTTTAAGTATCAGCAAAACTCGTTACTGAAAAGTAACTTGCGCTTGCTGAGAAAGTTAAGTATCAGCAAACTCATTACTGAAAAGTAATAAGTCCTTGCTGAGAAAGTTTTTAAACGACGAAAGTTTGAAAAGACTATTCACCCCCCCCCCCTCTAGTCTTTTCTTGTTGTTTAAAGGGACCAACACTCTCTGAGATCAATCTTCACATCTTTATCTTCTCTGCTCCTTCACCATCACCGACCGGCGACCGCACATGGGTAAGCCATATCCTGGTTCCTGCAATCTCCATGTTATAACCCAACACTCTTCACCATGGAAATTTATCAGAAGTACAGCTAACACAGACGGAGAAGGAAGAAGATATCGCCATTGATATGAAACGAGAGTAAATAAACGTTTTTTTTGTTATTGAAGTTGCAAAGTCTGAATTGTACACAGTGGTTTGATCTATTTATATACAAAGTAGGAAAGAAAGCGTGTTTCTATCAAACACGATTTTTACTTAAAACTAGAATTACAACAGTACGCTCCGTTCGTCTCAAACAAGCTCGATCCTCCTTAAGTCGGATTCGCTCTTGTTCTGTTCTCAATCTGCTCATGTACTGTAACTTCTTGTTCTTCATTCTCTTTATGATTCTGAGACTCCCCCTCAAGAGGTGCATGGCTACTAGTTAAGCACATCTTGGACATGAAAGAATGCATCTTGTCACTGGATAAGGCCTTAGTAAACAAATCTGCAAGCTGCAAACTTGTTGGAACATATATGACTATAATAATCCCTTCTAGCACCTTTTCCCTAACAAAATGACAATCTATCTCCAAGTGTTTAGTACGTTCATAAAACACAGGACTTTTAGTCAAGTGTATAGCTGATTGATTGTCACAAAACAGCTGAACTGGTGCATTATGATTAACACCAAAATATTTCAATAATGCTCTTAACTAGATAATCTCACATCTAGTGAAAGATAGAGATCTATATTCAGCTTCTGAGGAAGAACGGCTTACAGTAGCCTGCTTCTTACTCTTCCAGCTGATCATAGATTTTCCTAAAAATATACAATAACCAGAAGTTGATCTCCAAGTAAAAGGACATGATGCCCAGTCAGAATCACAATAGCCCACCAAATTCAAACTACTTGTTGCAGACTTAAAAATGCCTTGACCTGGACTATTTTTGAGATATTGGACAACTCTTAGAGCTGCTTTCATATGATGTCTAGTGGGTTTATCCAAGAATTGACTTAGAACTCCCACTGAATATGAAATGTCAGGTCTAGTTATATTCAAATATATGAGTTTTCCAATAAGCTTTCTGTAAATTGAAGAGTCATGCAATAGTTCATCATTTTCTGCTATTTCAGTAGGTTTATGAGTTTCACAAACATATAATTCACACTTATGAACTTCAGAACATTCAGCAGATGAACTGCTATATTCTGGTTTTTGCTTAGTTTGATGGTTTGATTTTCGAAGATTATTGCTGATGATGAGTGGAGTTCTAACCGGGTAATATGAATCCACGAGAGACAGAGAGCGATAGGGGAAGGCTGCAATAGTTTGTGTTTTGAAGATCAAGTAACTCGATTAAAACCTTTCTGATTAGATAAGTTGAGTCCTCTTCGGGGAGTGGTCGGGATGAGTGATTTTTCATTCAAGTTTTATTGGTCTAGAGAAACTCGGAGTAACTAGGCTAGAATGGGTGGTTTGCGATGGATCAGGTTTTGATTATCAAATAGATTCTTTTTGTGAATTGATGCATTGAGCTGAGGATAACACATCTGAGATGTTAGTGTATGAATGTAAGTTTATACTACGACAGTGTGTGTATGATGCATCAGGCATGAATGTTGAATACTCATAAGACACAGCTACACGTACATGTCCAAATGTACACCGTCTTTTTTGTTACGCGCCTGGAGCCAAACTGACACATAAACACAAATTTAGTACCTTGATAAACATTCTGGCATTCCATACGAAATATGTGTGGTTATACATGCATGCTATTATTACTTGTAGCTTAGAATTCACCCTGATATGTTGTTTGATATGTCTTCCTGTATGCTTAGGGGAGAGAAATCATTAAGCGAACTGTATTTCAAGACATGAGGACAAACGTCATTAATTCTAATGTATGTGTGTTGTTGATACAGAAATTTAAACATGTAATGCTTGGATACACATTTGACAAGGTATGAGCACAATTTCAAGTATTGGATAATTCCACAGTTTGTACTGTGATCACTTGATTTTGCATTTGAAGGATGCTGTATAATAATTAACATGCATGATACTTCTTTGGGACTAATTTGCTTGTTCAAGGCTTCAAGCGTGTAGCTTGTTTAAAATACTATATGCGGATTTTATAATGCATTATGTTACATAGGTTCTTGTTATGATATTCTACGAGTAAATCTTGCTCGTTGCTCAGAGTAAATCTAGAGGAAGTAATGTGATTTGAATGATTTGAAGTAGCAATTATAATATAACATTGTATAAAAATACATCATAACCAGCATAAGTTTGCAGCGGTAGTTAATTGGAGAATCTCCTTAACATCAAATTGCCAAATAAGCTATAATACACCATAGTAATAACATCAACATATGAAAACCAATCAGTAGCGGTACTTGGTGGAGTAATCCTTGGGTGCAATTACTAGACCGCGGCTTTTCAATGCCCCACGATACACGGTCTCAACAATGTCTATGAATTCTTGTTTTTCGGTCATAGCCCAGTTGATCTTGTTTTTGTTACCAGTGCCAAGATCAATCATGATGTGCTTGTTTCTGTAAAAGAACATAACAGTCGAAGGGTCGTATAGCTCGTACATGGTGTTGAAATCAGGTACCTTGGTTATGTCCACCAAATATATGACTGCGAAGTTCTTTAAAGTTTCAGCAACCGAGGCCAATACCTTGTCCATCAGCTGGCAAGTGTTATCCCCATCGTGGCCGAAACGGATGATAACAAGGCGCTCCTCCTCTGAGAGGATCGCTTTATCGACGAACCAACCATTCTCAAGGTGACGCAACAAGTACGACATCTTCTTATCGCTTGATGGCTACGCAACTACAAATATAACGGTTTCTTCTTTGCTCTAAATTAGTACCTGGAGATTTGTATGGCTCTTGATCTGAATATATCTGTAGCTAGAGAGTCTTATAGTCATACAACTTTTGGACACTTAAATAGGAATCATCTCTCGATCTATTTACTTTTTCTAATCAAAATCTATTTCTTTTCCGTGTTAAATTATTATATTTTCTCTACAACAATACTCTCTATACTTCCTCCCCAAGCAAGCTATTTGTTTGTTTCTATTAATGGGTTTAATCTTAAATTTTAATCATATAAACCATATTTGAAACATAATATTGAGACTTATTGTATATTATTATTATTTTATTTTTTATAATATAAATTTTAAAATTATATATTTTTTCAATATCACTTTACACCTAAATCACCTTATATCTAGGGATCAAACCCTGCAAAGTCGGGCAAGTTATAAAGTCGGGCGAGTTATAAATATAAATTCGGGCAAGTTATAAACCATAAGAATCACCGGCCACATACTATACAGATTTCCCGAATAAAAAAGCCAATCAACATCTAAACCTAATTACATTACATGCATCTTTTGCAAAGTCAGAAAATTCTGTATCAACATGCTTTCAAGCACGATAATCAGCCCGATGTCTTATGATGCCTTCCACAACCTTGTGCTTTTCCATATGCCATCTCAAATAAGGCTAATGGAATTCAATCAACTTTGCTATCTTATATACAAAAGCTTGATACAATATGCTTTGATCAACTGATTTACAAAACAAAATTGAAAATTAAAGAAGGCAATTGTTTGAATTGATATGAAAATTTCAACTCGAGGACTTTTATAGAGAAAGAATCAGTTACTAGATTAATCATACTGAGTCGAGAAACCCAAAGCCCAGATTTAATCCTAGCCGTGCAAATCTTCAGTTTTGATCTGAGCTATCCAATTCATCCACTTGCAAATTCCTAACACTCTCACAAGTTACCCTTCTAGAAACAAATGTATAGAAAAATAGTTTTTCATAACTAAAATTCCTACACTATCCAGAAACAATACTAAGAGCACTCCTTATGGAGACTTTTTTTGGGGCTAAAATTCCCAATTAAGCCTAAAAATGACTCAAATGGGGGCTTTATTGGGGCTACTATTTAGTAGTTCATGAAAAAGGGCTACTAAATAGTAGCCTCTATTTAAGCCCCCAAATTATATAAAAAATTATTATTTAATTAGAAAATGGATTAATGAAGTAGTATGTGTTACATGGGTCCCACATAGAAGCCTTATTAAAGCCCCAAAACCATTGGAGGCTTCAATTTGGGAGGGATTTTTTTGGGACTTACATGTTTAAAGCCTCAATTGAGCTCCAAACCATAAGGAATGCTCGAATAACTTCATTTAGGTATTATAACATGCCACTGGCTTTGATCAATGCAATTTTGTACTAATTTGTCCTCATAATTTTGTAGTCATTTTAATCTTTCTCGTCCGTTTTTTTCAATTCTTTGCATTTTATATTTTAAAACTTTTACTTTCATAACTTCTGTTAATCTTACCATTAACCTAAACACGATACACATTAAACTAATCTTCTTAAAATGTTAAAATGTTCTTAAAAAACAGTCACTTCGGAGTGTGTTAGTCTTTCAATCCGATTTTTTTTTAAAAATAAATAAATTCATGCAATCTGTCACGAAAGGCGCAGCTACATGGTCGGTTCGGTTCGGTCACCAGCAAAGACGAGTACTCTGTAAAGATTCAGTTGGACGCCGATCACCTGTTCCTCCAACAACTATCCACCAAATATTGGACCAAAGTCAAATATATTCCATAATAAAACTTTTAATAAAATAAACATTTTATTTTTCTTTAAATAAATTTAATAATTTAATATACGGACGAGAGAAAAGTAAAGAATCGTAATTTGCCTAGTAAACAAGACACGAAACTTCCATTTCTTCTTCATTCAAAGAAAACCCCCAAATTGAAAATTGCTATGCAAAGTCTGGCCCCTGCAAATCCCTAATTCTCATAGGGCTCAGACAATGCAACCCTTCATCTCCACACGATTCTCATCCGTCTTCCTCGCCGTCATCTTCTCCGTCTTGTTCCTCTCTCCCACCGTCCGATCCGACTCCAATTTCCTCAAACTCCCCTCCGATCACGCTGCCTCCGACGCTCTATGCCCTCTTCTTCAATCCGAGACCACCTGCCCTGTCAAATGCTTCCGCCCGGATCCTGTCTGCGGCTCCGACGGCGTCACCTACTGGTGCGGCTGCGCCGACGCTCATTGCGCCGGTGCGACGGTCGAGAAGATCGGTTTCTGCGAGGTGAAGAATGGTGAATCCGGTACTGCTGGCCAGGCTTTGTTGCTGGTTCATATTTTTTGGCTCGTCTTGCTTGTGATCTTCGTCCTGTTTGGACTTTTCTGATATTGGTGAGGTTAGAATTGGAATTCCCTTCTTTTTTCGCGTAGAATTCGTAATGTTGTTGTTGTTAGTAGTTGAGAAATGATTCGATTCTTTTGTGTATATACTATACAATTGCATTGATCTAATTCAGTCTCTTATTCTAGTTTTAAATTCATTCGTCTTTTCTGTTACGATTTCTCGATTTCTCGAGTGTGTTATGATTTTGATTACTTTGTTAGTTGCATTAATTGTAATATCGTATTATGATTCGTTTTGTGTTAATTATCAAGATTGAAGCTACTGCTATATTCTGGTTTTTTCTTAGTTTGATGGTTTGATTTTCGAAGATTATTGCTGATGATGAGTGGTGTTCTAACCGGGTAATATGAATCCATGAGAGACAGAGAGCGATAGGGGAAGGCTGCAATAGTTTGTGTTTTGTAGATCAAGTAACTCGATTAAAACCTTTCTGATTAGATAATGTTAGGAAACTTGTAATTTTGATGAGCAATTAACTATGCTTAATTAAGGAAAGTCCAGTAACTAGTACTCTTAAGGTCCATAGGAATTTAGAATTTTAAGGACAATGTAAAAGAGGAACGTTTGCTGAAGACTTAGAATATGTGCTAGATAGGTTGGTTTTAAAGCTTATGATGTATCTTGTTTTCTGAAAAGAAATACAACCTATTGAAGCATTTGCTGATGATGTACTTTGTTTTTACAAACAAACTATTGAAGCATTTAGAACCGCTCAGAATCTTGAAGATTTCGAAGACTGGAGACTAGAAGATTTCTGAAGACTGGTATCTACAAAGGCACATGTTGCTCAGAAAGTGGAAACTTCAGCAACAGCTTGCATAAGTGAAAATCTATATGACAGAGTAGGTTGTGCTTGCTGAAACTGAGACTAACCACTTGCTGATGGAACATATGTGACCTCTTGTTGAAAGTACTTGCATTTGCACTCCAATGTTACTGTTTGAATTCTATTCAAAAGAGCATTAAATGCAAAGCATGCACGCGAAGGACATGAAGACTAGAAGACAAACAAGGACGCTGCTGAAAGTACAAAAGCAAGATAGTGACATTTTAAGGAACAAAAGCCTTAGAATTTGAAATTCAAACGGCTCCTTATTTTCACTATAAATAGAGGTCATCCGGCAAAGAGTTGAAGTGTGTAAACAACGTGATCATACTCTCACTTGTGCTTAAACTCACAAACCCTTCAATACTCTTTACTGCCATTAATCCGTTCCAAGACTTAAAGCTTGAAAAAGCTACTTGTGAAGAAGTAGAATTTACATGACTAAGAAATTAGTTAAGTGTTCTTTCTTTCTTTCGAACAAGAACAAGTCTTGACACCAGAAACAATCAAACTTGTTTACTGCAAAGTATTCAAAGTTTTGTTCCTTAGATTACTTGTTGTAACTGAATAAGTTATAATTAAGTTATCTCATCCCAAACCTCTCTAACTGAAAATACACCCTTTCAGGCGTGATATTCAGGGGGAACTTAATCGAGCATAGTTTTGCTGATTAAAAGTACCAAGTTTGGTGGAGAACAAGGTTGCGTTCTCTAGATTAGGTTGGAGACGAAGCAAGTGTGCTTTGGTTTCTGTTTGAATCGCTCTAGATAGGTGTTGTAAGGAACCTCAATCTTATCTTAGTGGATTCAGTCCTAGAAAGGACAAAATGGATTAGTTGAGAGATTACGCCACTCTCAGATACCACTATAAAAGTGTTTGTGTGATTTACTTACTGTACTTGGTTTTCAAAAAAATCATATCTATCTGTACACAGTCACTCACATCACTTGCTGAAACCTTCATTTACTAAAAGAGCACTTATTGTATCAAAGACTTCCGCTCTCTGATTTTAAGTATCAGCAAACCTTGTTACTGTGAAGTAACTTGCGCTTGCTGAGAAAGTTAAGTATCAGCAAACTCATTACTGAAAAGTAATAAGCACTTGCTGACAAAGTTTTAAACGACGAAAGTTTGAAAAGACTATTCACCCCCCCCCCCTCTAGTCTTTTCTTGTTGTTTAAAGGGACAAACAGATAAGTTGAGTCCTCTTCGGGGAGTGGTCGGGATGAGTGATTTTTCATTCAAGTTTTATTGGTCTGGAGAAACTCGGAGTAAATAGGCTAGAATGGGTGGTTTGCGATGGATCAGGTTTTGATTATCAAATAGATTCTTTTTGTGAATTGATGCATTGAGCTGAGGATAACGCATATCTGAGATGTTAGTGTATGAATGTTAGTTTATACTACGACAGTGTGTGTATGATGCATCAGGCACGAATGTTGAATACTCATAAGACACAGCTACACGTACATGTCCAAATGTACACCGCCTTTTTTGTTACGCGCCTGGAGCCCAACTAACACATAAACACAAGTTTAGTACCTTGAAAAACATTCTGGCATTCCATACGAAATATGTGTGGTTATACATGCATGCTATTATTACTTGTAGCTTAGAATTCACCCTGATATGTTGTTTGATATGCCTTCCTGTATGCTTAGGGGAGAAAAATCATTAAACGAACTGTATTTCAAGACATGAGGACAAACGTCATTAATTCTAATGTATGTGTGTTGTTGATACAGAAATTTAAACATGTAATGCTTGGATACACATTTGACAAGGTATGAGCACAATTTCAAGTATTGGATAATTCCACAGTTTGTACTCTGATCACTTGATTTTGCATTTGAAGGATGCTGTATAATAATTAACATGCATGATACTTCTTTGGGACTAATTTGCTTGTTCAAGGCTTCAAGCGTGTAGCTTGTTTAAAATACTATATGCGGATTTTATAATGCATTATGTTACATAGGTGCTTGTTATGATATTCTCCGAGTAAATCTTGCTCGTTTCTCATAGTAAATCTAGAGGAAGTAATGTGATTTGAATGATTTGAAGTAGCAATTATAATATAACATTGTATAAAAATACAGCATAACCAGCATAAGTTTGCAGCGGTAGTTAATTGGAGAATCTCATTAACATCAAATTGCCAAATAAGCTATAATACACCATAGTAATAACATCAACATATGAAAACCAATCAGTAGCGGTACTTGGTGGAGTAATCCTTGGGTGCAATTACTAGACCGCGGCCTTTCCTTGCCCCACGATACACGGTCTCAACAATGTCTATGAATTCTTGTTTGTCGGTCATAGCCGAGTTGATCTTGTTGTTACCAGTGCCAAGATCAATCATGATGTGCTTGTTTCTGTAAAAGAACATAACAGTCGAAGGGTCGTATAGCTCGTACATGGTGTTGAAATCAGGTACCTTGGTTATGTCCACCAAATATATGACTGCGAAGTTCTTTAAAGTTTCAGCAACCGAGGCCAATACCTTGTCCATCAGCTGGCAAGTGTTATCCCCATCGTGGGCGAAACGGATGATAACAAGGCGCTCCTCCTCTGAGAGGATCGCTTGATCGACGAACCAACCATTCTCGAGGTGACGCAACAAGTACGACATCTTCTTATCGCTTGATGGCTACGCAGCTAGAAATATTACAGTTTCTTCTTTGCTCTAAATTAGTGCCTGGAGATTTGTATGGCTCTTGATCTGAATATATCTGTAGCTAGAGAGGCTTATAGCAATACAACTTTTGGACACTTAAATAGGGATCATCTCTCGATCTATTTCCTTTTTCTAATCAAAATCTATTTCTTTTCCTTGTTAAATTATTATATTTTCTCTACAACAATACTCTCTATACTTCCTCCCCACGCAAGCTATTTGTTTGTTTCTATTAATGGGTTTAATCTTAAATTTTAATCATATAAACCATATTTGAAACATAATATTGAGACTTACAGTATATTATTATTATTTTTATTTTTCATAATATAAATTTTAAAATTATATATTTTTTCAATATCACTTTACACTTAAATCACCTTATATCTAGGGATCAAACCCTGCAAAGTCGGACAAGTTATAAAGTCGGGCAAGTTATAAATATAAAGTCGGGCAAGTTATAAACCATAAGAATCACCGGCCACATACTATACAGATTTCCCGAATAAAAAAGCCAATCAACATCTAAACCTAATTACATTACATGCATCTTTTGCAATGTCAGAAAATTCTGTATCAACATGCTTTCAAACACGATAATCAGCCCGATGTCTTATGATGCCTTCCACAACCTTGTGCTTTTCCATATGCCATCTCAAATAAGGCTAATGGAATTCAATCAACTTTGCTATCTTATATACAAAAGCTTGATACAATATGCTTTGATCAATTTATTTACAAAACAAAATTGAAAATTAAAGAAGGCAATTGTTTGAATTGATATGAAAATTTCAACTCGAGGACTTTTATAGAGAAAGAATCAGTTACTAGATTAATCATACTGAGTTGAGAAACCCAAAGCCCAGATTTAATCCTAGCCGCGCAAATCTTCAGTTTTGATCTGAGCTATCTAATTCATCCACTTGCAAATTCATAACACTCTCACAAGTTACCCTTCTAGAAACAAATGTATAGAAAATTAGTTTTTCATAACTAAAATTCCTACACTATCCAGAAACAATACTAAGAGCACTCCTTATGGTGACTTTTTTTGGGGCTAAAATTCCCAATTAAGCCTAAAAATGACTCAAATGGGGGCTTTATTGGGGCTACTATTTAGTAGTTCATGAAAAAAGGGCTACTAAATAGTAGCCTCTATTTAAGCCCCCAAATTATACAAAAAAATATTTTTTAATTAGAAAATGGATTAATGAAGTAGTATGTGTTACATGGGTCCCACATAGAAGCCTTATTAAAGCCCCAAAACCATTGGAGACTTCAATTTGGGAGGGATTTTTTTGGGACTTACATGTTTAAAGCCTCAATTGAGCTCCAAACCATAAGGAATGCTCGAATAACTTCATTTAGATATTATAACATGCCACTGGCTTTGATCAATGCAATTTTGTACTAATTTGTCCTCATAATTTTGTAGTCATTTTAATCTTTCTCGTCCGTTTTTTTCAATTCTTTGCATTTTATATTTTTAAAACTTTTACTTTCATAACTTCTGTGAATCTTACCATTAACCTAAACACGATACACATTACACTAATCTTCTTAAAATGTTAAAATGTTCTTAAAAACAATCACTTCGGAGTGTGTTAGTCTTTCAATCCGATTTTTTTTTTTTAAATAAATAAATTCATGCAATCTGTCACGAAAGGCGCAGCTACATGGTCGGTTCGGTTCGGTCACCAGCAAAGACGAGTACTCTGTAAAGATTCAGTTGGACGCCGATCACCTGTTCCTCCAACAACTGTCCACCAAATATTGGATCAAAGTCAAATATATTCCATAATAAAACTTTTAATAAAATAAACATTTTATTTTTCTTTAAATAAATTTAATAATTTAATATACGGACGAGAGAAAAGTAAAGAATCGTAATTTGCCTAGTAAACAAGACACGAAACTTCCATTTCTTCTTCATTCACAGAAAACCCCCAAATTGAAAATTGCTATGCAAAGTATGGCCCCTGCAAATCCCTAATTCTCATAGGGCTCAGACAATGCAACCCTTCATCTCCACACGATTCTCATCCGTCTTCCTCGCCGTCATCTTCTCCGTCTTGTTCCTCTCTCCCACCGTCCGATCCGACTCCAATTTCCTCAAATTCCCCTCCGATCACGCCGCCTCCGACGCTCCATGCCCTCTTCTTCAATCCGAGACCACCTGCCCTGTCAAATACTTCCGCCCGGATCCTATCTGCGGCTCCGACGGCGTCACCTACTGGTGCGGCTGCGCCGACGCTCACTGCGCCGGTGCGACGGTCGAGAAGATCAGTTTCTGCGAGGTGAAGAATTTTGGTGGACACCAAGTGTTCAACCAATTTAATCTTCACCGGCACTTTGAAGCGAATGCGCATAAACCCAAGAGAAGGCTTTAGAGAAGTGAGGAGTGCTCTGGTAGGCTTCGGAGGGCCACCCATAATACCCTTGGGAAGCATCACTTTGACAGTTTCAATGGGGACTACCCCTCGAAGAGTCACTCACCACGTTCCTTTCGTGGTTGTCGACATGCCCTTTGACTATTTCGCGGTCATAGGAAGACCAGCCCTAGCACAATTTCTGTAACATCTCTTTTTTTATTTAATTAATTAATTATCGAGTAATGTAATTATTTGGTGATTTAATTAATTATTTTTTCCCGTGTTATCAAATTCGAATTTGAAGGTCGTTGGGTTCGCGAATCCGTCATTGGCCTATCAAAATATGAATTATAAACCTCTCCTTAACCCAATTTCAAGTAGCTGCTGCTGGCCCAATGTAGTCTCGACCCAAGTTGTTTCAGTCAAGCCCAATCTTCTTGGTCAAACCCTAAACCTAAACCTAAAACCCATTTCATTTTCATCTTCTTCTTTCCCTCATTCTCTCCAAAACGCAGCCACTTACCCCTACACCGTAACCATCATCATCATTTTCCATCATCAACAATCATCATCCATCATCATTAGTCATCATCATCACCATCAACCGTGAGCTGCCTTTGCTCGCCGGTTTCTGCCCCTCTCTATCCAGTTCGGTCAATTCAGTTCTCCGGCAACCGGCTCCGATTCGGCTCTGATCTACGTTGCTCTGTTCTGCTCGTGGCTCTGCACTGTTCCAATCTACTCGCCTCCTTTTCCATTCCAATTCGTTGCTTGCTGCCATCTCTGCTCCTGTTTCGTTCGTTAGCTACAGTACTCCGGCCCGTCTCTCCGGCTTGGTTGCTCCGATAAGGCCATGTTCCGTTCCGTTTCTATTCGTTCGAATTCAATTCGAGTTCTTCATCTCCTGATCCGTTTATGGGATTCAATCCCGTTTTTGTTTTGTTTTTCCTTGTCTTACAGATTCGTATTGTAAACATCTTGGAAGGTGTATCTCGACTCTGTTTTAGCTTTTGTTATATTTTGACCGTTTTACCCTTGGGCTGAATTTACGATTTTAAACGAGCCGAGCCTAGACTCGTCTCGTTGGTTAACGAGTTCGAGCTCGAGCCTGAAATCAAGCTCGCTTCGTTAACGAGCCGAGCCTCAGCAATACTCAGCTCGGCTCGTTAAACAGCACCACAATTCATGCCCTTAGGCCTTAGCCAACCAGAAAATACCAAACAAGCAACTACCGCAAATACCAACCAGGAAAACCTCAGTTAGCAAACACAACAATTCAAGCCATATGTATCATCATCCAGCATAACCACAATTAACCAGAGACGTCAGCCAGAGGACTGGGGAAGTCTTAAGGCCAGGCACAATAACCACACAAGACCAGAATTTGCACCCGAAAAACACAAAATTACAACTACAACCAGTGTAGACAAATGCCCTGAACAATACAACTAGACTCGGTTCCTGACCTCATGTTGTACAACACCAAGAAGATATCAGAGTTGGTGCCACCCGCACAAAGATCTAATACCAAAAAGGGAATCTAGCTCAATAATACACTACCAAAAGATAATTATGGTCTGTGCCCAGAAACACTAGAAACTAGATGATTCTTTTAAAGAGACGCTTCTTGAGCAGATCAACTTTTGACCATTAACAAGGTCTGACTTCTCAGTACTCAGCATTCACAGTAAAAGACATGGGACAAATTGGGGATAGGTCAGCAAATGAACAAGCAAGCACTAGAACTAGAAGTTTTATATACAGTAGAACAAAACAATCTGATTCAACCTTTTTTACTTTGAATTTTGGACTTCAGGTCACCATTCAAAGAGCACTCAACAAAATCTGATACAGAACTCAGGATGATTAAGGCTAACAACTTAAGAGGGGGAGTGCATTGTAAACTCAGGTATCAGGTACAGGTGCAACTACAGCATGCTGGGTCTGTAATGTCTAACAATGCATCATTGAAAGAACCAAAAGCTATTAAAAGTTCAGCAACTGGAGTCTAAAATGATTGATGCAAAGATCCAAGTAGTTTCCTATTCCTAACAACAATTCATTTTGAGATGACAAAACAGCTGTCTGAAAAATCAAAGTAACGAAATCCTTGAAACAATGCAACAAAAGGCAACTATATTGCAATGCTTTCCTACATCGCCTCTAGCTTTCCCTTTCACAAAGAGCAAAGCTAGCTAAAAGGTCAGATCATATATTACTACTACCCAAACCAAAACAACCCAAAAAATAACTACCACAAAAAGAAAAGCACAACGAATTTTATAAAAAGACAAAAATAAAGACCCCAAAACCCAAAACTCCTAAGAAATGAGAAACCATACTAAAAACAGAACAGAACCCATCATAAGGTAAAATGGGGCTCCCCAAAATCTTGCCGTCTACCACTAAAAGAGTTCCTTGATTCCCCCGTCCAGAGATCGACTGTCCAAAATAACTTGCCCAAAAGGATGTTCACTGGGCCTCAGAATATTATCCATTCGCACCAAGTACAAGTTAGCACCTATTTGCAACACCATTAGCTACAACAACTTTGTCAGTAACTGGTTTCACGTTCTTTACAGTATCTCCAGCTTTTAGACCAGGGCTGTTTTCTGTAGTCTTGGTCTCTGATGCGGCTTCCTTGTCTACATTGGAGACTACATCAGATGATTTTTGAGCCGTAACATCTACATTTGTAGCTTCAGTGTTGTCCTTGTTCTTCTCTTCAGCTGCTACCTTTCCTTCCCATACCTGCTGAGCCTAAAAAGACAAGTAAAATCACACTAGTCATACATCCAGTATAAAACAAAATGGAAGCCTTGCAAATCTCATTGTAAACTCGGACCAAATGCAAGCAATAAACAAATTTACTGTACCTGCTTGTTGTATTGCTGATGCTTGGCTTTCTTCTCCTGAATTCTCTTCTGGCGATCCTCATAGAAATCAAAATCATCCAGGATACATTGTTTGCTAACATAATCTTTAAATACTTTGAGCACCTCAAGCCCTTGATCTGATTTAACCTGCAAAATTAAACACACATTAAAAAGGCATATCTACTACATGCCAACCACAGAGGAGGCATAGAATATAATTAGAAGTTCTGAAACTAAAATTTATGCCACCAATTATACCTCTTGGGTGTCTCTGCTGTTGGTAACAGGTTTGTTCTCATTATTTTCAAGGATGATATGCTTTAACATGCTGTTTGGCACATCCTTCACAATATGCCACTTAACAGGGAAACATCCAACCCACTTGTCTTGCTGCCAATACTCAACATTCTTGTTGAAATCAACAGGTCCAACCATCTCAGCAACACCAACAAACTGACCACTGGTATTAACCTGTCATAAATAGAGAAGGCGTCAATAAACTAAACCAAGCAGCACAAAACATGAAGAGCTAGAAATCCCTAGAATACATACCGAGAAGAACAGGAAAATAGGACATCCACCAGACTTCTTTTGAGCATCTGCATATGCAGCATCAAGCTTTTTGTTACCATTTACTGTACTAGACCAGACATTGTACTTTATGCTCTTGTGAACATCATCCTCACTGTATGACTTGATAATGAAAAACATCGCTTCAGGATAAGTTAGGAAACTCTGACAGGTTGTACTGTTCCCTGTCCGGAGTCGCACTCAACTTTTGCTTTTCATCATCATTTGCTACAGCTAACGGTATGTCCTGCCCCTTAACAGCCAAAGCCACTGGAGCAAAAGTCTTCGGATTCTTAGTGATCTTGGCTCTTGGTCCCCTGTTCAATTCGTTCAAGCCATCCATATGATCATTTCCATAACCATACAATCCGTTTCCTCTGCCCCTGGGCTTGTACTTGCCATCAACAGACACCCAACGGCTATTAATTCTGGAACCATAATAGTTCGACCCATAACCCATTTCAGATCTGTACGGACCATACTGGCCATAGAACTTGTTAGCATACAGTCCACTTGCATATCCAGTAGTTGTGTTCATGCCAGGTAGCGAGCTTGGGTGGTGATAACTCTGAAAATGTAAAAATCGAAGACAATGAGCAACATAACAATATAAGAAACTTGGAAAGATAGCTGACCAGAGAGTAAACAATACCATGTGCATACATAACATCAATGATGGATAGGTATTCATGTCCAATGAATTAGTTACTATACCTAGGTATAACAGAACATGGAGACCATGTCTTGCTGTGAAAGCAGTGAATATGTAAGCATAAAGAAAGTCTCTGGAGGAAGCATACCATCAAATGGGGTTGATAAGTTTGATTCTTGGACGATGCCACACCATTTCCGCCAGTAAGAGATGAATTCATGGGTGAACTAGTTACTGGCCTTGACCCGTCTGTAAAGAATTGGCTTTCATACCACATCGACTGAAAAGGATCATACCCAAATCTGGCATCTTGATAACAAGATGCAGGCGGCACTGCTCCATTCAGAGAACCCCTCCCACTGGAACCATTGGAACTAAAAGATGGATTCTGATACGCGGCTCTCGCCGTGACTGTACCATTGGATCCCTTTGCACCCACTCCATTAACAATGCCATTCGATTTTGTGGAATCCACCGCCATAATGCATTATAAAATCCGCATATAGTATTTTAAACAAGCTACACGCTTGAAGCCTTGAACAAGCAAATTAGTCCCAAAGAAGTATCATGCATGTTAATTATTATACATCATCCTTCAAATGCAAAATCAAGTGATCAGAGTACAAACTATGGAATTATCCAATACTTGAAATTGTGCTCATACCTTGTCAAATGTGTATCCAAGCATTACATGTTTAAATTTCTGTATCAACAACACACATACATTAGAATTAATGACGTTTGTCGTCATGTCTTGAAATACTGTTCGCTTAATGACTTCTCTCCCCTAAGCATACATGAAGGCATATCAAACAACATATCAGGGTGAATTCTAAGCTACAAGTAATAATAGCATGCATGTATAACCACACATATTTCGTATGGAATGCCAGAATGTTTTTCAAGGTACTAAACTTGTGTTTATGTGTCAGTTGGGCTCCAGGCGCGTAACAAAAAAGGCGGTGTACATTAGGACATGTACGTGTAGCTGTGTCTTATGAGTATTCAACATTCATGCCTGATGCATCATACACACACTGTCGTAGTATAAACTAACATTCATACACTAACATCTCAAATGCGTTATCCTCAGCTCAATGCATCAATTCACAAAAAGAATCTATTTGATAATCAAAACCTGATCCATCGCAAATCACCCATTCTAGCCTATTTACTCCGAGTTTCTCCAGACCAATAAAACTTGAATGAAAAATCACTCATCCCGACCACTCCCCGAAGAGGACTCAACTTACCTAATCAGAAAGGTTTTAATCGAGTTACTTGATCTTCAAAACACAAACTATTGCAGCCTTCCCCTATCGCTCTCTGTCTCTCGTGGATTCATATTACCCGGTTAGAACACCCGTCATCATCAGCAATAATCTTCGAAAATAAAACCATCAAACTAAGCAAAAACCAGAATATAGCAGTAGCTTCAATCTTGATAATTAACACAAAACGAATCATAATACGATATTACAATTAATGCAACTAACAGAGTAATCTAAATCCTAACACACTCGAGAAATCGAGAAATCGTAACCGAAAAGACGAATGAATTTAAAACTAGAATAAGAGACTGAATTAGATCAATGCAATTGTATAGTATATACACAAAAGAATCGAATCATTTCTCAACTACTAACAACAACAACATTACGAATTCTACGCGGAAAAAGAATGGAATTCCAATTCTAACCTCACCAATATCAGAAAAGTCCAAACAGGACGAAGATCCCAAGCAAGACGAGCCAAACAATATGAACCAGCAACAGAGCCTGGCCAGCAGTACCGGATTCACCATTCTTCACCTCGCAGAAACCGATCTTCTCGACCGTCGCACCGGCGCAGTGAGCGTCGGCGCAGCCGCACCAGTAGGTGACGCCGTCGGAGCCGCAGACAGGATCCGGGCGGAAGCATTTGACAGGGCAGATGGTCTCGGATTGAAGAAGAGGGCATAGAGCGTCGGAGGCGGCGTGATCGGAGTGGAGTTTGAGGAAATTGGAGTCGGATCGGACGGTGGGAGAGAGGAACAAGACGGAGAAGATGACGGCGAGGAAGACGGATGAGAATCGTGTGGAGATGAAGGGTTGCATTGTCTGAGCCCTATGAGAATTAGGGATTTGCAGGGCCAGACTTTGCATAGCAATTTTCAATTTGGGGGTTTTCTGTGAATGAAGAAGAAATGGAAGTTTCGTGTCTTGTTTACTAGGCAAATTACGATTCTTAACTTTTCTCTCGTCCGTATATTAAATTACTAGAATTCATCCGGCACACGCGTACGTGATTAATTTTGTTAAACATTATTTGTTAATTAGTTTTAGTATGTAATTATCATGACTTTAAACATAAACAAAGAATATATATCAACTGATAATTTACAAATTACAAATTGAGTATTAGTACTTAGTAGGATTTATGTCCTTTATAATATATTATAGTCATAAAAAGATTTCAATCGTAAAGAAAAAAATATAAAACAAATGGAATGTATCAATAAGTAAACATTTGAAAATTTTAAAATTGTTTATCTAGTAGTTAAATGTAATAGAAATGTATATAGTTTTTGTAGAATTGAACAATATTAGATTTCAATCCTAAAGAAAAAAATATAAAACAAATGGAATGTATGAACAAGTAAACATTTGAAAATTTTAAAATTGTTTATCTAGTAGTTAAATGTAATAGAAATGTATATAGTTTTTGTAGAATTGAACAATATTAGACGTACATAAAGTATTCATCTGATGAGTCAATAACCTTCTGGTAACTCCGTAGGTGATAGAAACATTCAACTTCGAAATCTGCAATGCAATTTTCGCATGTTAATTGATGTTCTTCATCTATCGAATATACTGTCTTGTGGTTCTGTATCTCTTCCCATTTTTCTTCTTCGAAGCTGCAAAATGGGTGATGTTCAAATTCGAAGTGCTCTGGGATCCTCAGGTTCTCTATCCTCAGAGCTAAATTACGCCTGCATTTCTTCACATAATTGAGTCCTAACGGGGTACTTTTCATTTTGTTAATTGCTTCCCATCCTTGTAGTCTCTGTTTCGGATCCAGTGTCAGTATCTTAAAAACCATTGATGCATACATGTATTCTGGATGTTTAGATATTTTTGTGGACGCCTCTTCAAAAAGATGTCCCCTTTTCAGGTGTTCGTGGTCGTAGTACTCAGCCTGTAATTTTATTAGAAATAATTTTAACGTACTGACACAAAAATATATGTGCTGATCAACGGTTGTTTTATTGTAATTAAATGAAGGCTGGTGTTGTAATTTGCTTACCAACAATGTCATGTAGTAACTTCGTGGATCTTCAGCTGTTCGACACTTGTCCATGAATTCTTTTTACCCTGGTTTTGGTCTTCTTTCCAGGTCTTGGGGGTTGAAGAAGTTGGCCTGTAATTTGATTAGATATAACTTTAACTTATTGACATAAATATATATATATATATATATATATATATATATATATATATATATATATATATATATATATATATATATATATATATATATATATATATATATAGTAATTTGCTCACCACCAATGTCCTGTAGTGACATTCTGGATTTCCTGCTGTTATGCATTTGTCGATGAAATCTTTTTCCCATGGTTTTGGGGTTTTTCAGTTATTTCTTGGAATTCTGAACATGTTAACTTTCATGTAGAATCCCGGTTCTTCATATATGTGCTTGTACTTCTTGTTCCTGTCATTGTTGCAAGTCTTTGAATTAAACCCCTTTGACAACATGTAAATGGAAAAGCGCTCTGGGAAGTTATAAGAGCTGCAACTTTGAATTCGATTTAATCAGCTACCTATTCATTATAACAGTTTTAAATACACATGATTTAATAGATAGTAATCTTTAGAAAAAATAAAAATTAACTTTTAATATCACATGTTTCATAACCTTGTTGTTTTTGTAATCATGCATATCATGCGTCCTCGTCCAACATCATTACGTTTGTATAACTAATCAACTACATTTTCAAATTATAGGTCGGGGGTTCGAGTCACCATTTAGCCGATTAAAAAAACAAAACTACATTTTCAAATTTGCCAAATACTCTATTACATTACTTGAAATGGAAAGTCAACAAATGTAACACGAGCTCATGCAATTTAATCCAATCACGTCAAGTAGAACTATAATAAACAAATCTCCATTCATCATGAAGCCGAACACAATTCAGCCTTTGACGAATCCATTGACATTAGTAATATGTTAGAATAAACGTAATGAATTGCAAAATAAAATTTATTCACAAATAATACTATTTTAGAGTGTACGAGTGATACACCTTCAAAATCAAACAAACATGAAGTCCAACACTAACCAATCTTACACCATTAAATAAAAACGCTACTCCAACAAACTGGTCATCAACCTTATTAAGAGTTTAAGGCCGGAGTTGGAGTTTGGTCGCCGCATCGCCAGTATGTCTAAATTTCGAAAAGTTAACAATTAAAAGGTCCAAGTAGGTAATTCGACTCCAACCAAAACCGTACCGCATGGTTTGGCTCTAGATCACATAGAGCGCTCAAACACCTCATCGCTTTACGCTCAGTGCTCACTCTTGCGCTCTCAGAGCGAAATTCACGCTCTATATCGCTTTATAATTTGTTAATTCACGCTCTAAGGTCGTCTTAATACGCTTAAGAGAAAAACTTGGGAAAGAACTCGTAATTTGAAATTTTATCGTTCCATGTCTCCCATGAGTTTAGAGGAAGAGGTACAGAGAAAAAAGGTTGAAGAGGAAGAGACATTAACAATTTTGAAAAGCTCACCATCAAGAAAACAAAACTCATCTCGGTCCATACCTCAAATCAATGTCCATAAATTATATCCCTAAATTTGCACCTAATTCACTCCGAGATGGAAAGAAAGTAGATTGAAGAGGAAAACAAAAGAGAGAAGATTGGATTCAGTTCAGATTCAATATGAATTGGATATATGAAGTACACTAAAAAACTTGACCAATTGAATTTTTGACAATCAATGCAAATTTGGTTGGAAAATAATTCATTTCTTATTATATTATTATTGATTTACATATTATTCCACCATGAAAATGATATTATGTGGAAAACAATAAACTAAATTATTGTATATATAATTTACATAAAAAGAAACTACTAATATATATATTTTAAAATATTTTATAAAAAACGTTCTAACACGCTCACGCTTTCTATTTTTATAAACATTTACGCTTTCTCGCTCACGCTTTCGCTCGCGCACCATGTGATCTAGGTTTGGCTCACCTTTAAAAGGTTGGCTGGCTCACCTTTACATTTCACCATTTGCATTTCCTTTCACCATTATGGTTATGGACTGCGTCAACCAAACTACCAAAGCAGAGTAGCTCAAGTTCCCAATCACGTTATATAGCCATCATTTCAATTTGTTTAATGTATTGACATTTACATAAATGTAATTGTTTCTTTAATTACTTATTTATCAGGTTGGACATCTACTTCATAACACAACCTTAAGTCGCCAATTGAAAAAAAGTAACTTCATGAAAGATGCCTCATCAATCCTGAGTTCTCTGGTTTGCAAAAATGTACCCATTGACCACTGTCACTTCAACATTAATAAACTTCAGATCTCCCCTCCCCTCGTGATTTTACAAACAAACATCCTGAAATTTGGATAGAGAATTGCATCAGTAGTATCATCTTGAATTCGAGGACTATCGTGCAAACAGAACAAGCATGTTAGTGCAGAAGAAGAAGAAGCTTCCACACAGATTCAAAGTCAAATATCTTCTCGTCTTCCTAGATTAACCCTCTAATTAATTATCTTGTCATCTAGATACATGCTCTAAATTCAATATGCTACACTATCAATAATTCCCAGATACACTTAAGTAGCGGACTTTGTCATCTTCCTAGAGAAATGCTTCAAATTCTATATGATAAACTGCAAATTTTCTGTCACAGCACATTAATGAACACAAGTTCTCAATCTGGATTCTGGACAGGTACCAAAAGTAAGAATGAAGTATACAAAAAGAAGAAATGTATCTGCCAGGGTCAAATTTTGATACTTAATCCGATTGATTTTTTTTGAAATCAATGGTGGTTTCTTGAATAAAACAGTTACCCTCACTCTCCAATTTAGAGTATGAGGTTCAACTTCGTTCACCTTGGTGAATTCTTATTCCATCTCCTTTCCTGAAACAAAGCTGGAATCAAAAGGTACAGGAAATCTAGTTTTCCAAATCAGTTTGTGGAAACTGGTAGTTTATAACTATTCAAAGCAACGGAAGATTGATGGTAACTCTGTTATCCAAGTTGAAATGCTTGAAATTAAAATATGGACATCCTTGAAGACGAATTATTATAAAAACTATGTTTCTCCAAACAACAAACTGACACAGAAAAGCACAATCTGCAAACTCTTGAGAAAGTTCTACAAATTTAGAAGGCAGCTGTCAGTTACACAAATCATAGAGAACGACCTAATACCTTCCACAGTTTCATGGCAGTGCAGAGAACGACCTAATACCTTCCACAGTTTCATGGCAGTGCAGTGGAACATGGCCATCCCTCAACAGTTCTGACCAACACCAAATGTGCTTGCTACAGCTTGTGGGATACGTAACTTTGATCCTCCAGCATTCTGCAATAATTAAGAGCTTGTGAGCAGCCAGACTACACCGCCGAAGTAAAACAATTGGCATATGTTAAAGCAAAACTATAACAAAGTTTATAGTTATAGCAACTGACAATTGTTATTACATGAAGTAAAACAATTGGCATATGTTAAAGCAAAAGCATCACTTATACCTGCTAAAGTAAGTTAAAGTAACTTATAGTCGCAAGGAGTGTAATCTTCACTTCATGTGTCAAGGTCCTAGCCTCAAGGTCCATTTTGCGGATCTGTACAGAAAGTAGGATTTCAGTTTTATAATTCAGAAGCATATAGAAATCCTGAGCTCATTACATCCTGTGGCGAGAAATTACCACTGTCTCAGCCTCCTTTATTTCTGCAAATCAACAAAGATGGTTTTAAGATTGATTCATCATCAAAGACAAGCACATTACAAAAATTTCTGGTACCATAAATGCCAAATTACAAGCAAATAAGCACATTGAACGATGCAGTTGTAAAAACACAAGGCACAGCCTCTACAAGTTATTATATTGTCTATCTTGCAAAATTTATTTATTTTTTTGGGTGCATTTGAATGTTTTGGATTCAGTAGGAAGTACTCGATTATTAGCAAGTGGAAACCGTGGTAAGAGGCGCTGCTGTGGAAATGGAGGGGTGAACTAAAATGAGTAGCACACATAATAATGAAAGATGATAGATAATCCTCAATATATCATACAAGCAAAGGATGTCCTAAAGCATTGCACTCTGATGATTAGACATAAATCATCCGATTGGATAAGACAGTTGCAGAAATTCACTGAGTAATCTATGTCGACACGCAAGTATATATACATCAGCACATGACATATCTATACACACAAATAGGATACATGGATTACAGTAAACAGTAAATAGAGAGCGAAGCTGCAAAATTGAAAAGGAAGAAAATCAACATACACCGAGCTCATCAATGTCGATTTTGACGAAATCAGCATCAGTATACTTGTTTGATAATTCTGAAAAAATAGGCGCTATGAACTTGCAAGGTCCACACCAAGACCTGCTGCGACTGAGCCAGCTGAGCGTCGATCCTGAGCAGCTGGTCCACCAGGGTGGCGATAAGAATTTCCACAAAGAGATCGGCTCAGCATTCTGATTACACATGGAACAGAAGAGAAATTAACTCAAATGGGAACAATTCATGTAGCTCAAGTGCTCAACTCAAGTTGAGATAACAAATTAGCATAGAGAAAACGTAATGACTAATCCCTTAATCTATTCAGTTCATAGATACGCCAGACAGGCATAGACCATGAAAACTACTGGAGCAACTTTTTCTAAGAAACATGAAAATGAGCTCAAGTATATATATATATACATAAGCACATGCCATATCTATACACACAAACAGTTTCCATGGATTATAGTAAACAGTAAATAGAGAGCGAAGCTGCAAAATTGACAAGAAAGAAAATCAACATACACCGAGCTACTAACATGATCAGTTTGAAATCATTTCACCATCTTGTTTAACAGTATGCTTCCATCACACAATACAAATATTGACATTAAGTGCCAGCAAAGTGAGGGTAAAGGAAAGGAAGGCTTGGTAGCAAATGATAGAAAACTATTTGTAAACAAGTCTAAATGTACAGGCTTCTCAGATAAACAGACATTACACACACACACAAAAACAAAGGCCAATGCTGTGAATGAAGTCTAAGTGTCTAGTTATTCATCAACTAAACAGAGAAGTAATGATGTGCAGTAAAAAACTACAGAACATTAGCAAAAACATAAGTTTATACAGGCACTTTTAAGCTTAAGTTTAATCAAACAAAGCAAACATCAAATTTAAATAAAGGTTTGAAGGCATAAAAAATTGGCCCATAATTTCAAGAAAATTGCAAGCGAAATAACATAACAAGATTATGTTCCAGTAGCAGAAAGCTTTGGATTTGTATTCTGCAGACGATCAGCTGAGAAGATGTACATCTGGAGCATGTAGCACCCTATGAATTAGCTAGTTCTCAGTCATTGGAATGCTTTCATACAAGTTTTCTCAAGTGTTGTAGATCAGCTGAGTTAGCCAGCAATAATGAAAAACATTGACATGCCACTCATACATTAATGTTTCTTTGGCACAATTGGTTCTACACTTTATCTGACTTCGACAACTCCTGCGCTTTCATGTATGCTTCGCTCAACATTAAAAAAAAAAAAAAAACCAATTCCAGATAATGTACCCATTATATCTTTTGCTTGAACTCTCACCTGGTTCAGATTGTTCGCCAGATGTCTCGTTGAACTTTTGACAGTAGGCTTTGTGACTTGAGTTGCTAGATTTCCAGTGCGCAGTCTGCAAAAGGGAACAACTCCTTAAATACAATAAAATTAAACCTTGTTTCATGTATACAGAAGCATTAAGGTTCGGCGCAAGATACCTACCTGGTGTTTAGCAGAACAATACCGTGCTCTTTTACAACCACCACAAATTTTATCCCATTTCCATGTACAACACCAGTTACAAAGTGATGCTGTGAAAAATTAGAGGATAAAATGATCAATCATCGAATGAGACAGTGGTGTGAAATCAAAGGCGCTGGTATGCATTCCAGTGCTGCACAAACACATTGCCCTCTATGTCTATCTCTTATTTTGCTCTTTTACAACCACCACAAATTTTATCCCATTTCCATGTACAACACCAGTTACAGAGTGATGCTGTGAAAAATAGAGGATAAAATGATCAATCATCGAATGAGACAGTGGTGTGAAATCAAAGGCGCTGGTATGCATTCTAGTGCTGCAAAAACACATTGCCCTCTATGTCTATCTCTTATTCTGTTATCATATCATCTTGTATTTCCAAACACTTTAAAACTTACCAGTTAACGTTAAAATATAACATAAGAAGTAAAGTTACCTCCAGCAGTCAGAGGTTGCGTACTCCCATCGGATGCAGGTGACTCAGAAGAGTAAAAGGAATTCACCCGCGGCAATTGACACCGGAAAACCTTGACACTGTAAGCACTTCTTAAGATCAGAGAGTGATAATTTGAAGCTAATATGACCCAAAAAAGTCGAATCAAACAATATTTGGTGCAGGTATAATTTGGAGGGGGGGGGGGGGTTGGAGAGGAGAGTTGATGGATCGTTATTGGTTAACCTCTCAAGTATGCTACATTTCCATCTTCTGGTTCAGGGAATCCAAATCTAACTACACACCTATAGGGTCAACAAGATACATTACCTATCAGAAAAACATGTATCTAATCCCCAAAATTTTATATTATACTTCTTAGGCTAATAAATTTTTAGTCCCGTCCATATTTTGAAACTTATGTGAAAGTGAAACTCCTAACAGTACACAAAAAGATATAACAATGACAGGCAATCATGGAAGCCAAAACAGCAAAATACCTTCTTTGTAGTGTATGTGGGGTCTGCTTCAGCTGTTCCTGCTGATCACGCATAAGACAAGCAGATGATGGACACATAAAGATGAACAATGTCCGATGAAATGTTGATTCCTTGGTTAACGGTGCATACACCTGCATAATAATAAAAAACAAAAAAGTGAACAGAAGAAAACTTAATGATAATCTCCTTGGTTTAAGGTCAAACTCTATTGACATGACTTGTACCTGGAGCAGAAACTGCAGAGGCTCACCGCAAAAATCACAAAGACTTGATTTTCCAGAAGGCAGGTTTACGGGGTCAAGCCATGCCTATGTGACAAGGTAACAAATTTTATAACTTGTATAAGAAACTCTTCTATAAGAAAACCAAAAAACTAAAGGCATGTCCTGAGAAAAGTACTTATTCAACGATATAATTCCTTTTTTAAGGAAATTGAGGTCAAGCATGAAAAATAGTAGTAGTAAAACAATGCAGTCTGTTTGATTGAGTTTGTGAAGTACCGGAGAGCCACCAGCTTTACTCGGAAAATATTGGCGCAACAATGACCACCTATTCTTTGGTTTCTCCGCAAAGCCCAGTGTCATTGGTACCCGGTCTTCATCATCTTCTGAACTGATATCATCATCATCATCTTCTTCTTCTTCTTCTTCAGCGCTTACATCTTCTTCAAATCAATCTTACTGTAACACAGAAATTTCACTAATTTCAACAATCGAAATCACAGAATGTAAAATTCCACAAAGCAACAATAAAAATAACTATTCATATACCTTGAAATGAACCCTCGAACCAGATCCCTGAGCTTTGCAAGCTGCATAATCAGATCAAATCAAACAAAATTAAGCTTACAAACCAATCAAGGATCGACCTAGCGTATCTTCGCGATAAACATGATGGGATTCTGATAGGGCGATCCGTAATCACCACCAGCAAGCAACGCCACCGCCAGCAAGCAACGCCTTTCTGTTCCCCGTAGAATTGATGATTTGGGTGAAACTGAAGATAGATAAGAAATCGAGTATATAATAGTAAGAAATGGCTCATCTCTGGCTACAAACCGGACATGGAGAGGAATTGAGGCCATGGTTAGTAAAAAGAGAATTGAGAGGAATGAATGGAGAGAAGATGAAAGAAGAAAGAATGAAGAAAGGAATCGACAGAGAAGAAGAAAGAGAAGAGAGAGATAATGAATGCGGCTAAATTGGGAAATAAAGAAAATGCGGCTAATTTGAAGGCGCCTAGAGCTCCATGCGTTTCTATGTTATTATATACTGATAATTAAATTTATTTAAAGAAAAATAAAATGTTTATTTTATTAAAAGTTTTATTATGGAATATATTTGACTTTTGTCCAATATTTGGTGGACAGTTGTTGGAGGAACAGGTGATCGGCGTCCAACTGAATCTTTACAGAGTATTCGTCTTTGCTGGTGACCGAACCGAACCGACCATGTAGCTGCGCCTTTCGTGACAGATTGCATGAATTTATTTATTTTAACAAAAAAATCGGATTGAAAGACTAACACACTCCGAAGTGACTGTTTTTTAAGAACATTTTAACATTTTAAGAAGATTACTGTAATGTGTATCGTGTTTAGGTTAATGGTAAGATTCACAGAAGTTATGAAAGTAAAAGTTTTAAAAATATAAAATGCAAAGAATTGAAAAAAACGGACGAGAAAGATTAAAATGACTACAAAATTATGAGGACAAATTAGTACAAAATTGCATTGATCAAAGCCAGTGGCATGTTATAATATCTAAATGAAGTTATTCGAGCATTCCTTATGGTTTGGAGCTCAATTGAGGCTTTAAACATGTAAGTCCCAAAAAAATCCCTCCCAAATTGAAGCCTACAATGGTTTTAGGGCTTTAATAAGGCTTCTATGTGGGACCCTTGTAACACATATTACTTCATTAATCCATTTTCTAATAAAATAATAATTTTTTTATATAATTTGGGGGCTTAAATAGAGGCTACTATTTAGTAGCCCTTTTTCATGAACTACTAAATAGTAGCCCCAATAAAGCCCCCATTTGAGTCATTTTTAGGCTTAATTGAGAATTTTAGCCCCAAAAAAAGTCTCCATAAGGAGTGCTCTTTGTATTGTTTCTGGATAGTGTAGGAATTTTAGTTATGAAAAACTATTTTTCTATACATTTGTTTCTAGAAGGGTAACTTGCGAGAGTGTTAGGAATTTGCAAGTGGATGAATTGGATAGCTCAGATCAAAACTGAAGATTTGGGCGGCTAGGATTAAATCTGGGCTTTGGGTTTCTCGACTCAGTATGATTAATCTAGTAACTGATTCTTTCTCTATAAAAGTCCTCGAGTTGAATTTTTCATATCAATTCAAACAATTGCCTTCTTTAATTTTCAATTTTGTTTTGTAAATAAGTTGATCAAAGCATATTGTATCAAGCTTTTGTATATAAGATAGCAAAGTTGATTGAATTCCATTAGCCTTATTTGAGATGGCATATGGAAAAGCACAAGGTTGTGGAAGGCATCATAAGACATCGGGCTTATTATCGTGCTTGAAAGCATGTTGATACAGAATTTTCTGACTTTGCAAAAGATGCATGTAATGTAATTAGGTTTAGATGTTGATTGGCTTTTTTATTTGGGAAATCTGTATAGTATGTGGCCGGTGATTCTTATGGTTTAAAACTTGCCCGACTTTATATTTATAACTTGCCCGACTTTATAACCTGCCCGACTTTGCAGGGTTTGATCCCTAGATATAAGGTGATTTAGGTGTAAAGTGATATTGAAAAAATATATAATTTTAAAATTTATATTATAAAAAATAAAAATAATAATAATATACTGTAAGTCTCAATATTATGTTTCAAATATGGTTTATATGATTAAAATTTAAGATTAAACCCATTAATAGAAACAAACAAATAGCTTGCTTGGGGAGGAAGTATAGAGAGTATTGTTGTAGAGAAAATATAATAATTTAACAAGGAAAAGAAATAGATTTTGATTAGAAAAAGGAAATAGATCGAGAGATGATCCCTATTTAAGTGTCCAAAAGTTGTATGGCTATAAGCCTCTCTAGCTACAGATATATTCAGATCAAGAGCCATACAAATCTCTAGGCACTAATTTAGAGCAAAGAAGAAACTGTAATATTTCTAGCTGCGTAGCCATCAAGCGATAAGAAGATGTCGTACTTGTTGCGTCACCTTGAGAATGGTTGGTTCGTCGATCAAGCGATCCTCTCAGAGGAGGAGCGCCTTGTTATCATCCGTTTCAGCCACGATGGGGATAACACTTGCCAGCTGATGGACAAGGTATTGGCCTCGGTTGCTGAAACTTTAAAGAACTTCGCAGTCATATATTTGGTGGACATAACCAAGGTACCTGATTTCAACACCATGTACGAGCTATACGACCCTTCGACTGTTATGTTCTTTTATAGAAACAAACACATCATGATTGATCTTGGCACTGGTAACAACAACAAGATCAACTGGGCTATGACCGACTGTTGGTCCCTTTAAACAACAAGAAAAGACTAGAGGGGGGGGGGGGGTTGAATAGTCTTTTCAAACTTTCATCGTTTAAAACTTTCTGAGCAAGTGCTTATTACTTTTCAGTAATGAGTTTGCTGATACTTAACTTTCTCAGCAAGCGTAAGTTACTTTACAGTAGCTTGGTTTGCTGATACTTAAAATCAGAGAGCGGAAGTTTTTGATACAATAAGTGCTCTTTCAGTAAGTAAAGGTTTCAGCAAGTGAAGTGAGTGACTGTGTACAGACAGATATGATTTGCTGAAAACTAAATACAGTAAGTAAATCACACAAACACTTTTTATAGTGGTATCTGAGAGTGGCGTAATCTCTCAACTAATCCACTTTGTCCTTTCTAGGACAGAATCCACTAAGATATGATTGAGGTTCCTTACAATCTCCTATCTAGAGCGATTCAATAGAAACCAAAGCACACTTGTTTTGTCTCCAACCTAAACTAGAGAACTCAACCTTGTTCTCCACCAAACTTGGTACTTTTAATCAGCAAAACTATGCTTGATTAAGTTTCCCCTGAATATCACGCCTGAAAGGGTGTATTTTCAGTTAGAGAGTTTTGGGTGAGATGACTTAATTATAACTTATTCAGTTACAACAAGTAATCTAAGAAACACAACTTTGAATACTTTGCAGTAAACAAGTTTGATTGTTTCTGGTGTCAAGACTTGTTCTTGTTCGAAAGAAAGAACACTTAACTAATTTCTTAGCCGAGTTTGTTCTACTTCTTTACAAGTAGCTTTTTCAAGCTTTAAGTCTTGGAACGGATCAATGGCAGTAAGAGTATTTGAAGGTATGTGAGTTTTAAGCACAAGTGAGGTTTGATCACGTTGTTGACACACTTCAACTCTTTGCCGGATGACCTCTATTTATAGTGTAAGTAAGGAGCCGTTTGAATTTCAAATCCTAAGGCTTTTGATCCTTAACATGTCACTATCTTGCTTTTGTACTTTCAGCAGCGTCTTTGTTTGTCTTCTAGTCTTCATGTCCTTCGTGTGTAAGCTTTGCATTTAATGCACATTTGAATAGAATTCAAACAGTAACAATGGAGCGCAAATTCAAGTACTTTCAGCAAGAGGTCACATATGTTCCATCAGCAAGTGGTTAGTCTCAGTTTCAGCAAGCACAACCTACTCTGTCTTTCAGATTTTCACTTATGCAATGCTGTTGCTGAAGTTTCCACTTTCTGAGCAACACGTGCCTTTGTAGATACCAGTCTTCAGCAATCTTCAAGTCTTCAGATCTTCTAAGTCTTCAGATCTTCAATAATCTTCAAGATTCAGAGCGGTTTCTATTTGCTTCAATAGTTTGTTTGTAAAAACAAAGTATATCGTCAGCAAATGCTTCAATAGGTTATTTTCTTTTCAGAAAATAAGATACATCATAAGCTTCAGCATCAATAAGTTATTTTCTTTTCAGAAAATAAAATACATCATACGCAAAAGAAATAACTTATCTAGCACCTAAACTAAGTCTTCAGCAAACGTTCCTCTTTTACAATGTCCTTAAAATTCTAAATTCCTATGGACCTTAAGAGTACTAGTTACTGGACTTTTCTTAATTTAACATGGTTAATTGCTCATCAAAATTACAAGTTTCCTAACAAATTTCCCCCTTTTTGATGTTAGCAATCCATGGCTAAATTAATTGTTACCCTTTTAGAGGTTTCTGATGTTGAATAAATCAGTTGATTAATGCAAGCATACTTGAATAATTAAATAGTAAGCATAAGTAAATTGCATAATCAAAAACTAATAAGAGTCAAAAGTTTCATTGCTGATAGTTATCTTTCAGAAGTTTACATGAAATAGCATAGATAACTTAAACATCAACAAACAAAAACTTTAACAAGAAACTATTACAGGGACTTAAGCTCTTTCAGAGGATTTTCTCAAAATCTCTCTTACACTCTTCTCAGCAAGTGCAGTAAATTCAACACAGTTCTTTTCGTAGTTTTCCAGAAGCCTACGGACTTGTAGTTGAAGAATTCTTGCGTTTTTGCAGGCAGTATGATGATGCTTTTCAGCATTCATTTCCATGTAATTAGTTACCTACAAATGCGTGCATGCCCCAATTGCTGGCATGGAGAAGCTGTGTATCTGAAATGCTTTTCGGATGAATCTTTCTTAGCCAGAGAAGATCTTCTTCTTGATCCTTAGCAGTGAGATAGAAGTACTCATAAGGAATCAATCCAAGTTTCTTCTTAGGTTTCTTTGTTACCGGGTCAGAATAGTAAGCGATGCCAGGTGGTTTGATCAGATTTGGTTCTTGTGTGTATGTCTTACCAATGGCAGTTCTTCTTACATGGACCTCAAGATTCAACCATTTCCCAGCAATATTTCTTGGGAGGGATTCTTCCCTTTGCTTTCTTTGGACCTTGAGTTCAATCCATTTGAACATTTGATTCAATATGGATGTAGGAAAGAACTCATTTACCAGCAAGTCTTCCAGCTTTAAAATCCAGCAACCATGAATGTTTCTGATTACATTCTGAGTGGTTTCCTCATTACTAGTCTTTGTGTATTCAATGTCGGAGCCAATAGCAACGCTGGCCAGCCTTTTTTCTTCCTGTCTTTGCCTTCTTCTTCTTGTCATAGCATTGTCTTGATCTCTTGCTGAAGAGTCAGACGAGAAATTCTTTGAATGGCCAGACGGAGTCACGGCTGTTAAGGGTCTAGCTCTTATGGCTTGAGCTATTGTTTGATTGTCATCATCTTCATCATCTTCATTCAGATTGTGATGACTTTCAGTATGGCAAAAATCTTGAGTTTCAGCAGCGATTTTTCTCTTTTTGTTACTTGCTGAATTCAACTCAGATTCTGCTTGCCTTTTAGAACTTTGCTCTTTTTCAGCAAGAGGTTCTATAGGCAGTGGCGCATCAACAGCAGGAGCAGGAGGGGTTTGGTTTCTTTTTCTAGTATTCTTCTTTTCCCCCTTAGACATGGATTGCATCATCGGTGTGATGTGCAGAGAATAAAACTCATTGCAATTTTCAGCAAGAGTGCTTAAACTGTTATATTTCATGATGATTTGTTGTTGGTCAGCAGTCATTTTTGACAACTCTCTTTGGATACTCATCATGTTCTCTTCATGTCTTTTCTCTGTTGCGGCCTTCTCATCCATGTAAGTCTGAGCCTTTACGAGAGCATTCTTTGCAATTAACAATGCCATTCGATTTTGTGGAATCCACCGCCATAATGCATTATAAAATCCGCATATAGTATTTTAAACAAGCTACACGCTTGAAGCCTTGAACAAGCAAATTAGTCCCAAAGAAGTATCATGCATGTTAATTATTATACATCATCCTTCAAATGCAAAATCAAGTGATCAGAGTACAAACTATGGAATTATCCAATACTTGAAATTGTGCTCATACCTTGTCAAATGTGTATCCAAGCATTACATGTTTAAATTTCTGTATCAACAACACACATACATTAGAATTAATGACGTTTGTCCTCATGTCTTGAAATACTGTTCGCTTAATGACTTCTCTCCCCTAAGCATACATGAAGGCATATCAAACAACATATCAGGGTGAATTCTAAGCTACAAGTAATAATAGCATGCATGTATAACCACACATATTTCGTATGGAATGCCAGAATGTTTTTCAAGGTACTAAACTTGTGTTTATGTGTCAGTTGGGCTCCAGGCGCGTAACAAAAAAGGCGGTGTACATTTGGACATGTACGTGTAGCTGTGTCTTATGAGTATTCAACATTCATGCCTGATGCATCATACACACACTGTCGTAGTATAAACTAACATTCATACACTAACATCTCAGATATGCGTTATCCTCAGCTCAATGCATCAATTCACAAAAAGAATCTATTTGATAATCAAAACCTGATCCATCGCAAACGACCCATTCTAGCCTATGTACTCCGAGTTTCTCCAGACCAATAAAACTTGAATGAAAAAGCACTCATCCCGACCACTCCCCGAAGAGGACTCAACTTATCTGTTGGTCCCTTTAAACAACAAGACAAGACTAGAGGGGGGGGGGTGAATAGTCTTTTCAAACTTTCTTCGTTTAAAACTTTCTCAGCAAGTGCTTATTACTTTTCAGTAATGAGTTTGCTGATACTTAACTTTCTCAGCAAGCGCAAGTTACTTCACAGTAACAAGGTTTGCTGATACTTAAAATCAGAGAGCGGAAGTCTTTGATACAATAAGTGCTCTTTCATTTAATGAAGGTTTCAGCAAGTGATGTGAGTGACTGTGTACAGATAGATATGATTTGCTGAAAACCAAGTACAGTAAGTAAATCACACAAACACTTTTATAGTGGTATCTGAGAGTGGCGTAATCTCTCAACTAATCCACTTTGTCCTTTCTAGGACTGAATCCACTAAGATAAGATTGAGGTTCCTTACAACACCTATCTAGAGCGATTCAAACAGAAACCAAAGCCACACTTGCTTCGTCTCCAACCTAATCTAGAGAACGCAACCTTGTTCTCCACCAAACTTGGTACTTTTAATCAGCAAAACTATGCTCGATTAAGTTCCCCCTGAATATCACGCCTGAAAGGGTGTATTTTCAGTTAGAGAGGTTTGGGATGAGATAACTTAATTATAACTTATTCAGTTACAACAAGTAATCTAAGAAACAAAACTTTGAATACTTTGCACTAAACAAGTTTGATTGTTTCTGGTGTCAAGACTTGTTCTTGTTCAAAAGAAAGAAAGAACACTTAACTAATTTCTTAGTCGTGTAAATTCTACTTCTTCACAAGTAGCTTTTTCAAGTTTTAAGTCTTGGAACGGATCAATGGCAATAAAGAGTATTGAAGGGTTTGTGAGTTTAAGCACAAGTGAGAGTATGATCACGTTGTTGACACACTTCAACTCTTTGCCGGATGACCTCTATTTATAGTGAAAATAAGGAGCCGTTTGTATTTCAAATTCTAAGGCTTTTGTTCCTTAAAATGTCACTATCTTGCTTTTGTACTTTCAGCAGCGTCCTTGTTTGTCTTCTAGTCTTCATGTCCTTCGCGTGCATGCTTTGTATTTAATGCTCTTTTGAATAGAATTCAAACAGTAACATTGGAGCGCAAATGCAAGTACTTTCAGCAAGAGGTCACATATGTTCCATCAGCAAGTGGTTAGTCTCAGTTTCAGCAAGCACAACCTACTCTGTCATATAGATTTTCACTTATGCAAGCTGTTGCTGAAGTTTCCACTTTCTGAGCAACTGATGAATGTATATTTTACACTTTCATTCGAGTCTTTTTAACCTAATTTAGCTATCCTCTATGTTAATTTAGCTATATTTTAGTGCATTTTATTAGAATAGTGTCACGTTTCCCTTTAGATTTTATTTTACAGGTTTTTGTTGAAATTCGAAGATTTCCGGGCAATTATATTGAAGTTGACAAGGAATTGGTGTTCCAGAAGCCTATTTGGAGTATCTGAAGGTTTCCGGATAGGATTTGGAGTCTAGGGGCCGAATCTGGAGGTTAGAAGGCTACTAGAAGTCAGAAACCGAGTCCGAAAAGGGGAAGAAATCCAAAACCGCGTCAAAAACGCGGAATTCCGCGAAAAAGCCGCCGGGCGAACCGCCGCGGAGCTGGGGCGAACCGCCGGGCGTGTGGGGCGAACCGCCCGGTAGTAATTCGAAGCCTATATATAGTTGCTCAGTTTTCTCCGAAAATCATATCTTTCCAGACCTACTTTCTCACCTCTCTCTGTAGTTTTAGGTAGTAACTTTCCGGGGCCTGTCCTGGGAGTTTCATAGCTTAGGGGATACTTTTTCATAGCGGATTGGAGCTCGTAGGATCGCAATTCTTCGGAGATTGACAACCTTCGGTAACTTGTATCTTACAGTTTAATCTACTTATTTTATATATATTTCAATATGTTTTCTTCTATGATTTCTGTTGATTGCATGCCTATTATGAGTAGCTAAACTTATCGTTGGTGGTAGTATGTGAATTCTTAGCGAAGGGAAGATAATCATTCAAATGGCTATATCGCGCATTATACTCCGTGTCATTGCTTTATTTCGTTGATCAGGCACAGCCTAAATTCTCGTATGTTGTATTAATTATTATGCACAATTGGACACTTGTCGACCTGTGTGCGAGTTTACCTTCGTAGTGTTGAATAATTACGGAACACAATAGGACAATAGTGATTAACTTGTCAGACCAGTTATCTTCGTAGTGCTTAATATTTGCAACAGGACACTAGATTGATTCAAAGATCTCTATGCAAGAGCGAGGAATTTACGCATGATTATCGACCCGTTATGCTAAGAAGGATCATACTATCACCAATCTCCATTATCTGTTAGAAAAACCCCTTGCTATCTGTCTGCTGTTTTTATATTCTAAATTAGATTTGATAAAGCTAGTATAGTCCTGATAGAACGACACTCGAGTCATTCTACTGCTACACTACGGTTTTCGTTGTAGTTGTGGATTACCTTTGGCTAAATAACAAATATTATTTGCTTGAATTCGGAGCACGACATCCGCGTTCATCAAATTGGCGCCGTTGCCGGGGACTATACTCCTTTTTTCTGTTTAATTTGTTTATATTTTCAGCTTTAGATTCCTAATTCTACTAGTTTTTAGTTTTCCTTTTTAATCTCTCTCTGATACTGCTTTCCTAGTCTGTTTCTAATTCACCTTTCCTAGTCTGTTACAGATAGTGTATGCCGCATACACGTTCTGCAGGAACACCGCTTGCTGAATCAATTGCTGAGATCGACGGAGTCTACTACCAATGAAGGCGACTACTTGAAAGGCGCGCACTAGAGGAAATAGAGGAAACCGATTTCTCTGAATCTCTACACATTCTTTTCAAGGAAATCGACGGAAGCTAGACCACTGAAGGCATGGGTTTAACCCACCAAGGATCGTATGAGGGGACCGGCGATTGTTCTTTCGTCTGCAACTCGAGATCTGGAAATCAAGAACCACGCATTCCAACAACTTCCGAGGTTCTATGGCTTATCAAGGGAAGATATGATGGGGTACTTGCACGATATCGATGATTTCGTCAACCAACTCCCACGACCCGGAGCTGACATAACAACGGACGAGTTGAGAATGAAGGTTTTTGCTATGGGACTTGGCGACAGAGCCAAGTCATGGTTAAGTTCTCTTCCAGCAGGCTCGCTGGACACTTGGGAAAAGGTTTTTTCAGCTTTCATGGAGAAATACTTCCCTCACACCTCGACTACCGCGCTTAAGGCGCAGATCACTGGATTCAAGCAGGACTATGATGAGACCATCTACACCGCGTTTGAGAGGTTCCAAGATCTCACGAACAAGTGCCCTCACCATGGTTTTGAACTTTCCGACCTAGTCCAACACTTCTACAATGGATAACCTTCGAGAACCAACAAGTGGTGGATTTCCAATGCCGAGGCAATATTTGGGAGGAAACCGCAGAAGCCGCCTGGGCAGTTTTCCAGAGGCTTGCTAAGGGTTCGCAGTTCAAGGACCCAAGAGCAATGGTTAGGAGACGTGGACCTGAAGCTCCACCGACTCAAGAAGCCCCTATGTATAGGGGGAATGGGGATCAATTCGAGTGCTTTACCAACGAATTGAAGCAAGTCCTCAAGAGCGCCACCGGAACAACTGTTTCGAACGAAGTATGCCAAATATGCAAGAACTATGGGCATGGGGCTCATATGTGTAGATCGGAGCTGGCATACGATGATGGCAACTGGGCTCGAGGAGGCGAAGAAGAAACCTTTGCTACGGAGTTTGGTACTCAAGAAGTTAGCTACGGACAAGACAGTAGGAACCTTCGAGGTGGATTTTGGAGAAGGGGATTCCGAAACAATCAAGGATATGCACCGGCTAACCAAACTTATGGCCCTAACCAAGACCGTAGTAGGCTGAACTATGGTAATGATCAAACCCCGCTCCGAAAGAGCCACCGAAGTCGAAGTCGGCTCAACTGATGGAGAACTTGCAAAAGATGGTCGATCACACACAAAGTTTTCTCAAACGTTATGAAGAAGATTCTGAGAAGACTAGGGCAAGGCTTGATAGGTTGGAAGAGAGCACTAGGCTTGCCCATCAAAAGATGCAAGAGTTGATCGACCGAGGAGCAAGTAGGGAGCAAGGCAAGCTGCCTAGCAACACTGAGAAGTCGATGTCCATTACCTTAGTGGGTGATCTACCTGTTGAAATCACCATCAAGAAGGTTCCTAAGTGCGAGAGTTGCAAGGGGGAAATGCCCACACAAACCGAAGAAGAAGAGAAGGACCTTGGTACTAACAAGAGTGAAGAGGAGCAAGAGGATCCCGAGCCACTCCCTCAAAGTTTCGATGTTAAGATCGGGATTGGGGAACTTGAAGATGTCCGTGCCACACTAGACACAGGATCCTACTCTAATGTGCTCCCTTTGAATGTTTTCGAGAAGAGTAACCTTGGAGAACTAATTGTGCATAAGGCTATTGTACAACTGGCAGATGGATCCCTTGTGAAACCCGAAGGCGTTGCGAAGAATGTATTAGTCAAGATTGGTGAAGCTTCTGTTTACACCGATTTTGTAGTTATGCCGGCGTCAGCACCTGGAACGGGGGATGTCATACTCTTAGGACGAACATTCTTAACTAAACTACGCTCCGTGATGGACATCTACCAAAGAATTTGCACTATTGAAGTGGATGGCAAGCAACATGTGTTGCAAGCCATATCTGATCCACCTGATAATTCTAACACTATTGACTACAGTGGTCTTAATGTCTATGTTCATTCTTATTCACATGTTCGAGGCATGGGAAGGAGATCCGGGAAGGGGAAGTCTAGTACCCTAAGAAAGAAAAGATAGGTGAAGACAGGAGTCGAGTCAGAGACTTTAAACAATGGCGCTATCCGGGAGGCAACCCGGGGTTTTTATCGCTTTCTTTACCGCTTTATTGCATGCATTCATACTTGAAAAATTTGCTTTTCATATGTGAATTTGTTCGGTTCTGTGTCGTATGTGCTTATGTTGTGTTCGAGTGCGACTTTTCGAGCGATTTTTTGAGGAAAATGATTTTTCGGAGACTAAAAAACCGCATTTTTATTTCAAAAACGTTCGTCTCCCACCTAGGAGTGGAGGGCGAATCGCCCCACGTGCAGAGCGCGCGCGCGCGCTCCGGACGTGCGGGGCGGTTCGCCCCAGAGGTGGGGCGAACCGCCCCACGACCGGTAGAGGAAGAAAAATCGGGGTTCTTCCCCATTTTTCCTCATTTCACTTCTTCTTCATCTCTTAAACCCAAAAAATCCTCCATTTTCACAAAACCTTCAAATCTTCATAACTTCTTCATCCTTCCATCATTTTGTGTGTTCTTTAGCTTCAATCGAAGCCCGTTACGTGCTCTATCTTTCTATCCGAACAAATTTCTTCCTAGCTCATTCAATTTCCGAATTTGAGGTATTATCACATGAACCCTAATTTTTACAATTTGGGGATTTTTTGATTTATGCTTCAATTAAGCTTGTATGATGTATGGGTTGATGATTTGTGTGATTAGATTCGTTATTCATTGTCAATTGCATGTTCAATTAGGCTTGGTTTGTTGATTTGAGATTTTTGCTATTAGATGATATATATCTTGTTAGGAAATTGTATCTCTTATTATCATGCCATGCTTAAACATGTGTTTGATGATGATGGATGTATTGGTAGAATGCATGATTGATGGAATTGAGGATTTATGCTAGATTTTTGATTTTTATGGTATGGATTGAACCTTGTGATTCAAGGCATTTGTTGTTTAGCAAGAGCATAATGTGATATGTTATTGTAGTAGTTACATTGATATGTTGCGTTATGAATTAGCTAGACTTAACTTTGGGCTTTTGAGGAGTTGGATTTTTGAAATTATTGTTCGTTTGTTCACTCGTATATTTACATATGCATAGGTTTGTTTTGCATCGTACAAGATACTAATTGCTGTTTGTAGGAATCATGACACCGAGATCAAGGAGAGCCGGCTCTAGCAAAAAGGGGAAGGGAGTAGCATCAAGCTCCCAACCATCTCACCATTTGTTCGAGTTGTCTGTAGCTGCGATAGAGGTGCGACAAAGGCTAGAGGCGGAGATGGCCGACGGAGGAAGGTCGATCATCCCAGATAGGAGGATTGACATTCCCGAGTCCGCAGTAGATAGAGCGGGATATAGGACGCTGTCACGATTGGGGTCACAAAGGAATTGGGCATGGTACAGTTCCAACAGGTTCAAAGGTTACGACGAGAGCCTCCTCCAAGAGTTCTACACTGGATACACGGATCTCGAAGAGAAGAATGGGGTGCTAGTCCGAGGCCTGATTATACCGTGGACACCAGAGTACATCTCTTCTTTCATCCATTTTGGGAATCCGGAATTCACAGGAAGCGACCATGCCTACCTGTATTCGAGGACCTCTAGGGGGATAGGGAGACACATCACAGACGTGATCTGCAACAGGGAGTACCGATATCCAGATATCGGGGCAGAACCTGGACGGATCAGTTATAGCGACCTTAGCATTGAAGCTAAGGTGATGATGAAATTTTGCATCTCCGACTTGATCCCTAGGAAGAATGACACATGGATTCAGCCCTACTACGCTGAGCTCCTCTACTGCCTGATAGACGGACATCAGATCGACATAGGGCACATTATGTATGAGGAGTACGAGCGCCACTGGGAAAAGAAGAGGAAGTCTTTCATCTTCCCAAGCTTCATCACAGCCTACTGCAAATATCATGGGGTCGATGATATTGAGGAGGGGGATTGCGAGGTCGCTGCCCTTTCACCCTCGACCATTGAGGTGCAGCTCAACAGGTATCAGTTGAAGAACCCCACAGCTGCCGCTGCTGATGTAGGAGCACCATTCCAGCCGAATGATTCCGATCATGAGGATGCTATGGAGGCAGATGTTGGCGAAGCCCCTATCCCAGATATTCCGTTTGTCCATAGAGCGCCACATGCACCGCCTAGAGCACCACAGGGGTCTAGAGGATTTGACTTCTCTGAATTCCGTACCTACCTCGATGGCCGTTTCGACAGAATTGATGCCAACAACGCGGCCATGCGACAGGACCTCGACAGGCACATTGTCCAGCACAACCGCGATTGGGAGATATTCGAGGAGCATCGCCGAGAGGACAGGCACCAAATGTGGGAGCAGCAACAGCTCATCCAGCAGCAGCAGGAGGCTCTTCGTCAGTCCAATGAGCTCATGAACGACATGTGGAGTGACTTTTATGGGGATTACCATCCCGATGGTTAGTCCTTCCACATGTCCACTCTCAGCCAACCGAGACCAAACCGTTCGGTAACATCTAGTATCACTTCTTATTACTCATTCTCTTTTGCTAGGGGCTAGCTTAAGAATCGTAAGGGGGATGGGATGTGAACCATGATGTTAAGTATTGTTTGGCTTTGTGTTGATTAGTATCTTGTTCTATGTTTGCATTTGCATTTGCACGTTTACTGCTTTCTTAGATTTTTAGGTTGCATTTCACTACATTCATCCTAGGATAGTCTTGCATGTTTTATATGGAGTTTATTGCCGAATTTTTTGAACTTTTTTATTGGGTAGATCAACTAACTATGCCATTAATCGTATGCTTCATCTCTATGAATTTGTTTGAGGTTTTTCTCGCTTGGCTTGTCGCATTTATGTATTGCACTTAGTTAAGCAAGGTAGTCTCGACATCACTTACTGGTGTTTTCTCTACTGCGGTTCACGAAGGCCTTTATAATAGGATGATGCATGTTAGGGTCTTATGGTTGTTTTTCCCGAGTAATTATGTACCTAAGAGGCAACAAGTCTTCACCATGCTTTGAGATTGCTAAATGCCTAGGAAGGAGGTAGTGTGAGGTTGTGTGATCCTTTGTTTATAACCTATTCTTCCGAATAGGTTTGGGGAGGGGGTTACACCATCATAGACTTGTTTCTGTTTTTCATTTCCGTATCGTGAGTTTGTTTTTTCTTTTTCCGTAAATTTTGTACTCCAACCTATTCTTTCGAATAGATTTGGGGAAGTCGTGTGAGTCATTTTGTTTCTCTTTTTTATGCTACTGCTGGCTAAAAAAAGAGAAAAAAAAAAGAGAAAAATTTCCAGAAAAAAAGAGAGAAAAAGAAAAAAAGAAAAAAAAGAATCTTGAAAGAAAAAAGAAAAAAAAAATAGAAAAGACCCCAAGAAAAGCAAAGAGGGGTCCAAAAAAGAAAGCCAAATAGCAGTTTAGCAAAGTGTTGAGTCTTATTTTCCATTTTTGTAATGTTCGTAATCGTGTTTTTCTATTTTTATCTTTTTTGTCTTGATTGTCATCTGTTCTAGACCACCCTCGTCCTGCCATTCAGGAAGTGGTGAATAGCTTAAGACTTTACTTGAGAGAAGGGTAGAATAGGGGAGTGTTATCTTTTATAGGGAACCCTCCTTCGTTTGATGAGAGCCAGTACTGGTTCGACCTCTTTTGAGGAAAAGTCTTAACATGGTGGAACAACAGTAAGTCCTCAGTTTCATAGGCACGGGGCAACCATTCGTATCTTAGCATGCTTCATTACGTCGTCACTGACTAGGTCCAGGTAGAGAATGTTACGAGAGACTATCTTGTCTTGACATAAGTGCTTATGTGGATGTGTATAAGTCAATCGAGGTATTCTTCAACCTATATTCATGCTTTGATTTATATGGTTTTTGTTCATATGTTTTTTGGTAGATTCAGTAGATTGGTTCATTTTATTTGGCATGAGACTCCATTTTGTGTCTTGCATGTTTTTTGCATTAGAGTCTAGCTTAGTTGCTTGAGGACAAGCAAAGGTTCGGTTTGGGGAGTTTGATAAATGTATATTTTACACTTTCATTCGAGTCTTTTTCACCTAATTTAGCTATCCTCTATGTTAATTTAGCTATATTTTAGTGCATTTTATTAGAATAGTGTCACGTTTCCCTTTAGATTTTATTTTACAGGTTTTGGTTGAAATTCGAAGATTTCCGGGCAATTATATTGAAGTTGACAAGGAATTGGTGTTCCAGAAGCCTATTTGGAGTATCTGAAGGTTTCCGGATAGGATTTGGAGTCTAGGGGCCAAATCTGGAGGTTAGAAGGCTACTAGAAGTCAGAAACCGAGTCCGAAAAGGGGAAGAAATCCAAAACCACGTCGAAAACGCGGAATTCCGCGAAAAAGCCGCCGGGCGAACCGCCGCGGAGCTGGGGCGAACCGCCCCACACCGGACGAACCGCCGGGCGTGTGGGGCGAACCGCCCGGTAGTAATTCGAAGCCTATATATAGTTGCTCAGTTTTCTCCGAAAATCATATCTTTCCAGACCTACTTTCTCACCTCTCTCTGTAGTTTTAGGTAGGAACTTCCCGGGGCCTGTCCTGGGAGTTTCATAGCTTAGGGGATACTTTTTCATAGCGGATTGGAGCTCGTAGGATCGCAATTCTTCGGAGATTGACAACCTTCGGTAACTTGTATCTTACAGTTTAATCTACTTATTTTATATATCTTTCAATATGTTTTCTTCTGTGATTTCTGTTGATTGCATGCCTATTATGAGTAGCTAAACTTATCGTTGGTGGTAGTATGTGAATTCTTAGCGAAGGGAAGATAATCATGCTAATGGCTATATCGCGCATTATACTCCGTGTCATTGCTTTATTTCGTTGATCAGGCACAACCTAAATTCTGGTATGTTGTATTAATTATTATGCACAATTGGACACTTGTCGACCTGTGTGCGAGTTTACCTTCGTAGTGTTGAATAATTACGGAACACAATAGGACAATAGTGATTGACTTGTCAGACCAGTTATCTTCGTAGTGCTTAATATTTGCAACATGACACTAGATTGATTCAAAGATCTCTATGCAAGACCGAGGAATTTACGCATGATTATCGACCCGTTATGCTAAGAAGGATCATACTATCACCAATCTCCATTATCTGTTAGAAAAACCCTTGCTATCTGTATGCTGTTTTTATATTCTAAATTAGATTTGATAAAGCTAATATAGTCCTGAGAGAACGACACTCGAGTCATTCTACTGCTACACTACGGTTTTCGTTGTAGTTGTGGATTGCCTTTGGCTAAATAACAAATATTATTTGCTTGAATTCGGAGCACGACATCCGCGTTCATCAGCAACATGTGCCTTTGTAGATACCAGTCTTCAGAAATCTTCTAGTCTTCAGTCTTCGAAATCTTCAAGATTCTGAGCGGTTCTAAATGCTTCAATAGTTTGTTTGTAAAAACAAAGTACATCATCAGCAAATGCTTCAATAGGTTGTATTTCTTTTCAGAAAACAAGATACATCATAAGCTTTAAAACCAACCTATCTAGCACATATTCTAAGTCTTCAGCAAACGTTCCTCTTTTACATTGTCCTTAAAATTCTAAATTCCTATGGACCTTAAGAGTACTAGTTACTGGACTTTCCTTAATTAAGCATAGTTAATTGCTCATTAAAATTACAAGTTTCCTAACATTATCTAATCAGAAAGGTTTTAATCGAGTTACTTGATCTACAAAACACAAACTATTGCAGCCTTCCCCTATCGCTCTCTGTCTCTCGTGGATTCATATTACCCGGTTAGAACACCACTCATCATCAGCAATAATCTTCGAAAATCAAACCATCAAACTAAGCAAAAACCAGAATATAGCAGTAGCTTCAATCTTGATAATTAACACAAAACGAATCATAATACGATATTACAATTAATGCAACTAACAGAGTAATCGAAATCATAACACACTCGAGAAATCGAGAAATCGTAACAGAAAACACGAATGAATTTAAAACTAGAATGAGAGACTGAATTAGATCAATGCAATTGTATAGTATATACACAAAAGAATCGAATCATTTCTCAACTACTAACAACAACAACATTACGATTTCTACGCGGAAAAAGAATGGAATTCCAATTCTAACCTCACCAATATCAGAAAAGTCCAAACAGGACAAAGATCCCAAGCAAGACGAGCCAAACAATATGAACCAGCAACAGAGCCTGGCTAGCAGTACCGGATTCACCATTCTTCACCTCGCAGAAACCGATCTTCTCGACCGTCGCACCGGCGCAATGAGCGTCGGCGCAGCCGCACCAGTAGGTGACGCCGTCGGAGCCGCAGACAGGATCCGAGCGGAAGCATTTGACAGGGCAGGTGGTCTCGGATTGAAGAAGAGGGCATAGAGCGTCGGAGGCAGCGTGATCGGAGGGGAGTTTGAGGAAATTGGAGTCGGATCGGACGGTGGGATAGAGGAACAAGACGGAGAAGATGACGGCGAGGAAGACGGATGAGAATCGTGTGGAGATGAAGGGTTGCATTGTCTGAGCCCTATGAGAATTAGGGATTTGCAGGGGCCAGACTTTGCATAGCAATTTTCAATTTGGGGGTTTTCTGTGAATGAAGAAGAAATGGAAGTTTCGTGTCTTGTTTACTAGGCAAATTACGATTCTTTACTTTTCTCTCGTCCGTATATTAAATTATTAAATTTATTTAAAGAAAAATAAAATGTTTATTTTATTAAAAGTTTTATTATGGAATATATTTGACATTGGTCCAATATTTGGTGGACAGTTGTTGGAGGAACAGGTGATCGTCGTCCAACTGAATCTTTACAGAGTACTCGTCTTTGCTGGTGACCGAACCGAACCGACCATGTAGCTGCACCTTTCGTGACAGATTGCATGAATTTATTTATTTTAAAAAAAATCGGATTGAAAGACTAACACACTCCGAAGTGACTGTTTTTTAAGAACATTTTAACATTTTAAGAAGATTAGTGTAATGTGTATCGTGTTTAGGTTAATGGTAAGATTCACAGAAGTTATGAAAGTAAAAGTTTTAAAAATATAAAATGCAAAGAATTGAAAAAACGGACGAGAAGGATTAAAATGACTACAAAATTATGAGGACAAATTAGTACAAAATTGCATTGATCAAAGCCAGTGGCATGTCATAATATCTAAATGAAGTTATTCGAGCATCCCTTATGGTTTGGAGCTCAATTGAGGCTTTAAACATGTAAGTCCCAAAAAAATCCCTCCCAAATTGAAGCCTCCAATGGTTTTGGGACTTTAATAAGGCTTCTATGTGAGACCCATGTAACACATACTACTTCATTAATCCATTTTCTAATTAAATAATAATTTTTTATATAATTTGGGGGCTTAAATAGAGGCTACTATTTAGTATCCCTTTTTCATGAACTACTAAATAGTAGCCCCAATAAAGCCCCCATTTGAGTCATTTTTAGGCTTAATTGGGAATTTTAGCCCCAAAAAAGTCTCCATAAGGAGTGCTCTTAGTATTGTTTCTGGATAGTGTAGGAATTTTAGTTATGAAAAACTATTTTTCTATACATTTGTTTCTAGAAGGGTAACTTGTGAGAGTGTTAGGAATTTGCAAGTGGATGAATTGGATAGCTCAGATCAAAACTGAAGATTTGCACGGCTAGGATTAAATCTGGGCTTTGGGTTTCTCGACTCAGTATGATTAATGTAGTAACTGATTCTTTCTCTATAAAACTCCTCGAGTAGAAATTTTCATATCAATTCAAACAATTGCCTTCTTTAATTTTCAATTTTGCTTTGTAAATAAGTTGATCAAAGCATATTGTATCAAGCTTTTGTATTTAAGATAGCAAAGTTGATTGAATTCCATTATCCTTATTTGAGATGGCATATGGAAAAGCACAAGGTTGTGGAAGGCATCATAAGACATCGGGCTGATTATCGTGCTTGAAAGCATGTTGATACAGAATTTTCTGACTTTGCAAAAGATGCATGTAATGTAATTAGGTTTAGATGTTGATTGGATTTTTTACTCGGGAAATCTGTATAGTATGTGGCCGGTGATTCTTATAGTTTATAACTTGCCCGACTTTATATTTATGAAAGAAGAATTCAATAATGATGTCCTTACTTGTTCAGTGTCCACGTTCTCTGGGTGATAAAACATGTGATGCTTTCTCTAAAGAATATATTCAAATGTCTGCTATGTTTACGTGGACCATTAATGATTTTTATGGATATGGTGTACATACGTGATAGGTAATATCGAGTAAAGTTGCTTGAAGAATAAGCATCAACTATCTCTGGATGCATAAAGTAAAAATAAATAAGTGGATTGAAATCACATAATTAACTACCATATCCTCTTTTCAACAACTAATATGAATAAGAACTAATTCCTCCAAATCTCACCTTAATTGTTGATCCCGTGTGAGTCAACCTAGGGTACCATCGGTCGGCGGTTCAAACTGGTATATAGATAATCCGTTTCTCCATGTTGGTCTATGCAAAAGAAATAATTAGCCGAGGGATTAACCTAATAGATCACAACTTAAGTACTACTATTCCTTTAGGCTAAATACATATGACGTCCAAGTGCTGTTAAGGCACACCAAGCCGGCCAATAAGTAGGTCCATAATAATTGTTAATCCAAGTCAAATTATCGATCCACAAAACAAATATATAAAATTTAATCCGTCAACTTAAATCCATAGAATAATTCACATCCAAATAAAAGATATCATGGCCGGTCCACTGCGTAAAAACCGGATAAAAATATACGGGTTATTTCACCTTTACCGGTGACACTTTTCAAAAGTGTCACAATAGCTAAAAGCGTTACCATATGTTATTTTAGTGACATTTTATAGGGGTGATTAAAGTCATTTTTTCTAGTAGTGGTTAGAGTAGTTACTCTGCGCGAGCCCAAAATCGAGGAAGTATTGTCCTCGCGCCATTTATGAACTAGAAAAATCCAAGTATTGATGACGCTACTCGAGACGTTCTCTTCGAGCTATCAACATAGATCGAGACATTTTCCCCAATATAAGATAACCAACTCACAAAAATCATAAGTGAATTTTCCTTCTCCTCCATGTTATTGGTCGCTTCCCGCTACTCTCCTCGAATTTGCCAACTTAAAGGACTCTCCAGGTGGCTCGAGGAGTTTCTTTCCTTAGGAAAAATCTAGGAGATTTGGAGCAATAAGTGAATAGAGTCACTCGTTGCTACTCTACGGATGGGTCGAGGAGGCCTTTTCTTTGAGAAAAATCAAGAAGGAACGGATCAACAAGTAGATCGAGTAACACGGATCAATAGGTAGATCGAGTAACTCTCTGCTCCTCTTTCGTTTGAACTTTAGGAATTATAGAGCTTTATCTGAGCATTTTTGTTGAAAGATATGCATTGTATTGATTTGACGGAAATTCAATTACAATGGTGGGCTTCAAGGCCGGCGTTCTTACGACTTTTTTCTTCCTTCTGGGGTTGCTCTACTTCAAATTTCTACTTCCTAAAAACTTAAACCAAAAAGAGGAAATTTCTACTTCCTAAAAACTTAAACCAAAAAGAGGAGGGTGCTTCTCACATGAGCTTGTGAGGAACTTCTCTTGATCCAAAAGTAGGGGGCCTTCCACAGGAGCACTTCAAAAGTTTCAACTTGTCTCTCATAACTCCTAGGCATAAAACCTCTGGAGATTGGAGGTGTTCCAAGGGTTCTTCAACACTCTCCCTTCCATATCTTGGAGACGGTAGCTTCCGTTGGACCTTGCTTCGTTAATCTTGTAGGGGTCTTCCGAGTTGGGTTGCATCTTTTCAACTCCGCCCAGGATGTCTGATCTTCGAAGCACTAGGTCTCCTACCTGGAAGTCTCTCTCTTTCACATTCTTGTTGTAGGATCTGGCGATCAACGCTTGGTATCTCAAGATGTTGGCTAGGGCAGTGCTCCTCGCTTCGTCTAGTGTCTCTAGATCAAACATCCTCGCGGTATGATTTTCCTCGGGTTGGTACCCTTGGATTCTTAGGGTTTCCACAGCCACTTCTGCTGGTATGAACGCTTCAAAACCATACACTAGAGAGAAGGGAGTATCCCTTGTGGCGGTCTTCGAGGTTGTGCGATATGACCACACTACACCATCAAGCTCGTCGACCCAGTCCTTGTTGGTAGCGTATCTCTTTTGCAAATTGTTGACAAGGGTCTTGTTGACGGCTTCAGTCTGCCCGCTGGATTGAGGATGTCCTACTGAGGTGTACCTCCTCTCAATCTTCATTTCCTTGCACCACTCGTTGAACTTCTGTCCACAAAATTGAGAACCGTTATCGGAGATGAGGACTCTGGGTAGGACAAATCGACACACAATGTTTCTCCACACAAAATTCATCACTCTTTGTTCGGTGATAGTAGACACCGCTTCAACTTCCGCCCACTTGCTAAAGTATTCTACCGCAACAATGATGAATTTCTTCTGTCTTGTGCCTCTTGGGAATGGACCAACTATGTCGATACCCCAAATGTCAAAAGGGCATGTGATCGAGATAGGCATAAGAGGCTTGGCTGGAACGTTGATCAGATTGGCGTGCAATTGGCACTCCTCGCACCTTCTCACGAATTGGGCAACATCCTCACGAACAGTTGGCCAGTTGTAGCCCTGGCGGATGACTTTTTGTGCAAGGGTTCTTCCTCCAACATGGTCCTCGCAACATCCTTGGTGCATATCTCCCAAAACGTTTTGCACTTCTTGCTCATCCACGCATCTCAAGTAGACTCCCTCAAAGGATCTCTTGTACAAGTGGTCTCCTTGTATGATGTAGCGGCCCGCTTTTCCTTTGATTCTTCGTGCTTCAGCTTTGTCACGAGGAAAGCTACCATGCATGAGATAGGTAGCAATCCCTTGCATCCAACTTGGTTGAGTATCAATAGCCAAGACAGTCGGCTTTGATGACCAGAGGGACGACGCGTTGATTTTCATGAGTATCACATTCCAGGTATCCACTCCTCCGGAGGCTGAAGCGTATTTGGATAGAACGTCTGCTCTTTGATTAAGATCTCTTGAGAATTTTTCAATCTCGCAACTTTTGAATTTTTGGATGTCTTCCATGATGGCACTCTTGTATTCTGCTAGTGAATCCTTCTTTCTCTTGAACTTTCCCGAGATTTGCTTCTCGGCCAATTGAGAGTCAGTGAAGAGGTGGAGCTTCTTCACTTCAAGCGCTTTCGCTATGCGTAGAGCTATGAGGATGGTTTCATACTTAACTTCATTATTGGAGACCGAGAAGCTTAGAGTAACAGCGTACTCGAGCTCTGCTCCTCCTGGGCTTTTGAAGTTGATTCCTATTCCGCCATTTTTCACGAGGAAGATCCATCAACATGAAGAATCCACACATCACCATGGTCGATGAGCTCTTTAGGTTTTCGAAGAGACGGTCTCCTTAACCTTAGGCTCCTCGATATTTTCTACTAGGAACACTTCATGTCTTTTTCTCTTTGTTTGCGACATCTCTTTGATTTCTTTCAAAGCATCCTCTAAGGCTTGCATTGCCTCGATCTGCCGTGGTCGCTCCTCGAGTATCATCACGAGATTCTGGTTGCCTGGAGGGGTTTCCTCTGAAACTTCCTTAGAGAGATACTCTACTAGGAAATCGACAATAACTTGGGCTTTCTTGGCCAATGGGGCTTGATAGTCAATGTCATACTCGATCAACTCGATTGCCCATCTTGCTTACCTTCCTGAGTTTTCTGGTTTCCCAAGGACTTGCTTGGGAGGCTGCTTCGTCAAAACCACAACCTTATGAACTCCGAAGTAAGGCTTCAGTCTCTTTGCTGTGTAGACAAGTGCAAAGGATAACCTCTCGATATCCACGTAGCGTGTCTCTGCTTCGGCAAGTACTTTGCTCAAGTAGTAGATAGGCAAATGGTCGTTCCGGCAAGTACTTTGCTCAAGTAGTAGATAGGAAAATGGTCGTTCCCTTGGATCCTCACTAAGACCGAGCTAATGGCTTGCGGATCATGAGATAAACCTGCTTAACGCGGTGGACTTCCCTACCAACTGTTGTACCTCATTGATAGTTTGGGGTTGAGGAAGGTCGAGAATTGCCTTGATTTTTTCAGGGTTCGCTTCAATTATCTTTCCGTTACCATGTAACCGAGGAACTTCCCTCCTTTGACTCCAAAGGTACACTTTGCCGGATTGAGCTTCATGCCATACTTCCTCAGGATAGAGAAGCACTTCGTCAGGTACTCTACGTGTTGCTCCTCGGTCTTACTCTTGACCAGCATGTCATCGACATATACCTCCATTGTTTTTCCCAATTCCTCATTGAACATCTTGTTGACCAACCTTTGGTAGGTTGCTCTGGCGTTTTTGAGACTGAAGGGCATCACGTTGAAGCAGTAGACATTTCGGTTTGCAAAGAAGGCGGTCTTTGGCATATCATCTTTGGCCATTTTGATTTGGTAGAACCCCTGGTACGCATCCATGAAACTCAAGAGGGCGCATCCCGCTGTTGAGTCGACTAGCTGGTCGAATCCGGGGTAGTGGGTAGGGATCCTTCGGGCAAAACTTGTTAAGCCTCGTGAAGTTGTTGCACATTCTCCACTTGCCTGGTCCTTTCTCTACGAGGACTACATTGCAAACCCAATCGGAGTATCTCACTTCTTTGATATGACCGACCTTGAGTAACCTTTGCACCTCTACTTCAATGATGGCATTATCTTCTGCACTGAAGTCTCTTTGCTTTTCTCGAATATGGGTGATTGATGGATTGACGTTTAGACGGTGAACGGTGACCCTTGGGTCGATCCCTTTGAGGTCCTCGGTACTCCATGCGAAGATGTCATTGTTGTCTCTCAAACATTGAATGAGCTTCATTCTTACATCAGTGGTCATTTCGGTACCGATCTTAGTGACCTTGTCGGCACTTCCTTCGACAATCTGGATTTCTTCGACGGTTTCTCTTGCCTCGATCTTGTTTTCCTCGAAGAAATTCTTCTTTTTGGAAGAGGGTGGTACTGGGGTTATAACTTGATACTCCTTGAGCTCCTTAACATCTCCTATTAGGCTATCTTTTCCTTTCTTTTGAATTGCTTTTCTTCGCCTAAGTGACGAACTTGGCTTTTTCGACTTCTTCTTCACTCGTCGAACCGTATAAAAACGGTAAGGAGAATGATGAACTAAGGGTTGCTCCTCGAGCGCTAGACCCGGATTTGGCTCTCCAATGGCAACATTGGAAGTGAACTTTGCTGACATACTGTAGCATTCCCATGCTTATCTTTTGTTTCCCACTTCTTGTCCAATGCCCAACGGAGTGGGAAACTTCAACTTGTTGTGGACTGTAGATACTACGGCTCGGAATTGGGAGAGGGTGGGTCTTCCCAAGACCGCAAAGTAGTCAAAGGGCATATCTACAACTACGAAGGGGACGTGTTGAGTTACTCTTCGAGGAGCACTCCCCATTGAGACCATCAAGTTGATCATTCCAAGGGGCATGATGGGTTGTCCTCCAAACCCTACCAGGGCACTCCTTACTTCTCTGAGACCTTCCGTTGGGTTCATATGCATCCTCTTCAAAGTGGCGGTGAAGATTAAATTAGCCGAACATCCGGTGTCAACTAGAATTCTTCCCAAGTTGTAAGATTGAACATCGAGGGATAATACTAGCGGGACATGGGTCGTAGATGCTTCCTTCCCCCGCATGCCTTAGAGGGAGTTCACTATCGTCAAAGGAAATCACATTGGTTCCCGGCTGCGCCACTTGGCCATACTTCACATCTCTAATCTTGAGATTATTAGCTGTGATCTCCCTTTGATTTTGGGTGTCGCCTCCCGCGGGTCCTCCGGAAATTGTAAGAGTATGGATGCTCCCATTTACCGGGCGCTTCTCATAATTGTTGAAATTATGAATATCATCATAGCGAGGGTTTTCCTGGGGTGGTGTGATGAACGAGATTGTCAGACTCGAACAATCAAATAAATTTGTTTTGGCCAAAGGGCAACTCACAACTACACAAAACACGTAGTGTAGAGGTAAGATGACCTCGAGTGTCGATCTCTAAGGACTTAACTAGCTTTAACTACAATGACTACTATATAAATTCAGAAAACAAATTCAACTTAGCTTAACTTAACAATATATGATGAGAGCTGGTGATAGTATGCTCATTATTGGTCCCTTTAAACAACAAGAAAAGACTAGAGGGGGGGGGGTGAATAGTCTTTTCAAACTTTCGTCGTTTAAAACTTTCTCAGCAAGTTCTTATTACTTTTCAGTAATGAGTTTGTTGATACTTAACTTTCTCAGCAAGCGTAAGTTACTTTTCAGTAGCTTGGTTTGCTGATACTTAAAATCAGAGAGCGGAATTCTTTGATACAATAAGTGCTTTTTCAGTAAGTAAAGGTTTCAGCAAGGGATGTGAGTGACTGTGTAC
>CM051457.1:62805255-62862130 GCA_028274465.1 Plantago ovata
CCTACTTTCACAACCTCAATATCACCTTTTTCCACATGATCTCTAATGAAATGATGTCTAATATCAATGTGCTTGTCCTAGAGTGAAACTTAGGATTTTGCGTAATTGCAATAGCACTTGTATTATCACAAAAGATTGGTGTTTCTTTGCAGAAATACCATAATCTCTTAATTGTTGCTGAATCCATAGGATTTGAGCTGTGCAACAACCAGCTGCAATGTATTCAGATTCAGTAGATGAATTGGCAACACAGTTTTGCTTCTTGCTGAACCATGATATTAATCTAGTACCCAAAAACTGACAAGTTCCAGAGTACTTTTTCTATCAAGAGTTGATCCTCCATGATCAGCATCAGAATAACCAACCAATTCAAGTCCAAATTTTAGGATACCATAATCCAACATTGACTGTACCTTTAACATATTTCAGTATTTAATTGCTTTTTGTAGTGTGATTCTCTTGGATCAGATTGGAATCTTGCACACACACAAACAACATACTGAATGTCAGGTCTACTTGCTGTTAAATACAACAAGGAACCAATGAGCTTCCTATACTTGTGTTCTTCAACACTTTGTCCTCTTTAGTATAGCCCAATTTGGTACCAACACTCATAGGGATCTTTTCAGGTTTCTCATCCTCTTTGATCCTAAACTTTATGAGCATTTCTTTCGCATACTTTGCTTGATTTATGAATATTCCATCTTTGAGTTGCTTGACTTGCAATCCTAGGAAATAATTCAATTTTCCCATCATACTCATTTCAAACTTATTTGTCATGAGTTTGGCAAAATCATCACAAAGTTGCTTGTCCTTAGATCCAAAAATTATGTCATCCACATAAATTTGAACTAAGAGTATTTTACCATCATGGTTCATGGTAAATAAGGTTTTGTCAACTTCACCTTTCTTGAAACCATTTTCCAGCAAGAACTTAGCCAAGGTATCATACCATGCTCTTGGTGCTTGCTTTAGACCATATACAGCTTTCTGAAGCTTGTATAGCATCTTGATTTCTGAGGGAAGTTCAAAGCCAGGGGGTTGTTCTAGGTAGACTTCTTCAGCAAGTTCACCATTTAAGAATGCACTTTTAACATCCATTTGGTAAACAATGAAGTCATTGTGAGCAACAAGGCCAAGAAAAGCCTAATTGCATCCAATCTTGCAACTGGTGCATAAGACTCATCATAGTCCAATCCTTCAGTCTGACAGTAACCTTGAGCAACTAAACGTGCTTTGTTTCTTGTTACTTCACCAGACTCGCTTAGCTTGTTTCTGAACACCCACTTTGTACCAATAGCTTTCTTGTCTTCAGCAAGTGGCACAAGTTTCCAGACTTTGTTTCTTTCAAATTGATCCTGTTCTTCTTGCATTGCCTTTATCCATTCAGAATGCTTTAAAGCTTCTTCTATGGTTTTAGGTTCAATTTCTGACACAAAGCAAGAGAACAATGATTCTACTTCTACGACAATTGCTTCTTCAGCAAGTCCATGAGTAGCTTTGGATCTAGTCACTTGGCGTTTATTAATATCGCCAATCATATCCGTAGAGGGATGATCTCTAATCCATTTATTAACAGGTTTTCTGTTTGTTGGATCAGGATATGTTTGCTCATCAGCATGTGACTCTTCAGTATGTACTTGTTCAGTACTACAGGGAATTTGTGTCTCTGCTGAGATTTGTTCATCAGCAACTGCTTGTTCAGCATTGCTCGATTGAGGTAGTTCATCAGCAGGCACTGGAGATTGCGTAATTTCAGCAACTTCCGGAGCAACCGCGTCTTTTGCTGGAAATTCCTTGTCGTGAACTATATTTATCTTGTCATGACTAGGGGGAGGAGAGTCATTGTCAGAATCATCATTTAGTTCAATTGACTTGATTTGCCTAGCATCAGATTCAGTTCTTTGCTCATGTATGATTAGCTTTTTCATACATTCTGATATTTCTTCTTCAGCAGGCACACCTTGTGACTTTTCATAGAATACAACATGCACTGATTCTTCAATCTTTTGTGCCTTTTTGTTGTAAACTCTATAAGCTTTACTATGCAAGGAGTAGCCGAGAAATATCGCTTCGTCTGCCTTTGGTTGAAATGTTCTTAGGTATTCTCTACCGTTGTTAAGAACGAAACACTTGCAACCAAATACTCTTAGATGAGTGATGTTAGGAGGTCTTCCAACAAACAATTCATAAGGAGTTTTGTTGTATTCCTTAGTATTCAAACATCTGTTTTGAGTATAACAGGCGGTATTAATCGCTTCAACCCAATAAGCCTCACTTATTTCAGTGTCAGCAAGCATTGTTTTTGCGGCTTCTTTCAGGGTACGATTCTTCCGTTCAACAACACCATTTTGCTGTGGTGTTCTTATTGAGGATAACTGATGTTGTATCCCTTTTGAGGTACAATATTCAGTTATGTACTGGTTTACAAACTCAGTACCATGGTCTGTCCTTATGACTTTTACCTTGTCATTTTTCATGACTTCAAGCTTATTCAGCAAGTTAGGTATTTCAGTCTTGGTTTCAGATTTGTGCTTGATGAATACTACCCAAGTGAATCTTGAATAGTCATCTACCACGACTAGACCATACTTCTTACCAGCATAGCTTGTTGAAGAAGATTCAAACAAGTCCATGTGCAAGAGTTGTAAAGGTTTTGTAGTTGACGGTATTGCAGTCTGTATTGATACTGAACATGTCCCCTCGGATAGATGACCGATCACACAGTTAGTGGGAGCTATGTGAGTTATCATCTATCCCAAACTCTCCCTAGTCGTGGTACATCTCGGATGTGGGGGTCTGAATGAACCTGACAAGACTAGTATGCGTGGAGGTTATACTTGTTGGAGCAAGTGTGAGCCGATCCCACGGCCGCGGAACGGATTGTTGGACAATCAAGGAACGTTCCCATAACTGCGCATAGTTGTTCGAAGAAGCTTTATCGAACAATGGAAGTACCCACCGGACACTCCCATCGGTGTATACTCTACACCGACGTGTCTATGGGAACCGGTGAGTTGTCGAAGTGATGCCATTCGTCCTTTGCACTTACAGGACTTTATCATCACATTTGTTGCTCCATATCCTTGGTGGACCCGTCGATGTCAGCTCTGAATAAGCAGTTGACCTAAGACACGATCCAGGATTATGGCTAAATACAAATGGGGGTGATAAGTGATTCTGTGAAGGATTCATCTCTCAAGTGTAGCACAGGAGAGCACTGCTCGTAGTCTGCATAGTTGTGTTGGTAAAGTCACTGGCCAGTGCAAATGATATATTATGATGGTCATAAGTATATCTTAACCAAACAACTCCCTGAGACGCCCGTGGATGTATTATTGGGATAGACACTTCATCGATCCTAGATACATCCGAGCAAGTCAGATGAAGGGACGTTACCATCGCCGCGTTGAGCGCAACAGGCTTCGCAACGAAAGGGTTAGCTTTGAGAAACCTCTCAAACGTCCTCGCGTATTAATATTGCAAATGGAACCGTCTAGGAATTCCATGTTGCCTAGTCTAGGACTTGCTTAATACGGTGAGGCCCTATGGGTCACACTATGTGGTGATTCAGCCTATCAGAATATCCTTGAAGATGGAATCGCAATTAATTTGGAATTAATTGTGATAGATGGATTATAATTGATTTGGAATTAATTATAACAATTGGTGGCTCAATTAATGATTTGGAATTATTAATTGAATTGGCTAATTAATTGTATTTTATGTAAATACAATTAAAGATTATATTTTGGAAATATAATGGAGGTTTGATTGTAAAGGATATGTTAATTTAGAATTAACATATGCACTTGGGCAAAATCTACTTGGAGTTTGGATTGCCTTAGAAATATATGTGGGTCCCAAAAGTGGGAACCACGTCCCGTAGGACAGGCGCGCGCGCGCGCATGGCAGAGTAGGGGAAGGAGTTCGACTCCTTCCTCTATTTGAAGTCCAAGGGATAAGTTAGATTTTCCTAATTGAGTTTTAATTTGATTGGGAATGAATCTAGACTTGATATTGGTTTCCTTGTGCGATAAGAATTAGATTCTTATTCCTTTACGAAGTCTAATTGCTTATGCTTTAGGCTTCTATAGACTACTATATATAGTGGACTATTAGAGAGAGTTTTACATACGATTTGAGACACAGTTTCAGACATAGACTTTCACAGTCTTCCTACCCAGTTTTCTTAGAGAAAATAAAAACTCTCCCCTCCTCCCCTTAGCCTCACGCGCGCGCACACCGCCACCGGAGGGAATTACCGCCCCGTCTTCCTGGTCACATAAAGAATATCCTAGCATTCTTCCGATAGGCTGTTCATCCGTGGATACCAAGGTTGAGGTTCTAGGAGCTGGAAACTAACTCTTATTGTCTTGCAGATATACAGAGTATTGTAGATATCTTCGACTTCGACGAAGGAGAAGATACACCGGAATATTACGAAGACTTGGAAGCTGCTTTGGAAGTAAGGTTAGTTTCTAATTGACGTGTTTATATATATACGACATATGCATGATTAATTAACCGTTATGTTAAGAAAATTTTAAAATTCCGCTGCGTACCCTAGGGGTAACTCTGACCATATTTTCTTACAGTGGTATCAGAGCCAGGTTAATTGATTACGTATATACATATATATATATATATATATATATATATATATATATATATATATATATATATATATATATATATATATATATATATATATATATATATATATATATATATATATATATATCTATATATATATATATATATATATTGTATGATTTTGTAGATATGTGGATGCAATTGATTCTATGATAAATTCGATTTTCAAAAGTTTTTTTTTATATAAATTTAGAATTTATATTTTTCAAAAAAAAAATAATAATTTAATATATATAATTTTTCGACCGGGCCGCTTGCGCGTTGCAAGCGGCGGCCGGCCGCCTGCGTTACGCAGGAGCCCGGGCGCTCGCGGCCGCAGGCGCACCGGGCCTGCGTGCCGCAGGCGCTCGGGCACCTGCGGACACAGGCCCCCGGCACCTGGGGCGCCGGGCGCCTGCAACCGCGGCGTCCGGTGCCCGCAGGCCGCGTGCGCCGGGCGCCTGGGGCCGCGGGCACCGGGGGGACGGGACGTCCCACGTTTTATAAAGAAAAAAAAATTATATATATTTTCGGGTTGGACCCAAAATCGAATTTTGAAAGTTTTGAGGATTGAATTTTATATTTGGAATATAAATATGATTTAATTGTAATTGTTTTAAACTAGAGGCGTTAAATTTAATTAGTATAAAGTTAAAGGGCTTATTTGTAATTTATCAATTTAATGTTTATTGCAAATTAGTCCTTCTACTTTTGAATTTTAGATTTAACACCTCTAAGGTTTTTAAAATTACAATTAAGTCCTTCGGGTTTTCGAAAATTGCTACTTGGTCAATAGAATTTTCGAATGTTCAATCTAGTCCAAATTTTCAATTATTTCATAGAGATTATAAGTATGGGATTATAATTTTCATAATGAAATTATGAAGTCATTTGTCATCCACATAGGCTACTACTTGTTTCATATGCTCAATATGCTATTGTTTGACAATGCATGTTTAAATACCATGTTTTTACATTCCGTTCGACCGCTATGCATGCGAGGGTAGGCGGCGTCCTCTTATATGTCGGACCGCATATTTATGTATGGGTAGGCGGCACCCATTATATGCTTGACCGCGTTTACAACTAGAATGGATAGGTGGCATCCATTACGTGTAGACCGTTCATGCATGATGGGTAGGCGGCGCCCTTATTTGTTTGTAGATGACTGATAACAACCCATATATATATATATATATATATATATATATATATATATATATATATATATATATATATATATATATATATATATATATATATAAATTATTTTTATATATATATATTTTGATTGTCGAAAGCTTTATTTTTATATAAATTTAGAATTTATATTTTAAAAAAAAAGAGAAATTTATATATATATATATATATATATATATATATATATATATATATATATATATATATATATATATATTTCCGAGACGCTTTTCATAGGGTGCTTTAATTTTGAACTTTCATTGCGTTTTCTTGTATTGGCGACCTCGTCTTACAAGACTCGCAGTAATCGTCAAATTAGAGTAAGCCTGTGGTTATGACTTACTGCATATTGTATCTAGCAACCTCGATAGGTGCAATATGTAGGGCATCGGGTTAAATTAGATTTAACAACCAAGAGTTGCGTGACGCAATTGGATAGTCTTACTAGTCCTACCGGTCATATTATGCTATGCGACCAGCCCCCGTTGGAGTATGGCATAATATGGATTTGGATCTTGGCCACTACGGTAACTTGTTGGACATTACCCGTATGTTTGTTGTGGGGGCAAGCATATGTGAAAATAGTGGGAGCTAAACAGCTAAAGGACCTTGTTGTTTAGTTATGTTGACTGTGTATTTAGAAATGATATTTCAATAGTTGATTTATTGTTTTCGTTCTATATTATTTCTCCTTAGGATATTAGATATGGCGATACCGTCCTCCGAGCTTGTTGCCAAATTGTAGTTGCAAAAGCTAACAGGACCAAACTACGTGGATTGGACCCATGAGGTACGAAAGGTGCTATGGTACAATGAGGTTGAGTACGTCTTGGACGAACCTATCCCTCCACCTTCCACTGAATTCACTGCGGCAACCTATGATTGCTATTATGAATTGGAAGTGGAAAGGGCCGAGTTTGTAAAGAACTTGTTGCTGAATGCTATGTCTGACAATATGGTTGGACCATGTCGAGACAAAGAACCATATGAGATTGTAAAATATCTCTCCTCATTCTTGGATGCTCCAAGGATGTGTGAAGGGTTCGAAGCTATCAAGATCATGCTTATCAAAAGGCTTGAGACAGAAGAGCTGTCGCCTGAACAAGTTAAGTCATTGATTGACTTTCTCTTACAACTTGTTGGATATGGCTTGGAGCTAGAAGCTAAGGCTTCCATTATCTTGATCGTGCAAAAATTGTTGCAATCTATTCACAATCCCAATGTTGGGGTAGCAACAGAGTTGATTACTGAGAGACCCATTGTCAACAAATTTCCAAGGGTCAATCGTAGACCCAAAAGGAAGAGGGGTGGCAAGAATGGGCGCTATCGTAGGATGGCTGAATTTCGACTTAGGATCGAGATTTGTCTCTATTGCAAACTCAAGGGCCACTGGAAGAAAGATTCCCCTAAGCTTAGGGCATATCAGGCTGAGAAGTCATCGACTTCTGGCTCAGGTATGTTTGTTATTGAAATGGACATGACTACTTTTGACTCCAATGGTTGGGTATTAGATACAGCCTGTGGCTCGCACATTTATAATAATGTGCAAGGGGCCATTGAACACAGGCTAGTCAAGTAAGGTGAAATCAACTTGCATGATGGGAACAACAATCCAGTTGAAGCCAAACGGGTTGGACGCTGCAAGATAGATTTACCATCAGGACAATGTTTGGAACTTGATAACGTTTATTTTGTTCCATCCATTGTCAGAAATATAATTTCCATTCCATTGTTGGACGATTTGGGTTTTTCCTAATACTTGTTATTTTTCATAAAATGACCGGTATTATGGAAAAGCTCGCGTAGTGAATGGTTTATATATTTTGCAAAGTAGTCTACCTTTATTTCAAATACATAACAAACAACCGTCTTCAAGTAGGAAGAATAATCCATCTTATCTATGGCATTGTTGGCTAGGCCATATCAATGAAACACGGATTCAAAGACTAAGGAAGTTGGACTACTTAGAACCATTTGATTTCGAATCATATGGTACATGTGAATCTTGTGTTAAGGGTAAGATGACGAACAAACCTTTTGTTGGACAAGGTGTTCGTGCCACTCGCTGCTTAGAGCTCATACATACCGATGTATGTGGACCGTTCAAAGTCCATGCGCGTGGGGGTTATCCTTACTTCGTTACCTTTACTGACGATTTCTCAAGGTATGGATATATTTATCTTATGAAGAATAAATCCGAGACCTTTGGGAAATTCAAGGAGTTTAGGAATGAGGTCGAGAATGAATTGAACCTAAGGATAGTCACTCTTCGATTGGATCGAGGAGGTGAATACCTTAGTGAAGAATTTATCGATTACTTGAAGGAAAATGGGATTCAATCGCAATGGACTCCTCCTGAAACACCACAGTTAAACGGTGTGTCTGAGAGGAGGAATCGAACCTTGTTAGACATGGTAAGATCAATGATTGGATTCTCGACTCTTCCAAAGTATCTGTGGGGATATGCACTACAAACTGCAATCTACATTCTGAACCGTGTACCATCTAAATCAGTGGAGAAAACTCCTTATGAGTTATGGAAGGGAAAGAAGCCTTCACTAGGCTATCTTAGACCTTGGGGCTGTCCTGCGATAGTCAAGCTGATGCTCACTGATAAGTTAGATGCCAAGGGTGTCAAAGTATATTTCATAGGCTATCCTCGTCAGATGAGAGGCTATGAATTCTATCATGCTGAAGATCACAAGGTGATCGTGTCTAGAAACGTGAAGTTTTTAGAAGCTGAAAACCTCGAAGAAGAGAGGTTAGATGATATGATAGAACTTGAAGAAATTCAAGACTTTGACACGCGCGAACATGAGGTCTTTAAATCTTCTGATTTGGACTCAAGTTCAGTGGGAGCTTTCGAAGCAGACAAGGGTGATGATATGACACTTGCTAGGCATGTCATAGTCAGTGGGAGTCCTGTGATTAGATCAACAGTTGAAACCACACCTGTAGAACCCATTGTCAACCAACCTGTGCAACAAGTTGCACAAGAGCAGCCTCCCGCAAGGGAACAGGGTCGCGCCCAACGACCAGCTGCATCAGTACCCACTGATAATGTTCGTGTTACACGAAGCCAGAAAAGAAAAGCACCAGAACAAGTCGAGCTCCGTAGGTCGAAGAGGATCCTTAGAGGACTTAGAAGCAAAGCCTTATGATAGAAGACATCAGTGAACTTGATGTCGGTTTATCAGATCGGGAAGATCCCGAGACCTACAAAGAGGAAATAATTGATATTGACTCAGACAAATGGCAAGAGGCCATGGAATTAAATGGATTCAATGTACCAGAACCAAGTTTGGAACTTGGTAGACTTGCCCCAAGGGGTTAGACCAATTGGGTGCAAATGGGTCTTTAAACGGAAGACAGATGCCGATGGCAAGGTACAAACGCACAAATCTAGGCTTGTGGCAAAAGGCTACACGCAAAGGTATGGCATCGATTACGATGAAACCTTTTCACCAGTAGCAAAATTGAAGTCCATTCGAATTCTACTTGCGATAGCTGCCTACTATGATTATGAAATCTGGCAGATGGATGTAAAGACAGCCTTCCTCAATGGCAACCTTGAGGAAGAGGTCTATATGGTACAGCCGGAAGGTTTTATTAGTAAAACCAGGCCAACTGCTGTATGCAAATTACAAAGATCCATCTATGGGCTAAAGCAAGCGTCAAGGAGCTGGAATATCCGCTTTGATGAAGCTGTCAAATGGTTTGACTTCATCAGAAGCAAGGAAGATCCCTGTGTCTACACTAGGCACAGCGACAAGGGAGTCGTTTTCATGATCATCTATGTTGATGACATTTTGATCATGGGAAACAATGTCTCTATGCTAGAAGAGACTAAAGTTTGGTTATCAAGTACCTTCTCGATGAAAGACATGGGTGAACATCCTAGGGATCAAGATCTGTAGAGATATATCCAAGAGGATGTTAGGATTGACACAGTCCACCTACATCGACAAAATACTGAAGCGTTATAAGATGGACGACTCAAAGAGAGGCTTTCTCCCAGCTAGGCGTGGGATTGTCTTATCAGTTAAGGATGGTCCTAAAACTGATGAAGAAAGAAATGCAATGAGTCGTGTGCCCTATGCTTCGGCAGTAGGGTCTATAATGTATGCAATGAACTGCACAAGGCCCGATGTGGCATATGCGCTTAGTGTCACTTGTCGATACCAATAGAATCCAGGAGTACCTCACTGGACTGCTGTAAAGAACATTCTTAAGTACCTTCGACGGACTAAGGAAATGTTCTTGGTGTTTGGTGGAGAACCAGAATTAAAGATGTCTGGTTATGTCGACGCTGGATTTGAATCAGATCCTGATGACTTTGAGTCACAGACAGGATACGTATTCAAAATGAACGGAGGAGCTATCTGTTGGAAGAGTTCTAAGCAAGCCACGATTGCTGACTCATCCACAGAAGCCGAGTACATTGCTGGATTAGAAGCTTCGAAAGAAGCTGTCTGGATTTCAGAGTTCTTGAAGGAATTGAGGGTTGTTCCTGCTCCTAGTCCAATAACGATTTACTGAGACAATACGGGCGCCGTCGCTTAAGCTAAGGAGCCTAGATCTACAAACAAGAACGTACATGTACTTACAAAGTATCACGTTATACGTGAGATTATAGATAGAGGAGAAGTTAGTATAGAACGTGTCTCAACTACGGACAACGTGGCAGATCCTTTCACCAAGGTCTTATCAGTGGAAGTCCACTTAAGACATTATGCTAATCTGGGCATTAGGCATAAAGGTGACTGGCTCTAGTCCAAGTGGGAGATTGATAGTGTATATGTCCTAGAGACAGTCCTTACTAAGGGCATGGTGCCCTTGTAGAGGACATATATGTACTATTACACAGGTCAACGTAATATAATATATGTTTGTTTCATTTTACTGTTGAGTATTGCTTTCATATTTATATTACACCAGGCTGCAGCATGTCATATCTATATTGCAGTCTGTATTGATACTGAACATGTCCCCTCGGATAGATGACCGATCACACAGTTAGTGGGAGCTATGTGAGTTATCATCTATCCCAAACTCTCCCTAGTCGTGGTACATCTCGGATGTGGGGGTCTGAATGAACCTGACAAGACTAGTATGCGTGGAGGTTATACTTGTTGGAGCAAGTGTGAGCCGATCCCACGGCCGCGGAACGGATTGTTGGACAATCAAGGAACGTTCCCATAACTGCGCATAGTTGTTCGAAGAAGCTTTATCGAACAATGGAAGTACCCACCGGACACTCCCATCGGTGTATACTCTACACCGACGTGTCTATGGGAACCGGTGAGTTGTCGAAGTGATGCCATTCGTCCATTGCACTTACAGGACTTTATCATCACATTTGTTGCTCCATATCCTTGGTGGACCCGGCGATGTCAGCTCTGAATAAGCAGTTGACCTAAGACACGATCCAGGATTATGGCTAAATACAAATGGGGGTGATAAGTGATTCTGTGAAGGATTCATCTCTCAAGTGTAGCAAAGGAGAGCACTGCTCGTAGTCTGCATAGTTGTGTTGGTAAAGTCACTGGCCAGTGCAAATGATATATTATGATGGTCATAAGTATATCTTAACCAAACAACTCCCCTGAGACGCCCGTGGATGTATTATTGGGATAGACACTTCATCGATCCTAGATACATCCGAGCAAGTCAGATGAAGGGACGTTACCATCGTCGCGTTGAGCGCAACAGGCTTCGCAACGAAAGGGTTAGCTTTGAGAAACCTCTCAAACGTCCTCGCGTATTAATATTGAAAATGGAACCGTCTAGGAATTCCATGTTGCCTAGTCTAGGACTTGCTTAATACGGTGAGGCCCTATGGGTCACACTATGTGGTGATTCAGCCTATCAGAATATCCTTGAAGATGGAATCGCAATTAATTTGGAATTAATTGTGATACATGGATTATAATTGATTTGGAATTAATTATAACAATTGGTGGCTCAATTAATGATTTGGAATTATTAATTGAATTGGCTAATTAATTGTATTTTATGTAAATACAATTAAAGATTATATTTTGGAAATATAATGGAGGTTTGATTGTAAAGGATATGTTAATTTAGAATTAACATATGCACTTGGGCAAAATCTACTTGGAGTTTGGATTGCCTTAGAAATATATGTGGGTCCCCAAAGTGGGACCCACGTCTTGTAGGACAGGCGCGCGCGCGCGCATGGCGGAGTAGGGGAAGGAGTTCGACTCCTTCCTCTATTAGAAGTCCAAGGGATAAGTTAGATTTTCCTGATTGAGTTTTAATTTGATTGGGAATGAATCTAGACTTGATATTGGTTTCCTTGTGCGATAAGAATTAGATTCTTATTCCTTTACGAAGTCTAATTGCTTATGCTTTAGGCTTCTATAGACTACTATATATAGTGGACTATTAGAGAGAGTTTTACATACGATTTGAGACACAGTTTCAGACATAGACTTTCACAGTCTTCCTACCCAGTTTTCTTAGAGAAAATAAAAACTCTCCCCTCCTCCCTTAGCCTCACGCGCGCGCACACCGCCACCGGAGGGAATTACCGCCCCGTCTTCTTGGTCACATAAAGAATATCCTAGCATTCTTCCGATAGGCTGTTCATCCGTGGATACCAAGGTTGAGGTTCTAGGAGCTGGAAACTAACTCTTATTGTCTTGCAGATATACAGAGTATTGTAGATATCTTCGACTTCGACGAAGGAGAAGATACACCGGAATATTACGAAGACTTGGAAGCTGCTTTGGAAGTAAGGTTAGTCTTCTAATTGACGTGTTTATATATATACGACATATGCATAATCAATTAACCGGTATGTTAAGAAAATTTTTAAAATTCCGCTGCGTACCCTAGGGGTAACTCTGACCATATTTTCTTACAGATTTGGTTTGCTTTCCTTGCTGACATGCATTGCAAACACCATCCTTCTTAAAAGTAACCCTAGGTAATCCAACTACAAGTGCCTTTTTAGACAGCTTATTCAGCGTCTTGAAGTTTAGATGACTTGTTCGTTTATGCCATAACCATGCTTTTTCAGCAAGGCAATCATGATCTGAGACAAGGCATTTTTCAACAATTGCTGAAGACCAATCAACGGTGTACAAGCCTCCTGATCTTCTTGCAATCATTATTATCTTTTTAGTCTCGAAATCTATAAGTTTACAATCATCACTTTTAATTTTGATGAAGTATCCTTTGTCAGCAAACTGACTCATGCTGAAAAGGTTGAACTTAAGATTTTTGACATAAAGAACTCCAGTAATGGTTATGCATCCTAACTTCACATCACCATAGCCTTTTGTAGAACCGGAGCCTCCACCAGCAAACCTTATTGTTGGACCTTTAGACCACCGTCTATAGTTTATAAGGTTATTCTTGTTACCCGTCATGTGCTTTCCACAACCACTATCAAAGTGCCAGATTGCATCGTTTGTCTCCGTGGCTGAAGTCTGCACAATCAAGAGCAAACAAGTTAATTATCCAATAATGGATGTCCATTAACATGTTCAAGAATGCGTCCAGTGGAAACCCAAGTCTTAAGTTTTTCAACGTTGACTTGTTTTCTACTTGCTGAGGAACTAGGAGGTTTTGAGCTGAAAGACTTTTGACTCGTGCTGGTCAAATCCACTTTCTGATGTGGTGTCTTGCTCGGTTGACCTTTTTGCTGAACATACTTTTCAGTAAGTTCTTTTCTAGCAAGGTTCCTTCTAGCCCTAGCATTAAGATTCTTTTCTGAATTCTTAGGCTTGATTTTATTCATCTCTTTGAAGTATCTTTGCTGACTTTGCTTATACTCATGAAAGAGTTGACTTTGCTTGGTTTTGAAACCGAGTCCACTTTTCGGAGAATGCTGAGCTTTAGCGTCAGCAACCTTACTTGATTCAGGTTTTTCAGCAAAGGACTTCTGATTACTTTTAGTAATCTTGCCTTTAGTCTTAACAACTTGCTTTTCAACAACTTGTTTGGCGGGATGCTTCACAACATCCTTTTTCTTTCCAGTTTGCTTCTCAGCAACCTGTTTTCCTTTTAAAGTCTTGTTACTTTGAGTAGCAACATCGGGCTTTATGGTCATAGGTACTTGATTGCTTTTTTCAGCAACCTTAGATTGACCAACCTGATAGATTTCTGGTAGACCACTATCAGTAGCACGTACAAAGGAGATAGGTGATTTATCTTTTCTCAAGATTTCTTCGTCATCACCTTCATACATTGCGCCTAAACCTTCTTTCTGAGATGGGTCTCTCAAATAAGAGTTTAGTTCAGTCAGCGTATTACTTGCGTCCACATAAGATTTGAAATTGATTTTCATCTTTTTCATCTCTTGAATTTCAGCAAGTAACTTTAGAATTGAGGACTGGTATTCTTCCAATTCTAATGCCATTTGAGAATTCTTCTCTGTAGCTTCACAATCAACTTCTTAAGACGCCTTATTTCAGCATCCTTTTCTTTTGTTTCTTCCTTCAGCAAGACGTACTTTTCAGTAGTCTTCTTGGTCAGAATTTCAGCAAATTGTAGTTTCTCTTGCTGTCTGCTCAGAGTTTTCTCAAATCTTTCGATTTCTCCTTGAATCTTGTCAAGGTCAATCTCGTCTTCACTTTCTGAGCCTGAGTCAGAGGTAGGGTTGTTTACCTGACCGGCCATGAGGCAGAATTCGTAGTTTGACACATCTGGATAAGCTTCCATAGCTATTCCACAAACTTCTTTGCCAATCTCCACGTCTAGAGTGGCTTCTTCATCGTCGGTGTCTGAACTTTCATCCTCACTGTCTTCGGAGCTAGTATCAATACACAATGCATCGATTTTTGCTTGAAGCTTCTTCTTTTCTTCAGCAATAAACGCTCTTTTGAACTTCTTCTTCTTTTCAGCAGATTTGCCTTTCAGCAAAGGGCAATTAGCTTTGAAGTGTCCAGGCTTTTTGCAGTAAAAACATAGATCATTTCCAACTGCTGGTTCTTCTGATGAAGTAGCTTGCTGAGCTTGCTTGTTCAGCGAGCTAGTCTCATTCTTGTACTTATGGTAGTTGTTACCAAGATGCTTTTTCAGCTTCTCTTTTGCTTTTCGCCTTTCAAGTTCCTTGCTGATGAATTTCTTCATGTTTTTGACAACCAAAGAGTTTTCATCAGTAGGTTCTTTTTCATTCTTCTTTTCAGAAGATGACGGCTTTGCAGCAAGAGCAATGTTTTGCGATTTTTCAGCAAATACATTTTCTCTTTGCTTTGTCTCATAGTTGACAGTAGCAAGATGAGAGAACAACTCTGTTGGTGTAATGTTTGGCATTCCTTGATTATAATAGAAATTCTGAGTGTGGATCCATTCTTGATTCAGACTTCTGATGATAGTTTTCACTTTCTCAGAATCTGAGTAAAGGTTTCCAACACCCAAGGCTGCCATTTCACTAACAAGAGTTGTGAATCTGAAATCCAAGTCTTCCAGTGACTCGTTTGTACCTTGCTTAAAGTTTTGAAACTTTAATTTAAGTACTTCAAGTTTGTTTTCCTTGGTCTTGTCAGATCCAGCACAAAGATCTTGAACCATTTTCCAAGCTTCCTTTGCAGTCTTAGCACCCCACAGTTTGCACTGTATGGTATCCGGAGTTGATCGAATGATGATATTTCTTGCTTGGCCATCAAGACGGAATCTCTTAGCTTCGTCAGAAGTCCATTCCTCTCTTGGTTTTGGAACGACGGTGTCAATCGGTTCTCCTAAGATAGTTCGCTTACCGGTAGGATCCGTGGTTTTGTGAGGAAAGCTTTTCTCAATCTTAGTGATCTTGATAGGTCCATCATTAATGACAGTAACTATCTCATCACTAATGGCCTCAAGATGTAGCATCATGTTGTTTCGCCATTTCTCATAATTTTCCAGCTTCAGCAAGGGAGCATCTCCTAAAGACATCCTGTCAGCAAAGCACTACCAAACTGATCAAGTGAGAGTGATTTACGGAAAGCACCTAAGGGGATCTAGGTTCAGTGCTGAAGGTTAAAGAACCTCCAGCTCTGATACCACTTGTTGGTCCCTTTAAACAACAAGAAAAGACTAGAGGGGGGGGGTGAATAGTCTTTTCAAACTTTCATCGTTTAAAACTTTCTCAGCAAGTGCTTATTACTTTTCAGTAATGAGTTTGCTGATACTTAACTTTCTCAGCAAGCGTAAGTTACTTTTCAGTAGCTTGGTTTGCTGATACTTAAAATCAGAGAGTGGAAGTCTTTGATACAATAAGTGCTTTTTCAGTAAGTAAAGGTTTCAGCAAGTGATGTGAGTGACTGTGTACAGACAGATATGATTTGCTGAAAACTAAGTACAGTAAGTAAATCACACAAACACTTTTATAGTGGTATCTGAGAGTGGCGTAATCTCTCAACTAATCCACTTTGTCCTTTCTTAGGACTGAATCCACTAAGATATGATTGAGGTTCCTTACAATCTCCTATCTAGAGCGATTCAACAGAAACCAAAGCACACTTGCTTTGTCTCCAACCTAATCTAGAGAACGTAACCTTGTTCTCCATCAAACTTGGTACTTTTAATCAGCAAAACTATGCTCGATTAAGTTCCCCCTGAATATCACGCCTGAAAGGGTGTATTTTCAGTTAGAGAGTTTTGGGGTGAGATAACTTAATTATAACTTATTCTGTTACAACAAGTAATCTAAGAAACACAACTTTGAATACTTTGTAGTAAACAAGTTTGATTGTTTCTGGTGTCAAGACTTGTTCTTGTTCGAAAGAAAGAACTCTTAACTAATTTCTTAGCCGAGTTTGTTCTACTTCTTCACAAGTAGCTTTTTCAAGCTTTAAGTCTTGGAACGGATCAATGGCAGTATAGAGAGTTTGAAGGTATGTGAGTTTAAGAACAAGTGAGAGTTTGATCACGTTGTTGACCCACTTCAACTCTTCGTCGGATGACCTCTATTTATAGTGCAAGTAAGGAGCCGTTTGAATTTTAAATTCCAAGGCTTTTGATCCTTAACATGTCACTATCTTGCTTTTGTACTTTCAGCAGTGTCCTTGTTTGTCTTCTAGTCTTCATGTTCTTCGCGTGTAAGCTTTGCATGTAATGCATATTTGAATAGAATTCAAACACTAACATTGGAGCGCAAATTCAAGTACTTTCAGCAAGAGGTCACATATGTTCCATCAGCAAGTGGTTAGTCTCAGTTTCAGCAAGCACAACCTACTCTGTCTTTCAGATTTTCACTTATGCAATGCTGTTGCTGAAGTTTCCACTTTCTGAGCAACACGTGCCTTTGTAGATACCAGTCTTCAGCAATCTTCAAGTTTTCAGATCTTCGAATTCTTCAAGTCTTCAGATCTTCAATAATCTTCAAGATTCTGAGCGGTTTCTAAATGCTTCAATAGTTTGTTTGTAAAAACAAAGTACATCGTCAGCAAATGCTTCAATAGGTTATTTTCTTTTCAGAAAATAAGATACATCATAAGCTACAGCTTCAATAAGTTATTTTCTTTTCAGAAAATAAAATACATCGTAAGCGGTAAAAACCATCTTAACGAACACCTAATCTAAGTCTTCACCAAACGTTCCTCTTTTACAATGTCCTTAAAAATCTAAATTCCTATGGACCTTAAGAGTACTAGTTACTGGACTTTCCTTAATTTAGCATGGTTAATTGCTCATCAAAGTTACAAGTTTCCTAACACTCATTCTAAGCATCGGGTTCTAATTATGCATGAAAGTGCAACTCGTACTGCTTTAAAAGTAATTCGAATTAACAAACACCAAAAGACAGATTTGTAGACGTGTATTTTGAAAGCTTCCTATCTATACTAATACTTGGCTAAGGTTGTCAAGCTTAGTTTAAGCAGTACTTGATAATTATAAATATTGAATCGATGATCTTGAATTGTCCTAGTGTTTCTAACACTTTTATACGAAGATATTTGGCTTAGTCGGATCAAAGAATCGAATAAAACAATTATACAAGTAAAAGACTCAGAAACTCAATCATGCTCAATATGAAACCTAGCTATGAATTTACATACTATCACCAACTAGAAACTTAGCTACTCATATCAAAATCGAAATCAACACAAGCAATCATAGATGAAAACATAATTGAATTGAAAGATAGAGTATGAAAAAGGTGAGATACAAAGTTACCACCGAGGGTTGTCAATCTCCGGTGAATTTCTAAACTCACAAGTTTCTAGCAAGGTGAGATCAAAAGATGTCCAAATCTCTACCTTGGTGCTCCAAATTGCTAAGATAAAGTAGTTCTAAGAGAAAAAAAATACCCAAAACAAGCCCTAGGGTTTATGTCTGCAAAATTATGATCTAAGATATGAAAATTCGCAACTTTACAAAATATATATAGTAGTTGTCGGAACCTCCCAGGCGAACCGCCTGGCACCAGGCGGACCGCCGGACACCAGGCGGACCGCCTGGGGTGCTAGGCGGTGCGCCTGGCACGGGCAGAGAATTGTCCGTGCTTTTTCTTCCTCCAAGTATTCGATTTTTTACTTGGCCACGCTTTTGAGCTCCGAAACTTGGTCTTTTGGCCTGGAAACTCGTCCCGGTACTCCTTGACACACCACGGGTGATCTCGTTGCACCAAAACTTCAATGTTTCGCCATAATTCATATCCAAAAGTGCGATTTTCACCTAAATCCTGAAAATAACAAAGAAAATGGAAATGTGACACTATTCTAACAAAATGCACTAAAATGCATGCAAGAGGATAGTTAAATTGGTGAAAAAGACCCGAATGATAGTGTAAAAAACACTATCATCAAACTCCCCAAACCGAACCTTTGCTAGTCCTCAAGCAACTAGCTAGACTCTATGCAAACTACATGCAACACAAAGAGGAGTCTCATGCCAAACAAGAAGAAGTAATCTATTGTATCTACCAAATTCTTATGAATAAAGACAATACAAATCATAACATGGAAGTAGGTTAAGAATGCCTCGATTGAACCTATACACATTCACATATGCACTTTGTTAAACAAAGGAGTCTCTCCTAACATTCTTGTTGGTCCCTTTAAACAACAAGAAAATACTAGAGGGGGGGGGGGTGAATAGTCTTTTCAAACTTTCGTCGTTTAAAAACTTTCTCAGCAAGTGCTTATTACTTTTCAGTAATGAGTTTGCTGATACTTAACTTTCTCAGCAAGTACTAGTTACTTTTCAGTAACGAGTTTTACTCGTACTTTAAAAACAGAGTGCGGAAGTCTTTATACAATAAGTGCTTTTCAGAGAGTGCTAGTTTCAGCAAGTGAGTAGAGTGGCAGTGTACAATAAGTAAAGCTTGCTGAAAACTAAATGCGGTAAAGTAAATCACACAAACACTTTTATAGTGGTATCTGAGAGTGGCGTAATCTCTCAACTAATCCACTTTGTCCTTTCTAGGACTGAATCAAATAAGATAAGCTTGAGGTTCCCTACAACACCTATCTATAATAATTCTTCAGAAACCAAAGCACACTTGCTTCGTTTCCAACCTAACTAGAGAACTAAACCTTGTTCTCCACCAAACTTGGGACACTTAATCAGCAACATAATGCTTGATTAATTCCCCCTGAATTTCACGCCTGAAAAAGAGTGTTTATCAGTTGGAGAGGTTTGGGATGAGATGACTTGAGTATAACTTTTTCAGCTATAACAACTTATCTAAAGAAACAAAATTCGTAATACTTTTCAGTAAACAAGTTAAGTTGTTTCTGGTGTCAAGACTTGTTCTTGTTCGAAAGAAAGAACACTTAACTAATTTCTTAGCCGTGAATGTTCTACTTCTTCACAAGTAGCTTTTGTTTCAAGCTTAAGTCTTGGAATGGATCAATAGGCAGTAAAGAGTATGGAAGATTGAGTGTTTAAGCACAAGTGAGAGTTTGATCACGTTGTTGACACACTTCAACTCTTTGCCGGATGACCTCTATTTAATGTGAATCAAGGGAGCCGTTTGAATTTCAAATTCTAAGGCTTTATTCCTTGAGATGTCACTATCTTGCTTTTGTACTTTCAGCAGCGTCCTTCATTTATCTTTTAGTCTTCATGTTCTTCTCGCGCTTACTTTGCATTTAATGTTTATTTGAATAGAATTCAAATGTGAACGCTGGAGCCAAAATTCAAGTACTTTCAGCAAGGAGGTCACATATGTATTTCAGCAAGCAGTCAATCTTAGTTTCAGCAAGCACAACCTACTCTGTCATATAGATTTTCACTTATGCGAGCTGTTGCTGAAATTTCCATTTTCTGAGCAACATGTCCCTTTGTAGATACCTTTCTCAGAATTCTTCTTAAGTCTTCAGTCTTCGAATCTTCAAGTTTCTGAGCGTTTCTAGTGCTTCAATAGTTCATTTGTAAAAACAAAGTACATCATCAGCAAACTAAAGCACCTAACTAGTACCTACACTAAGTCTTTCAGCAAACGTTCCTCTTTTACAATGTCCTTAAAATTCTAAATTCCTTTGGACCTTAAGAGTACTAGTTACTGGACTTTCCTTAATTTAGCATGGTTAATTGCTCATCAAAATTTACAAGTTTCCTAACAAATTTCCCCCTTTTTGATGTCAGCAATCCATGGCTAAATTAATTGTTACCCTTTTAGAGGTTTCTGATGTTGAATAAATCAGTTGATTAATACAAGCATACTTGAATAATAAAACAGTAGGCATAAGTAGTTTGCATAATCAAAAACGAATAAGAGTCAAAAGTTTATTGTTGATAGTTATCTTTCAGTAAGTTTACAAGAAAGTTCAGAGATAACTAAAATAATCAGCAAACAAAGCAAACAAAGCTTTTACAAGGGACTTAAGCTATTCGAGCAGAAGATTTCCTAAGAATCTCCCTTGCACTCTTCTCAGCAAGAGCAGAGAATTCAACACAGTCCTTCTCGTAATCTTCAAGTAGCTTATGGACTTCAAGTTGAATAATCCTTGCATTCTTGCAGGCAGTATAATGATGGTTTTCACCATTCATTTCTTTGTAGTGAAGTACCAACAAGTGCATGCCCCAATTGCTAGCATGGAGAAGTTGAGTATCTGAAATGCCCTTGTTGGCATGAATCTTTCTTAACCAGAGAAGATCTTCTTCTTGATCCTTGGTAGTGAGATAAAAATACTCATAAGGAATCAAGCCATATTTTTTCTTGGACTTCTTGGTTAAAGGATCACCGTAGTAAGCAACATCTATCGGTTTGATTAAATCGGGCTCTTGTTTTATCTTCTTGCCCATAGAAGTTTTTCTTACTAAGATCTCTAAGTTCAGCCATTTTGCAGCAATGTTCCTTGGGTAGGGAGGAGGATCCCTTTCTTTTCTTTGCACTTTCAATTCAATCCAAGTGTACATTTGATTAAGTACAGCAGTTGGAAAGAAATCATTGGCCTGAAGATCTTCCAGCTTTATGATCCAGCAACCATGTAGATTTCTGATCACATTCTGAGTTGTTTCCTCATTGCTGGTCTTTGTATATTCAATGCCAGTGCCAATTCCAATGCTGGCTAGCCTTTTTTCTTCCTGTCTTTGCCTTCTTCTTCTTGACTTAGCATTTTCTTGATCTCTTGCGGAAGATCTTGAGTCAGAAGAGAAGTGTTTCGATTGGCCAGATGGAGTTAAGGCAGAAATAGGCCTAGCTCTTATAGCTTGAGCTATTATTTGGTCATCATCATTATAATCATCTTCATTCAGATTTTGATGACTCTCAGTGTGACAGTATTCTTGAGTTTCAGCAGCAGTCTTCCTCCTTTTTGGATTTGCTCAACTTCTCTCAAAATCTGTTTCAGCTCGTTTCTTAGAACTTTGCTCTTTTTCAGCAAGAGTTTCTCTGGGAGGTGGACCAGGTAGTATTTTTTAGTAATTGTAGGAAATCACCTCTAAGGTTGATGTAGCGGAATTCGAAAATTTTCCTACATGGATCGTTGATTGAATGATTATTTAACATGCTTCATATAAATAACTTACCCGTTATTCAGCTTCCAGCTTCCATTAATCATTGATCTAATCATGAATTTGTTCTTTAAAGAACAATTGATGATCTTCTAAAGATTCTGACTGAACTCAGAACAATTCTAAGCTGCCTACGTACCCTCAGGATCAAGTCAAACGTAGTTCAATTCTTCGTTGATGAATTCTCCATGGATGCTAGGAAATCCATATTCAAAATCTACATTAAGCAAAACAAGAAATCTCAAAGATCAAAATAAAAATGAGAATTAATCAAAGAAGAAAAAAAAAAGAGTTAGAACGAATACAACCGTCTAGAAGAAAGCTCTAAGCCAACCCTAGCAACACACGTTTCCATCTTCTGAATTTCTACTACTGCAAAACGCAACCCTACATAGAAAAACGCTGATATAGGTGTTTTCATGGGCCTGGCCCAGTTGGTATGTATGCTGGACATTTTTCTGGAGGTCACGGGTTCGAAGCCCATGACTAACAATTTCATTCTTTTGGGCTTTAACACTTGAACTCTATTCTAAATTGGTTCAAATGCACTTTCTAACTTTAATTAAATTAAATCTAATTTAATCTAATTAATCTTTTCTTCTTTTATTAAATCTAATTTAATCAATTTACTTTCTAAAAGTATAAAATCAATTAAGTCCAATGAATCCAATTCAACTTAATTAATTATTTCTATCAAATAGAATGTCCTTGACAATAGTAAATCAAATGTTATCAATCCAATTGACATTTAATTTACCCTAATGCTTAATCGGGAGAATTATCACCTAGTTGTATATGACCCATAGACCCTCACATATCAAGCAATGATCAAATCAAAATCTCAGTGAATATTCCTAGACAATCGTCACTAGACAATATTAATATGTAAGGAACGTTTGTTGAGGAGATACAAACTTCTTGTGATGTAGAGTACTTTGATGATACAGTCCTTTCATTCTCGAATACTCGAATGAGTCTAGAATATGGATTAGTGTCTATTCCAATAACTCATCCATTGTCTCTCAATCTTCTTAGTCGATCTAGATGATTATGTCCAAACACCATTTTGACATATATCTTTGTAGTGGCCACTGACTAACGATCGCACTGAATATGAGATGTAGATTATTCTCTCCTTGAATCTATTCGGAGGAATGAATCCTGATCTTGGTCCAATCACTCACATCATATGCTTCCTAATATACCCAACGCATGACGTATCTACCCTACTTTAAGAGTGCAAGCGTTGCGCATGGTCAAAGTACATTATTCCACATATGATGTAGTATTGACCTCAAGTCTGAGGACTATTACATCACCTACAATCTGATACTCCCATAGACACTTAAATAGAATTTACCAAATGGTTTCTCGGCTGGGTATGCCAACACTCTCCAAAGTGTCCATGTGTCCATCATGAATAACAAGCTATTCGCAGCAGTGAGAACTACTACATCCTCGAAGGATCTGATGCAATACATGCTAGTCTCTATCGCATCATTGATATCCCATATCTCAATGACCATCAACTAGTGGCTAATTTTAGGACTTAAGTTCTGACACGCAAGCTCCCACTAACTTGGTGATTATCTTTAGTCCTTGGGAACATCTTACAGAATAATTCAAACAACCAAATAATCTATTCAATAAATGTAATGCCAATTGTATTTATGTATGCTTAAAAAATGTAACATAAATAAATACCAATAAGCTGAATGCGGTAAAGTACATATCGTCCTTAATGTTGGTTGTGTCTAGGACATATATACTTTCAGTATCAATGGCGCTTCAGCAGAGGTTTGTTTGATCTTGAAGACTTTCTTTGTCTATCTTCCCCCTTAGACATGGATTGCATCATAGGTCTGATGTGTAGAGAGAAAAACTCATTGCAATTTTCAGCAAGAGTACTTAGGCTGTTGTATTTTAGAATTATGCCTTGCTGATCAGTGGTTAGCTTAGACAGTTCTTCCTTAATACAAGCCAAATTCTCCTCATGCTTGCGCTCATTTTCGACTTTTTATTCAATAATAGCCTGAGCCTTTTTAAATGCACTTTTAGCAAGTTTAACTGCTTGACTGACATCTTCTTCATAGCTTTTGTGGTGTAGACTGATGTCTTTCTGAGCTATAGTAAGTGAAGTAGTGCGTTTCAACACTGTAGCCAGTATTTTGCCAATGTCAAGCGGACTCTCAGCAAGCAATGCATCATCCTCTTCTTGGCATGCTTTGTGAACAACCATTAGTGCCTTTATACTTGGAGAAAAATCCTCAACGTTTGGAAACGGCACTAGAGAGGGAGTAAGTGAATGAGCTTTGATCTCAGTTGCGAATTGATCATCATTTCTCAGCAAGAGACTTCTCTCAGCATCTCCTTCATCAGTTTGGAGAGATGGAGGAGGAATTGCAACCTCTGTGGGTTCATTTTATTTGTTCTTTCTTCTTCATTTGCTGAGAAGTTAGAGAGATCTTCTTCGTCAAGGCCAGCAACCTTGGTTCCCAAATCTTTAGCTTCAGACACTTTTAGTTGAGTGGTTGCTGAGGGCAACTGGAGTTTCACCAGTAGTAGGTGGAAGGGAGGAGACTTCCGTGTTGTTCAATCCTGAAGATTGAGCAATATCTAGATTCTGCGTATGTCTAGCATGAATCTGTAGGCTATTTTGTAGAGCTCTTTGATAATCTTCATCCATTTCTTCTTCTCCAAGGTTTGGATCAGTGACCTTAGCTTCGAGTAATGCTAACTCGGCATCAGAAAGCTTAGCTTTGCCTAAGTGCATTTCAACACGCTTTCTGGCGTACTCTTTTCAGTTTTAGCAACTTGTTCAGTTGCTTGAGTACTTGTCTCAACAGGAGCGGGAGTAGATTCTTGGTGCTGACTGGGAGTTTGGTCAGCTTGCTGATTCTTAGTGTTTTGAATTTTAGTCTCAGCAACTGTCATTTTTACTCCGCCAGCATCAGGACTAGGACCTTGATTATCATCATCATCGTCCTTGTTGTCCTTTGAACCTTTTCCTTCATCATCATCACTGGTATCTTTTGGGATATTTTCATCCTCTTCTTCTTCATCATCGTCCGTCAGTATGACTAACTCGAGATGTTTGTACATAGCAGCACTTGTAACTTCCTCTTCTTCATTGATTTTGTGGGGATCAGCCACCACGGGTACAAAGGAACCCTTGAGCATCACAACTTGTTCAGCTGGAGAGGCACTCTTGAATTTTGCTTTCATATTTTATCTGATTAAAGCAATCAGATTCGAGCTCATTAGCTGAGAATATGTAAGCTCTTCTAGAAGTATTGAGTGTACAAATGTCTCAAATCTTAGTAAAGAGATTCTCTTTTTCTCATTGGACAGATGAAGGTGAAGATCAGAGAAGTCCATCCTTCTATACCGTTGCCAGTTGCTGACAGACTTAGCAACTCTGGTCAAGGTATTCTTTTTGAAGTTTGAGTAGAGTTCTTCTGAACTAACTTCAAGATCTTCAGTGATGTGAACCACTTCAGTGGTTTCCTTTTGAGCCTGAAAGAGAGTAAAGTTAGGTTCAGGAAGGTTTTGGAAAATAGTTTTAGAGTCTAAAACTGTAACATGATTTACCTGCTGATGTTTAGCAAGCTGATGTTGCATACTAAGTTGTGCTGGTACTATTTCCATTGCTTCAGAAGCTTGGGCATCATCCTTGAATTATTCATCCTGAAATAACTTTATATTAGATACAAGTACTAAGTTTTTAAACTTAGTAGAGTTACCAAAACTTTCATCTACCTGCTGAACATGAGTTGTGGATTCTGGTGCAGAAGTTTCAGCAATCTTCTGACTTGTATCTTGAGAAGTCTGTAAAGAAACAATTATATTAGCTAAAGATAAAGTTTCAGATAGTGAATTTTTGCTTATATTTGAGTTAACTACCTGCTGAAGAGGGGCAGGTGGTGACTCAGTCCTTTCAGCAATGATAGAAGCTTCATTATCTGGGACTTGTTCTTCAGCAGACTTCTTTTCTTGCTCTAATTGAGAAGGTTGTGCAGATTCAGCAATCTCCCTTGTCTCTAAAATGACAAGTTGAGCAGAGACATCTTGACCTTTAAGTTCACTACTTGTCATGAACATGTCTACTGACTTGTTGGAGTTGTATTCAATCTCCAAGTCCATTTGCTGGCTTAGGTCAGTCAGCACCAGTTGAACTTTGTCAATAGAGGTCATAGGTGAACTAGGTCTAATATTCTCAGCATCTTGAGATGCGTCGTCAAGTACTGTCTCTTGTTGTGTTTCAGCAACCTCTGAGACTTGAACCATTGCAGTTTCAGCAAGTGGTTCTTCAGCAATTTCTGGGACCGGATTAGTTGCTTTTTCAGCAACTATCTCTTCAGCAACATTTTCAGCAAGTGCAGCTCTTCTCAAGTCTGCAGCGATATCACTTGCTGGTTCCAGAGTGTTGTCATCAGGATTATCTACAATGTAGATATCGGGGACTTGGGCAGGATTTTCATTTCCACTGCCATGTAGTCTTGCTTCAGCAGATGTATCAACGTTAGGTTGATTGTTGAAGGCTTCTGCAAACACTTCAACATTGCTGAAGGCTTCTGCAAACACTTCAACAACATCTACTGCAGTGGCTTGCGTTTCAGCAACCACTAGAACATCGTCATCCTGAATGACATGGACAATTGGAACGGACTTACGTGTTGTTGTTTTCTTTCTTGGGAAAGTCTTTGTCTGTGCCTTCTTAGGAATAGGATCAGCTGATGACGCTGCAGTTTGAGTGTCATCATCAGCTTTCCTCTTTTTCTTCTTAGGTTTCTCACTGGGTGCATTAGTTTCAGCAACCGCAGTGGTGTCAGCAGCAACATTTGAAGCTGTTGCATTCTCAGCAACATTTGCAGCTGTTGGATACCTATCTTGCTGACCAATATTTGCAACATCTGCAGCTGTTGCATTCATGGACTGGTTATCAGTCTCAACAACATTTGCAGCTGTTGTCTTCTTTGATTTCTTGTCAGCAACCTTAGGTCCATTCCGCTTGTAGAAGGCTCTTCCCACATTGCATACTGATTTCTTAATCGGCAATGGGTTTCTTAGCTGAATCCTGAAATGTTCAAGGATGTAGCATATTTTCAATCCATACATCACTGGGAAGGAAGGTGAGACTGTGTTGTCTTCAACCTTTACCTTGAACTTAGTAACACAATCAACAAGTCTGTTGAAAATGTACTTAGCCCAGTTGAGCTCTGTTTTATTCTCATGGATATGCATCAGCAGTGGACACCTTCTCAAGCCTACTTGGTCAATTCCTCCAACTTGGGAGTCTAAGACTTTGATGAGTAGCAGAGCTACCAGACCAAGTGAATGGCAGAGATGCTTCCTCTTTACGTGCTTTGTCCAAGTCACGGGAGCAATCTCGCCTTTCTTCATTCTTTCATTTCTGACATCACTGTAGAAGGCTTCAATTTCTTCATAAGTGGCAGTGATGTCGTCTTCAGTTCCAGTAGTTGGAATCTGAAAGATGTTTGCTAAATCAATCCATTTCAGGATGATTTGCACTCCTTGAACTGAAGTAGAAATCACTTTTTCAGTGACTCCTTGTTCGTCGGTAAGGGTTTGGATTTCTGCATTATTGTAGAAGTCCATTGTGTCCAACATGCTCACTTTCTTAGTGCGAGCAGTAATGAAGAAAAGAGTCCTTGTTGATTAATAAAGTTCAACGCCTCTTCGTTTTCTTCGTCCAAATCTTGTTCATAGAAGTATCGAATGTACTTCTCTTTGGCAAATCCGCCCCACTGCATCATCTTCTCACACTTTGCAGTGTCGAGATATGCAGGCGGCATGGGTCTTTCGGTTATACGATCGTCTTTCAACACAATTTTTACTATGTTTGTCGCCGGATTTTCAACCGGAGCAGTGCTTTTTCCAGCACTGCCTGCCTTTGATGATTTAGAGGTCTTAGAGGTTTGTCTCTTGGGAGCCATCTCTTATATAGTAGGAGAGTTTAAGAAATGTACGAAAAAGAGTTTTTCCTTTTTGACCGGAGGTACAGTGAATTCAGAGCACAGGCTAGAGAAATTGCAGAGAAAGGAAATGTGAGTTAAAGAATTTGGTCTTTCTCTAACTCTTCATGTATATAGTGTCTCTGTTGTGTAAGAAGCTCAATGGTTTTGAGTTCTCAGCAAGGGTAAAACAGAGATTCATTTGTGTTAGTGGAGCCTTTGCATTAAATGCGTAGTAGACCATTAACAAAAATCGTCAAAGCATACTTTCTCTTTGTAATATCAACCGTTGGATCACAAACTACTTTAAAATCAATGGTCACGATTGTATTTCATGTCATGATTAACAACGAGTTTATCTGTGCCATGATTAACGTCACAAATTGATTTTACCTTGATTCACGGGATTTGATCTCTTTTACTCCAACGCTAATTGCTTGCTGAAGTAAGTAAGAATCTTTTCAGCGATTTTATTCAATCTGACTTTAGCACTTAGCTTTTCAAGTAACAACCCTTGTGTTTGCTGAAATTCCCCCTTAATCAAATATCTCATATTTCTTTAAGTTAAAAGACATTTCTGAGTTCCCGTCTCAGCAAATTCTTTTTATATTGAGATATATTTAGGTAAAATCTGAGAAGTATTCTTGCTCTTTGGTGAGTTCCCGTCTCAGATTTTTCTTTTGATACTTGAATACCTGTTTCAGTATCTTTGATTGTCTGAATGCCAGTTTCAGCAATCTTCTTTTCTTTTACTGAGTACCCGTCTCAGCAAATGATCAAGTTTCCTAACAAATACCCGGTTTGAAGGAATTACTTGTTGAATGCCTGTTTCAGCAATCTACCAAATGTATCCCTTAATATTGAGGTAGTTCAATCAATCCAAGGTTCTACCTTAGCATTGCGAACCTATTATCTGGTAGGGGCTTGGTAAAGATGTCAGCAAGTTGATCATCAGTACCTACTTTTACAACCTCAATGTCTCATTTTTCCACATGATCTCTAATAAAATGATGTCTAATATCAATGTGCTTTGTCCTTGTGTGGAACTTAGGATTTTGCGTGATAGCAAAAGCACTTGTATTATCACAAAAGAATGGTGTTTTCTTTGCAGAAATACCATAATCTCTTAATTGTTGATGAATCCATAGGATTTGAGTTGTGAAACAACCAGCCGCATTGTATTCAGATTCAGTGGATGAATTGGAAACACAGGTTTGCTTCTTGCTGAACCATGATATTAATCTAGTACCTAGCAACTGACAAGTTCCAGAAGTACTTTTTCTATCAAGAGTTGATCCTCCATGATCAGCATCAGAATAACCAACCAATTCCAATCCAGAATCTTTTGGATACCATAATCCAACATTGACTGTACCTTTGACATATTTCAGTATCTTAAGTGCCTTTTTGTAGTGTGATTCTCTTGGATCAGATTGGAAACTTGCACACACACAAACAGCATACTGAATGTCAGGTCTACTTGCTGTTAAATACAGCAATGAACCAATGAGCTTCCTATACTTGTGTTCATCAACACTTTTATCTTGTTTAGTATAGTCCAATTTGGTACCAACGCTCATAGGGATCTTATCAGGTTTTTCTTCCTCTTTGATCCTGAACTTTATGAGCATTTCCTTTGCATACTTTGCTTGATTTATGAATATTCCATCTTTGAGTTGCTTGACTTTCAATCCTAGGAAATAATTCAATTTACCCATCATACTCATTTCAAACTTTTTGTCATGAGTTTGGCAAAATCATCACAAAGTTGCTGTCCTTAGATCCAAATATTATGTCATCCACATAAATCTGGACTAAGAGTAATTTTACCATCATGGTTCATGGTAAATAAAGTTTTGTCAACTTCACCTTTCTTGAAGCTTTACTATGCAAGGAGTAACCAAGAAATATCGCTTCGTCTGCCTTTGGTTGAAATGTTCTTAAGTATTCTCTACCATTGTTAAGAACAAAACATTTGCAACCAAATACTCTTAGATGGGTGATATTAGGAGGTCTTCCAACAAATAACTCATAGGGAGTTTTGTTGTATTCCTTAGTTATCAAACATCTATTTTGAGTATAGCAAGCGGTATTAATCACTTCAACCCAATAAGCTTCACTTATTTCAGTGTCAGCAAGCATCGTTCTAGCTGCTTCCTTAAGGGTACGATTCTTCCTTTCCGCAACAACATTTTGTTGAGGTGTCCTTACTGAGGATAACTGATGTTGTATGCCTTTTGAAGTGCAATACTCAATTATGTACTAGTTTACAAACTTAGTACCATGGTCTGTTCTTATGACTTTTACCTTGTCATTTTTCATGAATTCAAGCTTGTTCAACAAGTTAGGTATTTCAGTCCTTGTTTCTGACTTCTGCTTGATAAATACTACCCAAGTGATCTAGAATATCTACCACCACCAGACCATACTTCTTCCCAGCATAGTTTGTTGAAGAAGATTCAAACAAGTCTATGTGCAAGAGTTGTAAAGGTTTTATAGTTGACGGTACTGCCTTGTCCTTAAAAGAAGATTTGGTTTGCTTTCCTTGCTGACATGCATTGCAAACACCATCCTTCTTAAAAGTAACCATAGGTAATCCAACTACAAGTGACTTTTTAGACAGCTTATTCAGCGTCTTGATGTTTAGGTGACTTGTTCGTTTATGCCATAACCATGCTTTTTCAGCAAGGCAATCATGATCTGAGACAAGGCATTTTTCAACGATTGCTGAAGACCAATCTACAGTATACAAACCTCCTGATCTTCTAACCATAATAACCTTCTTTGTCTCAAAGTCTATAAGTTTACATTCATCACTTTGATTTTGATGAAGTAACCTTTGTCAGCGAATTGACTCATGCTGAAAAGGTTAAACTTCAGATTTTTGACATAAAGAACTCCCGAAATGGTAATGCATCATAACTTCACGTCACCATAACCTTTAGTAGAACCAAAGCCTCCACTAGCAAACCTTATTGTTGGACCTTTAGACCACCGTCTATAATTTATAAGGTTTTTTTTGTTGCCCGTCATGTGCTTTCCACAACCACTGTCAAAGTGCCAAATTGCATTGTTTGTCTCCGTGGCTGAAGTCTGCACAATCAATAGCAAACAAGTTAATTATCCAATATTGGATGTCCATTAACATATTCAAGAAAGCGTCCAGTGGAAACCCAAGTCTGGAGTTTTTCAACTTTGACTTGTTTTCTACTTGCTGAGGAACTAGAAGGTTTTGAGTCGAAAGACTTTTGATCATTGCTAATCAAGTTCACTTTCTGATGTGGTGTCTTTCTTGGTTGACCTTTTTGCTGAACATACTTTTCAGTAAGTTCTTTTTTGGCAAGGTTCCTTCTAGTCCTAGCGTTTTGAGTTTTTTCAGAACTCTTAGGCTTGGTTTTGTTCATCTCTTTGAAGTATCTTTGCTGACTTTGCTTATACTCATGAAAAAGTTGACTTTGCTTGGTTTTGAAACCAAGTCCACTTTTCGGAGAATGCTGAGCTTTTGTCTCAGCAACCTTACTTGATTCAGGTTTGTCAGCAAAAGTCTTCTGATTACTTTTAGTAATCTTGCCTTTTGACTTAACAAATTGCTTTTCAGCAACTTGTTTGGCGGAATGCTTTACAACATCCTTTTTCTTAACATTTTGCTTTTCAGCAACCTGTTTACCTTTTAAAGTCTTGTTACTTTGAGTAGCAACAACGGGCTTTACGGTCGTAGGTACTTGATTGCGTATTTCAGCAACCTTAGATTGATCAATCTGATAGAGTTCTGGTTGACCACTATCAGTTGCACGAACAAAGGTAATAGGTGATTTGTCTTTACTCAAGATTATTACATCATCACCTTCATACGTTGTACCTAAACCTTCTTTCTGAGATGGGTCTCTCAGATAAGAGTTTAGTTCAATCAGCGTATTACTCGCATCAGCATAAAATTTGAAATTGATTTTCATCTTTTTCATTTCTTGTATTTCAGCAAGTAACTTTAGAATTGAGGACTGATACTCTTCCAATTCTATTGCCATTTTAGAATTCTTCTTTGTAGCTTCAGCAATTAACTTCTTGAAATGCAATATTTCAACATCCTTCTTTTCTGACTCTTCTTTCAGCAAAACATACTTTTCAGTAGTTTGCTTGGTCAGAGTTTCAGCATTTTGTAGTTTCTCTTGCTGTTTGCTCAGAGTTTTCTCAAATCTTTCGATTTATCCTTGAATTCTATCAAGGTCAATATCATTTTCACTTTCTGAGTCAGAGTCAGAGGTAGGACAATTTACCTGACCGTTTATGAGGCAGAATTCGTAGTTTGACACATCTAGATAAACTTCCATAGCTATTCCACAAACTTCCTTGCCAATCTCTACATCAAGAGTGGCTTCTTCTTCTTCAATGTCTGAACTCTCTACCTCACTGTCTCCAGAACTAGTATCAATGCAAAGCGCATCGATTTTTGCTTGAAGCTTTTTCTTTTCTTCAGCAATCAAAGCCCTTTTGAAGTTCTTCTTCTTTTCAGCAGATTTTCCTTTCAGCAAAGGACAATTTGCTTTGAAGTGTCCAAGCTTTTTGCAGTAAAAGCAGAGATCATTGCCAACTGTTGGTTCTTCAGAAGAATTTGCTTGCTGAGCTTGCTTGTTCAGCGAGCTAGCTTCATTCTTGTATTTATGGTAGTTGTTACCATGATGCTTTTTCAGCTTCTCTTTTGCTTTTCGCCTTTCAAGTTCCTTACTGATGAATTTCTTCATGTCTTTAACAACTAAAACATTTTCATCAGCAGGCTCTTTATCATTCTTCTTTTCAAAAGATGACGGCTTTGCAGCAAGAGCAATATTTTGCGATTTTTTAGCAAACACATTTTCTCTTTTCTTTGACTCGTAGTTGACAGTAGCAAGATGAGAGAACAACTCTGTAGGTGTGATATTTGGCATTCCTTGATTATAATAGAAATTCTGAGTATGGATCCACTCTTGGTTCAGACTTCTAATAATGGTTTTCACCTTCTCAGAATCTGAATAGAGGTTTCCAACTCCTAAGGAAGCCATCTCACTTACTAGAGTTGTGAATATGAAATCCAAGTCTTCCAGTGACTCATTTGTACCTTGTTTAAAGTTCTGGAACTTTAACTTACGCACTTCGAGTTTGTTTTCCTTGGTTTTGTCAGATCCAACAAAGATCTTGAACCATTTTCCAAGTTTCCTTAGCAGTTTTGGCACCCCACAGTTTGCACTGTATAGTATCTAGAGTTGATCGAATAATGATGTTCTTGTTTGGCCATCAAGACGGAATCTTTTGGCTTCGTCGGAAGTCCATTCCTCTCTTGGTTTTGGAACGACCGTATCGACTGGTTCACCTAAGATAGTTTCCTTTCCAGCTTCTGTGGTTTTGTGTGGAATACTTCTCTCAAGTTTAGTGATCTTGATAGGTCCATCATTTATGACAGTGACCATCTCATCACTAATGGCCTCAAGATGTAGCATCATGTTGTTTCGCCATTTTCCATAGTTTTCCAGCTTCAGCAAGGGAGCGTCTCCTAAAGACATCCTGTCAGCAAAAGACTACCAAACTGATCAAGTGAGAGTGATTTACGGAAAGCACCTAAGGGGATCTAGGTTCAGTGCTGAAGGTTAAAGAACCTCCGGCTCCGATACCACTTGTTGGTCCCTTTAAACAACAAGAAAAGACTAGAGGGGGGGGGGTGAATAGTCTTTTCAAATTTTCGTCGTTTAAAAACTTTCTCAGCAAGTGCTTATTACTTTTCAGTAATGAGTTTGCTGATACTTAACTTTCTCAGCAAGTACTAGTTACTTTTCTGTAACGAGTTTTACTGGTACTTTAAAAACAGAGTGGGGAAGTCTTTATACAATAAGTGCTTTTCAGAGAGTGCTAGTTTCAGCAAGTGAGTAGAGTGGCAGTGTACAATAAGTAAAGCTTGCTGAAAACTAAATGCGGTAAAGTAAATCACACAAACACTTTTATAGTGGTATCTGAGAGTGGCGTAAGCTCTCAACTAATCCACTTTGTCCTTTCTAGGACTGAATCCACTAAGATAAGCTTGAGGTTCCTTACAACACCTATCCATAATGATTCTTCAGAAACCAAAGCACACTTGCTTCGTTTTCAACCTAACTAGAGAACTAAACCTTGTTCTCCACCAAACTTGGGACACTTAATCAGCAACACAATGCTTGATTAATTCCCCCTGAATTTCACGCCTGAAAAAGGGTGTTTATCAGTTGGAGAGGTTTGGGATGAGATGACTTGAGTATAACTTTTTCAGCTATAACAAGTTATCTAAAGAAACACAACTCGTAATACTTTTCAGTAAACAAGTTAAGTTGTTTCTGGTGTCAAGACTTGTTCTTGTTCGAAAGAAAGAACACTTAACTAATTTCTTAGCCGTGAATGTTCTACTTCTTCACAAGTAGCTTTTGTTTCAAGCTTAAGTCTTGGAACGGATCAATAGGCAGTAAAGAGTATGGAAGATTGAGTGTTTAAGCACAAGTGAGAGTTTGATCACGTTGTTAACACCCTTCAACTCTTTGCTGGATGACCTCTATTTATAGTGAATCAAGGGAGCCGTTTGAATTTCAAATTCTAAGGCTTTTTTCATTAAGATGTCACTATCTTGCTTTTGTACTTTCAGCAGCGTCCTTCATTTGTCTTTTAGTCTTCATTTTCTTCGCGTGCTTACTTTGCATTTAATGTTCATTTGAATCGAATTCAAATGTGAACGTTGGAGCCAAAATGCAAGTACTTTCAGCAAGGAGGTCACATATGTATTTCAGCAAGCAGTCAGTCTCAGTTTCAACAAGCACAACCTACTCTGTCATATAGATTTTCACTTGTGCGAGCTGTTGCTGAAATTTCCACTTTCTGAGCAACATGTGCCTTTGTAGATACCTTTCTCAGAATTCTTCTTAAGTCTTCTGTCTTTGAATCTTCAAGTTTTTGAGCGTTTCTAGTGCTTCAATAGTTCATTTGTAAAAACAAATTACATCATCAGCAAACTAAAGCACCTAACTAGTACCTACACTAAGTCTTTCAACAAACGTTCCTCTTTTACAATGTCCTTAAAATTCTAAATTCCTATGGACCTTAAGAGTACTAGTTACTGGACTTTCCTTAATTTAGCATGGTTAATTGCTCATCAAAATTTACAAGTTTCCTAACAATTCTCTACCTGGACCTAGTCAATGACGACGTAATGATGCATATTAAAATACAGATGATTGCCCCGCGCCTATGAAGCTGAGGGCTTACTACTGTTCACCAAGTGTGACGTTTCCTCAAGAGAGGTCGAACCAATAATTGCTCTCATCAAACGAAGGAGGGTTCCCTAATAGACAACACTCCCCTATTCTACCCGACTCTTAGAGCAAAAATTCTTCACCACTTCCTGAATGGCAGGACGAGGGTGGTCTAGAACAGGCCTTGGACTTGGCGACACGAAAAACACAAAGAAGAATTTACAACTCGATTACGAACTAATACAAAAGCTGAAAAATAATGCAATGCTTTGCTAAAACTATTTTTTGGCTTGCTTGGACCATTCTTTTGTTTTTTTGGGTCTTATTCTTTTTTTTTCTTTTTCCAGAGATTTCTGGAATTTTTGATTTTTTTTCCTTTTTTTTTATATAGCCAACAGTTGCACAACGAAAGGAAATAACAACGACTCGACGACCTCCCCAAACCTATTCGAAAGAATAGGTTGGAGTACAAAATCACAAAGAAGAAGAAGAAACAAACTCAACATGACTCAACTATACGAAGAACAAGTCATAACAATGGTAACCCCCTCCCCAAACCTATTCGTTAGAATAGGTTTCAAACAAAGGATCACACACCTCACTCTACCTCCTTCCTAGGCATTTAGCAATCTCAAAAGCAAGGTGAAGACTTGTTGCCTCTTAGGTACATAATTACACGAGAATACAACCAAAGACTCTAACATGCAACATTTTATAAGGCCTTCGCGAACCGCAGTAGAGAAAACACCACATAGTGATGTCGAGACTACCAAGTTTAACTAGTGTACATACGAATATGACAAGTCAAGCGAGACAAACCTCAAACTAATCCATAGAAATGCAATGCATTGTCAATGGTAAAAAACACTTAGTCTATACAATAAAAAGTTCAAAAAATTTGGCAATAACTCCACACAATATCATGCAAAACTAGACTAAGGATGAATGCATACGAACAAACTAAATCATAAGAAAGCGGTAAACGTGCAAACAAAGGCTTTCACGAGTTGAAATGAGAAATATAGGTCATTGGAATACCCAAAGATAACCCCCCCAAACCTGAACTTCTTCGTACGTCCCGAACGTCGAAAGTGGATATTGGGTGAGAGAGCTGGAAGAGTACCTGTAACCTGTATTACTCAATGAAACTCGTGAGAAACCAAAACGGATGATAAAAAGTGTAAAAAGATCAATATGTTTGCATACGGGGACAAAACAGGGTGTCCGGACGAAGATCTGAACACCCGGAGCTCTGGTGCCCACAAGCGCACCCCCCATGTGAGGGGCGGTCCGCCTGGGGTGCCAAGGGGAGCCCAGGCATCTGCCTCTCCCGGGCACAACACCCCGTATAAGGGGCGGTCCGCCTGGGAGTGGCAGAGGCGCCCGGGCATTCTGCCTCTCCCGGCCGCACCGCCCCGTGTGAGGGGCGGTCCACCTGGGAGAGGCAGAGGCGCCCAGGAATTCTGCCTCTCCTGGGCGCACCGCCCTGTGTGAGGGGCGGTCCGCCTGGGAGAGGCAGAGGCGCCCAGGAATTCTAACTTTTTACCTATTTTATCACCAAAAACACACTTTAACACAATGGAAAAACAACTAAAAACTCAAAAAAGGAAAAACTACAAGCTACATACTCTCATGTGAAGGTGGGAGTGGTGAGGTCGAGATGATCAACCTCCAATTGATCACTGGGAAGCTCAATTTGATGAACGAGATTGTCAAACTCGAACAATCACCAACTAGAAACTTAGCTACTCATATAAGATCGAAATCAACACAAGCAATCATAGATGAAAACATAATTGAATTGAAAGATAGAGTATGAAAAAGGTGATATACAAAGTTACCACCGAGGGTTGTCAATCTCCGGTGAATTGCTAAACTCACAAGTTTCTAGCAAGGTGAGATCAAAAGATGTCCAAATCTCTACCTTAGTGCTCCAAATTGCTAAGATAAAGTAGTTCTAAGAGAAAAAATACCCAGAACAAGCTCTCTTGTCTCTGCAAAATTATGATCTAAGATATAAAAATTCGCAACTTTACAAAATATATATAGTAGCTGTCGGAACCTCCTAGGCGAACCGCCTGGCACCAGGCGGACCGCCGGACACCCGGCGGTGCGCCTGGCACGGACAGAGAATTGCTCGTGCTTTTTCTTCCTCCAAGTCTTCGATTTTGGCCTTGGGCACGCTTTTGAGCTCCGAAACTTGGTCTTATGGCCTGGAAACTCGTCCCGGTACTCCTCGACACACCACGGGTGATCTCGTTGCACCAAAACTTCAATGTTTCGCCATGATTCATATCCAAAAGTTCGATTTTCACCTAAATCCTGAAAATAACAAAGAAAATGGAAACGTGACACTATTCTAACAAGATTCACTAAAATGCATGCAAGAGGATAACTAAATTGGTGAAAAAGACCCGAATGATAGTGTAAAAAACACTGTCATCATGGTGCTCGATCCCTATTTGTGGTGGTGGAGGGAGGATAGCTAGAGGTTCTTCCTTCCGAATATAGTTGACCAACTGTCCTTTTCGAATCATCCTCTCGATCTCGTTCTTGAGCTCGACGCACTCATCAGAAGTGTGTCCCTTTCCTTTGTGAAATTGACAAAATTTCTCGGAACTTTTGTTCTTTCGACTTTCTTGGTTTGGGGGTGGCCATGAGACGTCTAGCTTTCTCGAGACTATATAGTTCAAGATGTCGGATCTTGGCCTATTCAAGTCTATGTAGTTGCGATACCTCTTTGGAGTATATCTCCTCGGAGGGGTTCTCTTGTCTCTAAACTCATTCCTTGATCAAACCATGCTTTTGATCCCTAATTTGCTTTCCAGGATTTTGTTGCCTCGGAGGGTATTCCTTCTTCCTTTCCTTTTCCTTCCCTTTTTCTTTTGGAGGGTTGGTTCTCACGGTGACCGTTTTCTGGAATTCTTCCGCTTCGAGGAAATCCTTGCAAACTTTTGCCAATTGAGCTTCACTATCGACGCATGATGCTGAGAGCACCTCTTGGAACTTGACATTGGTAGTGTTACCATACAAGTATTCCTTCCTTTCATTGATCGAGTGATCCTCAACTTGGAGGGCTGCTTCATGAAACCGATTGATGAAATCCCTCAAGTCTTCATTATGCTTCTGAACGATTTCGGCCAAGTATCTTACTCTTCTTTCGGTGTTCATGATCTTCTCGAATCTCTTAGAGAACTCTTGGTAGAGCTCTCTGTAAGATTTGATTGAGCGCTGAGGAAGTCGCGACCACCATTTCATGGCTTCTCCTGAGAGGTTAGCCGGAAAGAGTAATGCCTTTGTTTTCGAATCGTGACCATACGCATCCATTTTTGGTGCAAAATCTTACCAAGTAGTCTTTTGGACAACTTGTTCCGTCATAGCTTTCGAAGGTAGGGAAACCTCTCTCGATCTTTTTCTTGATGTCTCCTTATCTCATCGGATAGCGGGCTTGGATCTTGATCTTTCTCTTGCGCTTGCACATCACCCTTCAAGGTTTCTATCTGGGCTTCAAGCGCGGTCTTCTTAGTTTTGAGTTCTTCAAAAGTGAGCTTCCTCTTCGTGACTGGGTCGATCCCAATCAAGGGGGTTACCTTCGCTACGGTCCTTAAAGCGTTGTTGTCCGCCATTGCCTCGGGCTGATTTTGAGCAGTTACTTGGTTGGGAGTAACTTGGTTTGGGAGAGTGATGAACCGGAATTTGTCGGATCCCGATTTCAATCAAATAATATTTGTATTTAGCCAAGGCAATCCACAACTACAACGAAAACCGTAGTGTAACAGTAGAATGACTCGAGTGTCGTTCTCTCAGGACTATAACTAGCTTTATCTATTTAACAAGAGAATATAAACAACAGACAGATAGCAAAAGGGGTTTTTCTAACAGATAATGGAGATTGGTGATAGTATGGTCTTTCTTAGCATAACGGGTCGATAATCATGCATAAATTCCTCGGTCTTGCATAGAGATCTTTGAATCAATCTAGTATCATGTTGCAAATATTAAGCACTACGAAGATAATTGGTCTGACAAGTCAATCACTATTGTCCTAATGTGTTCCGTAATTATTCAACACTACGAAGATAATTGGTCTGATGGTCGACAAGTGTCCAATTGTGCATAATAATCAATACAACATACGAGAATTTAGGCTGTGCCTGATCAACGAAATAAAGCAAGGACACGGAGTATAATGCGCGATATAGCCATTAGCATGATTATCTTCCCTTCGCTAAGAATTCACATACTACCACCAACGATAAGTTTAGCTACTCATAATAGGCATGCAATCAACAGAAATCATAGAAGAAAACATATTGAAAGATATATAAAATAAGTAGATTAAATTGTAAGATACAAGTTACCGAAGGTTGTCAATCTCCGAAGAATTGCGATCCTACGAGCTCCAATCCGCTATGAAAAAGTATCCCCTAAGCTACGAAACTCCCAGGATAGGCCCCGGGAAGTTCCTACCTAAAACTATAGAGAGAGGTGAGAAAGTAGGTCTGGAAAGATATGATTTTCGGAGAAAACTGAGCAACTATATATAGGCCCCGAAATACCACGGGGCAGTTCACCCCACACGCCCGGCGGTTCGCCCGGTGTGGGGCGGTTCGCCCCAGCTGTGCGGCGGTTCGCCCGGCGGGTTTTTCGCGGAATTCCGCGTTTTTGACGCGTTTTTGGATTTCTTCCCCTTTTCGGACTCGGTTTCTGACTTCTAGTAGCCTTTTAACCTCCAGATTCGGCCCCTAGACTCCAAATCCCATCCGAAAACCTTCAGATACTCCAAATAGGCTTCTGGAACACCAATTCCTTGTCAACTTCAAAATAATTGCCCGGAAATCTTCGAATTTCAACCAAAACCTGTAAAATAAAATCTAAAGGGAAACGTGACACTATTCTAATAAAATGTACTAAAATATAGCTAAATTAACATGGAGGATAGCTAAAATAGGTGAAAAAGACTCGAATAAAAGTGTAAAATACACATTCATCAAACTCCCCAAACCGAACCTTTGCTTGTCCTCAAGCAACTAAGCTAGACTCTAATACAAAAAACATGCAAGACACAAAATGGAGTTTCATGCCAAATAAAATGAACTAATCTACTGAATCTACCAATAACATATGAACAAACACCATATAAATCAAAGCATGAATATAGGTTGAAGAATACCTCGATTGACTTATACACATCCACATAAGCACTTATGTCAAGACAAGATAGTCTCTCGTAACATTCTCTACCTGGACCTAGTCAGTGACGACGTAATGAAGCATGCTAAGATACGAATGGTTGCCCCGTGCCTATGAAACTGAGGACTTACTGCTGTTCCACCATGTTAAGACTTTTCCTCAAAAGAGGTCGAACCAGTACTGGCTCTCATCAAACGAAGGAGGGTTCCCTATAAAAGATAACTCTCCCCTATTCTACCCATCTCTTAAGTAAAGTCTTAAGCTATTCACCACTTCCTGAATGGCAGGACGAGGGTGGTCTAGAACAGATGACACTTAAGACAAAAAAGATAAAAAAATACAAAATTACAACACGATTACGAACATTACAAAAAATGGAAAAGACTCAACACTTTGCTAAACTGCTATTTGGCTTTCTGTTTTTGGACCCTTCTTTGCTTTTTTGGGGTCTTCCTTTTTTCTTTTTTTCTTTCCAGATTCTTTTTTTCTTTTTCTTTTTCTCTTGGATTTTTTTTCTTTTTTTTTCCGATTTTTCTAGCCAGCAGTAGCATAATAAAAAGAAACAAAATGACTCACACGACTTCCCCAAACCTATTCGAAAGAATAGGTTAGAGTACAAAATTCACGGAAGAGGAAAAATAAACTCATGATACGAAAATGAAAACCAGAAACAAGTCTAACGATGGTGTAACCCCCTCCCCAAACCTATTCGGAAGAATAGGTTATAAACCAAGGATCACACAACCTCACACTACCTCCTTCCTAGGCATTTAGCAATCTCAAAGCATGGTGAAGACTTGTTGCCTCTTAGGTACATAATTACTCGGGAAAATAACCATAAGACCCTAACATGCATCATCCTATTATAAAGGCCTTCGTGAACCGCAGTAGAGAAAACACCACTAAGTGATGTCGAGACTACCAAGCTTAACTAAGTGCAATACATAAATGTGACAAACCAAGCGAGAAAAACCTCAAACAAATTCATAGAGATGAAGCATACGATTAATGGCATAGTTAGTTGATCTACCCAATAAGAAAGTTCAAAAAATTCGGCAATAAACTCCATATAAAACATGCAAGACTATCCTAGGATGAATGTAGTGAATGCAACCTAAAAAATCTAAGAAAGCAGTAAACGTGCAAATGCAAATGCAGATCGATAAAGCATGCGAGGTACTATACTCAACCTACCAATACCAAGCTCCAAACTAACAACATCAGATCACTTAAATCCCATCCCCCCTCATGAAATTAACGTTAGTCCCTAGCAGTAAGAAAATGAGGAAATAAGATGTGATACTAGATGTTACCCCATAGTTTGGCCTCGGTCGGCTGAGTGTGCTGCTTTTGATTTATTGGGCCTCCTCTGGGAGCTTTATAGGGTGTCATCAGGTCTTCTGGTAGGCGTGGTAGTTTCAATTATGGGCCGGATAGGAACAACTCCTCCGTTAGTATCATCATTGCCCGTATGGCCTTCATTGTCACTACTGTCACGCACATCCTCACTAGTAGAGTTGTAGTGGCAGGTAGAATTCTCAAGTTTAGCCGCCGCTGTTATGGAATCCTCCATCCTGAAGCCCTCCAATAGGATGTGAACTGTTGAAGGGGAAAGGGTAGTGGTATCAGGACCTCCCCCTCCAACGTTTTACACCACGAGAAGGTTTCAGTAAGCTGCTCGGATACTCAGAAGTCTTCTACCTTTTTCTCCAATTTCGACCACATTCTCTACGGTGGATCCGACCGATGTCTATATGATACTCACTTTAGAGGCAGGCAAGGGGCACCCCAACAAGGTGCTGAGCACCCATGTCATTATGTTTTGGAACCAAGCTAGCGCTTCGGAACCTTCTAGCAACTGCGAACTCAAGATTGAATCCGTCGCGGCGAGAATGTCCCGGTGCCTTCATGTTCACTCGAACTCTGCAGTCCTCGTGATGGAGTGATGACGTAATAATGGTTTCTGTCCCTTAGGTGGTGCATGAATAGGCATAGGAGTCCTTACTCCAGGTGTACTCTAGCTCCTCCTCTTGGATAATCCACGACGTTGTTGCAAAACCCTTTGGCTCGAACGCACATCTAGCGAGGTCACCTTCCTTGACATGGTTCTTCACAACAATCATACGGGAATGCTCCTTTCCCTTGGTATGGTTCCTACAAACAGCAGTTAGTACCTCGTATGACACATAACTGACTCAATTATATGCTAGTGTAAAAGAGAAACACACAAGTGATAAAATCATCAATCGAGCTCCCCAAACCGTAATGTCTAGCCTAGCTACTTCATCGTGCAACATATTAATGTAACTACTACATGCAATACATCACATTATGCTCTTACTAGTCAACCAATATCCTTGATAACAAGGCTCAATTCATACCATAGCAGCGAGAAATTCTACCAACATAAATCCTCATACTCAACAATTAAGCATTCTATCATCAAATCCACCAACATTACATCAATAAACACAATCATATGCAAGAAACCAAAGATAAAGACATATTGCATAACAAGATATATCATCTAGTAGCAAAATACCCAAAACAACAATCCAAGCAAAATTGAGCATGCAATTGATAGTAAATAACATGTCTAATCACGCAAACAACATACCCATGCATCAAATAAGCATAATTAAAGCTCAAATTAGAAAACCCCCAAATTCGAAAATTAGGGCTCTAAGGATGATACCTCAGATCTGAAAATCTAACGCATTAGGACAAAATCTGTTCGGATGGGATGATAGATCATGTAATAGGCTTCGAATTAAACTAAAGAACACTCAATTTGGTCAAGAAATGAAGAAGTTATGAAGATTTGAAGATGAAATCGCGTTTTTCGGGTTTTTTAGGAGGAGGAATGATGAAATATGAAGAAAATGAGGTTTTGGGGAAGAAATTCGCGTTTTAGAAGATCTGGAGCCGTGGGGCGGTTCGCCCCACATGCGGGGCGGTTCGCCCCGTGCTCCCCAATGCGGGGAGACGGTTCCCGTCATCAGAAAATGCGGTTTTAATCCCCGAAACCAATTTTTTCAAAAAACCACTCGGAAAATCTCACTCAAACATAAGCATATACGATGCAGACATGAACAAATTCGCATACGAGAAGCAAATAGTTCAAGAATGAATGCATGCAGAAAAGCAGTAAAGAAAGCGATAAAAATTCCGGGTTGCCTCCCGGATAGCGTCATTGTTTAAAGTCTTTGACTCGACTCCTGTCTGCGCCTATCTCTTATTTTTGCGAGTACTAGGCTTCCCCTTCATTGATCTCCTCTCCATGCCACGAACCTGTGAATAAGAAAGAATATAGGCTGCAAGACCACAGTAGTGAGTAGTAATATCAGGCGGTTCCGGTGGATCCGGTATGGCTTGCAACACATGTTGCTTGCCATCCACTTCAATAGTGCAAGTCCTTTGGTAGATGTCCATCACGGAGCGTAGCTTAGTCAAGAATGTTTGCCCTAAGAGTATGACATCCCCCGTTCCAGGTGCAGACGCCGGCATAACTATAAAATTGGTGTATATAGATGCTTCACCAATCTTGACCAACACATTTTTCACAACGCCCTCAGGTCTCATAAAGGATCCATCCGCCAGTTCCACAATAGCCATTTGCTCAGATAGTTTTCCAAGGTTGCTCTTCTCAAACACATTCAGAGGGATTATGTTTGAGTAGGATCCCGTGTCTAGTGTGGCACGAACATCTTCAAGCTCACCTATCCCTACCTTAACATCGAAACGTTTAGGGAGTGGTTCGGGATCCTCTTGCTCCTCATCACTTGCTTCAGAACCAAGGTCCTTCTCTTCTTCCTTAGCCTGTAGAAGTTCTTCCTTCATGAAACACTCGCAACTAACAACCTTCTTGATGGTGATTTCGTCAGGTACATCACCAGCCAATGTAATGGCGTTCGACTTCACAGTGCTGCTAGGCAGTTTCCCTTGTTCCCTACTTGCTCCTCGGTCGATCAATTCTTGCATCTTTTGATGGGAAAGCCTAGTGCTCTCTTCCAACCTATCGAGCCTTGCCCTCGTCTTCTCAGAATCTTCTTCATAACGTTTGAGAAAACTTTGTGTGTGATCGACCATCTTTTGCAAGTTCTCCATCAGTTGAGCCGACTTCGACTTCGGTGGCTCTTTCTGAGCGGGGTTTTCGTAGTGATCATTACCATAGTTCAGCCTACTACGGTCTTGGTTAGGTCCATAGGTTTGGTTAGCCGGTGCATATCTTTGATTGTTTCGGAATCCTCTTTTCCAAAATCCACCTCGAGGGTTCCTACCGTCTTGTCCGTAGCTAACTTCTTGAGTACCAAACTCCGTAGCAAAGGCTTCTTCTTCGCCTCCTCGAGCCCAGTTGCCATCACCGTATGCCAGCTCCGATCTACACATATGAGCCCCATGCCCATAGTTCTTGCATATTCGACATACTTCGTTCGGAACAGTTGTTCCGGTGGCGCTCTTGAGGACTTGCTTCAATTCGTTGGTAAAGCACTCGAATTGATCCCCATTCCCCCTATACATAGGGTCTTCTTGAGTTGGTGGAGCTTCAGGTCCACGTCTCCTAACCATCGCTCTTGGGTCCTTGAACTGCGAACCCTTAGCAAGCGTTTCGAAAACTGCCCAGACGGCTTCTGCGGTTTCCTCCCAAATATTGCCTCGGCATTGGAAATCCCCCACTTGTTGGTTCTCGAAGGCTAGTCCATTGTAGAAGTGTTGGACTAGGTCAGAAAGTTCAAAACCATGGTGAGGGCACTTGTTCGTGAGATCTTGGAACCTCTCGAACGCGGTGTCGATGGTCTCATCATAGTCTTGCTTGAATCCAGTGATCTGCGCCTTTAGCGCGGTAGTCAAGGTGTGAGGGAAGTATTTCTCCATGAAAGCTGAAAAAGCCTTCTCCCAAGTGTCCAGCGAGCCTGCTGGAAGAGAACTTAACCATGACTTGGCTCTGTCGCCAAGTCCCATAGCAAAAACCTTCATCCTCAACTCATCCGTTGTTATGTCAGCTCCGGGTCGTGGGAGTTGGTTGACGAAATCATCGATATCGTGCAAGTACCCCATCACATCTTCCCTTGATAAGCCATAGAACCTCGGAAGTTGTTGGAATGCGTGGTTCTTGATCTCCAGATCTCGGGTTGCAGACGAAAGAACTATCGCCGGTCCCCTCATACGATCCTTGGTGGGTTGAACTCATGCCTTCAGTGGTCTAGCTTCTGCCATTCCGTCGATCTCTTTGAAAAGAATGTGTAGAGATTCAGAGAAATCGGTATCCTCTATTTCCTCTAGTGCACGCCTTTCAAGTAGTCGCCTTCTTTGGTGGTAGACTCTGTCGATCTCAGCAATTGAATCAGCAAGCGGTGTTCCTGCAGAACGTGTATGCGACATACACTATCTGTAATAGACTAGGAAAGGTGATTAGAAACAGACTAGGAAAGCAGTATCAGAGAGAGATTAAAAAGGAAAACTAAAACTAGTAGAATTAGGAATCTAAAGCTGAAAATATAAACAAATTAAACAGAAAAAAGGAGTATAGTCCCCGGCAACGGCGCCAATTTGATGAACCGGAATTTGTCGGATCCCGATTTCAATCAAATAATATTTGTATTTAGCCAAAGGCAATCCACAACTACAACGAAAACCGTAGTGTAGCAGTAGAATGACTCGAGTGTCGTTCTCTCAGGACTATAACTAGCTTTATCTATTTAACAAGAGAATATAAACAGCAGACAGATAGCAAAAGGGGTTTTTCTAACAGATAATGGAGATTGGTGATAGTATGGTCCTTCTTAGCATAACGGGTCGATAATCATGCATAAATTCCTCGGTCTTGCATAGAGATCTTTGAATCAATCTAGTATCATGTTGCAAATATTAAGCACTACGAAGATAATTGGTCTGACAAGTCAATCACTATTGTCCTAATGTGTTCCGTAATTATTCAACACTACGAAGATAATTGGTCTGATGGTCGACAAGTGTACAATTGTGCATAATAATCAATACAACATACGAGAATTTAGGTTGTGCCTGATCAACGAAATAAAGCAATGACACGGAGTATAATGCGCGATATAGCCATTAGCATGATTATCTTCCCTTCGCTAAGAATTCACATACTACCACCAACGATAAGTTTAGCTACTCATGATAGGCATGCAATCAACAGAAATCATAGAAGAAAACATATTGAAAGATATATAAAATAAATAGATTAAACTATAAGATACAAGTTACCGAAGGTTGTCAATCTCCGAAGAATTGCGATCCTACGAGCCCCAATCCGCTATGAAAAAGTATCCCCTAAGCTACGGAACTCCCAGGACAGGCCCCGGGAAGTTCCTACCTAAAACTATAGAGAGACGTGAGAAAGTAGGTCTGGAAAGATATGATTTTCGGAGAAAACTGAGCAACTATATATAGGCCCCGAAATACCACGGGGCGGTTCGCCCCACACGCCCGGCGCTTCGCCCGGTGCGGGCGGTTCGCCCCAGCTGTGCGGCGGTTCGCCCGGCGGGTTTTTCGCAGAATTCCGCGTTTTCAACGCGTTTTTGGATTTCTTCCCCTTTTCGAACTCGGTTTCTGACTTCTAGTAGCCTTCTAACCTCCAGATTCGGCCCCTAGACTCCAAATCCCATCCGGAAACCTTGAGATACTCCAAATAGGCTTATGGAACACCAATTCCTTGTCAACTTCAATATAATTGCCCGGAAATCTTCGAATTTCAACCAAAACCTGTAAAATAAAATCTAAAGGGAAACGTGACACTATTCTAATAAAATGTACTAAAGTATAGCTAAATTAACATGGAGGATAGCTAAAATAGGTGAAAAAGACTCGAATGAAAGTGTAAAATACACATTCATCAGAGAGTGGGTGGGGTGGCGACGACTTGAGCTTGGTTCTATTGAGGAGCGGCATTTTTCATTGACGCCCGTATCCTCCTATCAATCAAATCTCTCAAACCATAAGGAGCACCTTGTGGTCCTAATCTAGATTGAACTCTTGAAGGTCCAAGTATTGATTGGATTGGCCTTGTGTTGGCTCTTGAATGAGCCTCATCTTGAACTGGAGGTGCTCTTGGTTGGGATTGACGAGGTATGGGAAGATTCTAATGAGGTTGCTCCTATAATTGGGCTTGTCGTATCCCAAGCATCCTTGTATAGTGAGAAGGAACAAGCCGTATTGAGCTTCGCCCATCCCATAGTCTGATGGTCGGACTACTCGTCCGTTGGGAAGGGTGAAGTTCAATGCGGCTGGCTGAGGAGGATTCACTGCTACATGAGGAGGATGTTCCCTTGGTGCAGCATTGTTTGTAACTCTTAAGGCCCCATAAGCACTTCCATCCGGGATGCCTTGGGGATGGTTCTCTCCTGACCTTTCTTCTCGGGAGCCCGTGACATTAGTGAATTCCCTCTCCATCATATCTTGATTCCTTTCAACATTGTTATTTTCTAGGTGCCCTTGAAGCAGCTACCCTTCCTCCTCCTCGACCATTTATAGGGGGACGGCCTCTTGGGCGAGGAGGATTCTCTGGTATTGCGTTGGCAAGTCGAACGCTTCTTCTAGGAGACGCCTCGAGGAGTGTATCTTGGATCGACCAGTAGGGCAAGGAATGACCTTTCGATCAGATTCCCACAAACGGCGCCAAATGTTGAAGGGTAGTTCGTGCTATCTCCTAAGTTCGTACTAAACCATCAAAGGAAACTACTTAGGTCTTCTTCGTGTAGTCTTCCTCTGATGAATGTAAGTATTCGTTGTGTAGCTTCTTCGTACCTGAAATAGACTGGAGTGGGGGGGGGGTTTAGTACGGCGTGCCCGGTCTGTCGAGGATCAGACCGGAGGGACGACTTTACGTGTAGGGAGTTGAAGGAATTCCCTAGTAAGACTAGTAAATGTGGTAGGTGAGTGGTTGGTGAGAGCTATGATTTCTTACCTTTGGATTATGAATGAGATCATTTATATACTCATATTTTATTGTCACTTTATGTAGGATCGTGACAAGTGTCCGGCTGAGATAGAAGCCTCCTTTGGACCAAGCCCATTAAGGAGATCCATGGGCTTTGACCCAAACATCTTGACTAGGGTTAGGAGGGCATTATTGACTTTTCAGGTCTTATGGAATATTCTGGAAGGCAGGCCCCCTAAGGACCTGTTGATAGGTAATTAGTGCTTTCCTCCGGAGCGTGGTCGTACTTTCCTCTGGAGCGTCGTAGAGCGAAGGTTCTAGAACATCCTTCGCACTTCAAGTGCCTTCCGTACTATACCTAGGACCTGAGGTATAACTTAGCAAGAGGGGGGTTAGTGCCACAAGCCCGACTTGTCTATGATCAAGCCGGAGGGACGACTTTACGTGTAGGGAGTTGGTAGGCTTCCCTAGTAAATGTAGAGTGAGAAAGTAGTGTGATGATTGAATGATTGATTGATTGAATGTCTACCTTGATTGAAGTGAGCCTGTATTTATACTAGCAATAGAATATTGCTTGAGTACTTAGGGCCGTGACAAGTGTCCGCCAAAGATTGAGTCTCTCATGGCCTTAGGCCCATTTGAAGTGACCCATGGGCCTTGGCCCATATCTTCTACTGAGGATGGCTAGGGTAAAATGGTCTTCCTTGGTACCAAGGTGCTCCTAGGGCGGGTGTCGCCCTAGTACCGTCCGAGGACGGGGTAGTAGGGCGACTGCCGAGCTTCTAAGGTCCGAGGACCACCTTTTCCTTAGGACATGTTAATTCTTCCTTGACGTAAGGAGTTATGTCCGACCACCTTTGGTAGTAGGGCAGAAGGACACTCGTCCGACTACCAGTGCTAGTAGGGTAGAAGGGCACCAATCTTGTTCCTGTCGGTGTGCGAGTAGGGCGAGCCTATGTAGCCGGAGGTCATGGTGTAGCCCGAGGAGCTCTTTGCTGGGCTTCCCTTTCCCCTAGCTGGTGGCTACTAGGATTTTGTCCTGCTAGTAGGGCGTCACCACGCTAGTAGGGCAGCTCAATGGCTAGTAGGGCAGTTGTACTTTTAGGTCGAACATAAGGACTTAGGCTATTTTGCCTAGTCTTTTGTCTGGTCGGACCATGATGAAAGGTGATCGGACCCTTCTATCATGGTCAGCCCATGACGTCCTAGTATGCTCTTAGATGCCCTTAGGGGTTGGACATATTCCGACACCAACATATGTCCCCCTAGTTTCCAAGTATCTTAGTAGAAGATAGTTGTGGAACTATTAAGTTCAAGTCGGCCTTCCCTTCAATCTTGAAGTATGGTCCGATGTATAATTGCAAAAAGTTTTTCCTTGCGACCCGATGGTTTTCATAATCTTTCCCTCCTCCTATCTCTCCCTCCCCCCCTTTTTTTATGGTTCGAGTACGGTACTCGGACCACCTCAAAAGGGGTATTTGTGCGAAAGAGATTGGATCCGGGTAAGGTCATGCAACTTCACAAGGTCGAGGAGTAGTTTTTTCTTCCTTCGGAGCACGTGCTTGGAGATGTTCCGAGGTTCTTCAAGGTTTTTTTTTTTTTTTTTTTTGCTCGAGGATCCTGCCTGGTAGGGCGAGCCCTAACTCGCGTACGCTCCGGATGATTTTCTTAAGTCGGGGCGCTCCAAGGGAAAAATCATCTTTTCATGACGTGGCTCAATCTGGGCCTTCTGTATCATCGCGCGTGTGGCCTAGACTCGCCGCCACGTATGCGACGGTTCGCCTTCCCGTACTATCCTCTTATAAATAGGGATACTTAGATTCATTTGCAACATTTTCGCCCAAATTCACTCAGAGTAATTTGAATTGTCCGAGTAGCAACTGTAAAGAGCGAGGAGCAGACGTAGTCGAGCAGAGTCGTCGAGCAAGCTACTTTTCCTTTTCGTCGAATCAAGTAAGTTCGACTACTTTTTTGTTTTCTCTTATCTTTGCCTTTTTACGCGCCAAATTGCTATGTTTCTTGTACTTGTGCTCGCTCCTATTATGTAGTAATTGCTCGCCTTTTTAAATTTCATGTTGGCCCCTTTTCTCCCTATGTGGTACTCGCGCATTTATTATTTCCTCGTCTTCGCGCGTCTCAGCTTTGTGACTTGGACTTAAAATATACTTAAACGGACCTCTCGGACTTTGCATAACCACCGTTGATTGATGTTTTTCCTCTTCCTTTGTTTAGGATGTCCGAGAGGAGTGATAGCGAGAACATGTCGAGGGGCGTGGGTATGCGGACACAACAGTTCTTTAGCCGCGAGTTTTCTGGATAGCGAGCTACCTGTGGTTGAGGTGCCCGAGGAAGAGGAGGTTATGAGTACCCCTCCTAAGGATAGGCTAGTCGCTCGGTCTCGGGGGCCTAGGAATGAGTATGATTTGGACGACTCATTTATCAATGATGAGGTCGAGGAGGGTGCCGCTCATAGCGTCCCGCCTGAGGTGATGAATGCCGTTGCTGGGGTTCTCGGGCATGATTATCAGGCAGGTGGTCGACCGGACCCTTTAGAACCTCGGGTCATCATTTTGGGAGATGATGCACCTGTGCTGAAAAATTTTGAGGTTCTTCCCATTGAGGGGAAGTCTTCTTCCAAGAACACTAGGAGTCCGAGTCCTGTGAGGTATTTGCCCCAGGGCTACTATAAGAGGGTGGTGACTCTCTCATCCGACGACGAGATTCGTCGACCGCCTTCAAATTTTGACGAGGCCGGTCCGAGTAGAAGTAAGCTCGCCTCTTATGCGCATAACGAGAGCAGTGATTCTATCTTTGGGGATGACGATATTTCTCCCGATGTGTCCGAGGGACACTCTAAGAGGAGTCGAGACCAGGAGGATATGCCGCTCGAGACTGAAGAGGGCGATCAAGATGAAGGGCGCGAGGCCGCTAATCAGGTGTCCGTGTCCGAGGACGTAGGGACTTCACATTCCGCGCCAAGGAGGAAGAGGAGAAGAAAAGGAGAGCCAATCCCTCCTAAATTTGCTCGGACGCAAAATTTACTCGGCCCGTTTCGGAGTGTCACCATCATAATCCGAATGGAGAGCTGAACGAGGACGACACGATTCCTACCGTGGAGACTACTATTTACGAGGAAGAGATTCCTCACCTTAGATGGATTTATTCTCTGCTTGAGTCTAAGGTTGAGATTCTCCTTCCGACGCCCGACCAGACGTTTTACAACCCACCGTTCAGGTACATGTCTGTCCATACAATGTCCTTCGAGCGAGGATGGTGGATGCCTTTTTGTGATGCCTTCCATGACCTCTTCAACGACTTAGGCCTCGCTCCGGCTCAGATAATTCCGAGCTTGCTCGGTACATTAGTTTGCTATGGGGTTTTCTATCACATCCGAGGGATCCCGGTAAACTACTCGGCCTTTATACAGCTTTTCCGGGTGTCCGTCATCCCGGGGAACCCCCACTTTTACTTCTTCTCGACCAGGCCCGATTTTGCTTTCTTAAAGGAGGCTCCGTCGTCAATCGGGTGTCGGTGGTGGTCGCGCTACTTCTACGTCCGCAAGGTGCGACAACTTGGTATGACCGAAGAGCAGTTGGATTGGGGCGTCCCAAAAACGTTTTACCGAGGGACTTGGGTTGGTAAGTCGCCCGCGGCCGAGATGGCTCCTTGGGCTGTCCGATACCAAAGAGAAAATTTGCTTTCGGACCCCAAGAGATATTTCTACTGGGCGTTGAATCTTCAACCTTTGCCTTACTTGGCAAATTTAACTAAGCCCGTATATTGTGGCTTCAAAAAGGATTTCAGTAAGTGTACCCTATTCCTGCTCGAGTAGGCTGTTTGTAGATACTTCTCCATACTTAGTCCATTTTATCATCTTTCGCTTGTCGCTCCTTTATGTTTTCATTTGGTCCTCGGACCTTTGTATATTTGTGTACTAACTCCCTTTCTTCCTTCGCAGACTATTGGCTTAAGTGGATGTCTGAGACGCTCGAGGCCGGGAGAAGACAACGCGCCGCTCAGCGCAAGCTTGTCCAACAATAGAAATTGGACAAAGTGATGAACTCGCCTTCGCAACTTCCTTGCGACCCTCCTCGCAACGCTGTTGTGCACAAGGACGAGATGGCTCGTCGGGAGCGGGGAGGTGAGCCTCCTCTGGAGATGGCTCTTCCTCAGCTCAAGAAAGCCGATGACAAGGCTAAGGACGATAAAAAGGCCACGAAGAGTAAAAGAAGCTCCGACGACGAAGGTGGTCGAGCGGATAAGAAGGCCCGCAAGAACAAGGGCAAGGGCAAGGAGATCACAACTGACGAGGATCTCTCGGACGAGGTGAATCGTATTATGGCACTCGACGAGCTCGATTGGGCGCATGAGCTGAGTCAGGTGTTGCGCAAGGTAATGTTTTTAAATATCTCGTTTCTAACTCAAAACTGCTAAGCATTGCTTCTCGCGCCTTGCTAATTTCATCAACTCCTCGGGCCTTTCCTTTTGTTATTTGCATCTCGCCGCCATAGTTGGCGCCATTGGAAACCTTGCGGCCGACAAGGGTGCTCCGGAGGAAGTTGCTAACTTGCACGTCCAGGTTCAGGAAGCTAATACCCGTACTCGGGCGCTTGAGGAGGAGTTGTAGGTCGAGAAGGCCAAGTTTGCAAGCTTGGAGGCCGAGAGTGCTAAGGTGCAGAGGCAGATGAAGGATTGGAAGGATGCGTGGAATAACCTTTCCATCAAAATGGCCCATTTCAAGGATGCCGTCCTCGGGTACCTCAAAGATACTCGGTACGAGGGCGCCAAGGCTTTCTATGAGTCCGCCTCATACCGTTTGAAAATGTTGGAGACAAAGGAGGTGGGGCGCGAGGAGGCTTCTACTCGGCTCTCGACCAGTTAAAGGCCAAGGGTCTCTTGCCCGCGGATTTCGACAGCGACGTCGCCGGCTTGATGGACAACAACAATGGTGACCTGGTCGACTACCCCGATCAGCTGGTGTCCGACGCCGAGCACAAGGCTTGCGAGTTTGGTGCCATGGTGGCTAACCCTGAAGTGCCCTATCCTACCAAGGTCAGACTGCTTCCTTCTTGGGTGCCCGAGGTTCTGCGCGTTGGGATACTGATGAACCGGTTTGTCAGACTCAATTAATCAAATAAATTTGTATTTAGCCAAAGGCAATTCACAACTACAACGAAAACCGTAGTGTAGCAGTAGAATAACCTCGAGTGTCGATCTCTAAGGACTATAACTAGCTTTATCTAATCTAACTTAAGAATATAAATCAACAGACGACTTAGCAAAGGTTTTTCTTAACAGATAACGGAGATTGGTGATAGTATGGTCATTCAAAGCATAGCAGGTTAATAATCATGCATAAATTCCCCGGTTTTGCATAGAGATCTTTGACCAATGAATTGTCCAATTGTGTTCCGTAATTATTCAACACTACGAAGATAGAGATTTAGATAGATCAAAGAAATAAAGCAATAACTCAAAGTATAATGCGCGATATAACCAACGAGAAGTTTAGCTACTCATAGATGTCATGCAATCAACAGAAATCATACCACGAATGAATGAAAACATGATGAAAGACATATAAATATAAATAGAAAAACTGTAAGATACAATGTTACCGAAGGTTGTCAATCTCCGAAGAATCGCGATCTTACAAGCTCCAAAATGCTAAGAAAAAGTATCTCCTAAGCTAAGAATCCCCCAGAACAGGCTTTGGAGAATTCCTACCTAAAACTAATGAGAAAGGTGAGAGAAAAGGTCTGGAAAAGTATGAAAAACGGAGAAAACTGAGCGACTATATATAGGTATTCGGGAGGTGTGGGGCGAAGGGCCCCACACACCGGGCGATTCGCCCCACGTCCGGGGCGACTCGCCCGGGAGATTTTTTCGGCCAGATACGCATTTTCGACGCGTTTTTAGATTTCTTCTCCTTTTCGGACTCGGTTTTTGCCTTCTAGTGACCTTTTAGCCTTCAGACTCGACCTCTAGACTTCAAATCCTATCCGGAATCTTCTGGATACTCCAAATAGGCCTTCGGAACACCAATTCCTTGTCTACTTCAATATAATTTCCCGGAAAACCTCGTTTTTCACCCAAAACCTGTAAAATACAAACTAAAGGGAAACGTGACACTATTCTAATAAAATGCACTAAAATATAGCTAAATTAACATAGAGGATAGCTAAAATAGGTGAAAAAGACTCAAATGAAAGTGTAAAATACACATTCATCAAACTCCCCAAACCGAACCTTTGCTTGTCCTCAAGCAACTAAGCTAGACTCTAATGCAAAAAATAATGCAACACAAAAAATGGAGTCTCATGCCAAATGAAATGAACTAATCTATTGAATCTATCAAAAAACATATGAACAAAAACCATACAAATCATAACATGAATATTGGTTGAAGAATGCTTCGATTGACTCATACACATTCACATAAGCACTTATGTCAAGACAAGATAGTCTCTCGTAACATTCTCTACCTGGACCTAGTCAGTGACGACGTAATGAAACATGTTAGAGTACGAATGATTGTCCCGTGCCTATGAAACTGAGGACTTACTACTGTTCACCAAGTTAAGACTTTTCCTCAAAGAGGTCGAACCAATACTAGCTCTCATCAAACGAAGGAGGGTTCCCTAAAAAAGATAACACTCCCCTATTCTACCCATCTCTCAAGCAAAGTCTTAAGCTATTCACCACTTCCTGAATGGCAGGACGAGGGTGGTCTAGAACAGATGACACTCAAAAAAGAAAAGATAGAAAATTACAACACGATTACGAACATTACAGGAATTGGAAAATGAGACACAACACTTTGCTAAACTGCTTTTTGGCTTTCCTTTTATTTGGACATTTCTTTGCTTTTTTGGGGTCTTTTCTTTTTTTTTCTTTTTTTTTCTTTTCCAGTTTTTTTCTTTTTTTTTCTGGAATTTTTCTTTTTCTCTTTGTTTTTTTCGATTTTTTTTAGCCAGCAGTAGTACAACGAAAAAGAAATAAAATGACACACAAACGACTTCCCCAAACCTATTCGAAAGAATAGGTTGGAGTATAAAATTTACGAAAAAGGAAAAATAAACTCACAACATAAAATTGAAAAACGAAAAACAAGTCTAATGATAGCGTAACCCCCTCCCCAAACCTATTCGAAAAATAGGTTGCAAACAAAGGATTACACAATCTCACACTACCTCCTTCCTAGGCATTTAGCAATCTCAAAGCAAGGTGAAGACTTGTTGCCTCTTAGGTACATAATTACTCGGGAAAACAACCATAAGACCCTAACATGCATCATCCTATTATAAAGGCCTTCGTGAACCGCAGTAGAGAAAACACCACTAAGTGATGTCGAGACTACCAAGCTTAACTAAGTGCAATACATAAATGTGACAAGCCAAGCGAGGAAAACCTCAAACAAATTCATAGAGATGAAGCATACGATTAATGTCATAATTAGTTAATCTACCCAATAAAAAAGTTCAAAAAATTTGGCAATAAACTCCACATAAAACATGCAAGACTATCCTAGGATGAATGTAGTGTATGCAACTAAAAACTAAGAAAGCAGTAATCGTGCAAATGCAAATGCAAACAAAAAACAAGATACCAATCAACACAAAGCCAAACAATACTTAACATCACAGTTCACATCCCATCCCCGTTATGAAACTTAAGCTAGTCCCTAGCAAAAGAGAGTGAGTAATAAGAAGTGCTACTAGATGTTACCGAACGGTTTGGCCTCGGTTAGCTGAGAGTGGACATGTGAAAAGACTAGTTATCGGGATTGTAATCCCCATAATAGTCCTTCCACATGTCAGACAGGAGATCATTGGACTGCTGTAGAGCCTCCTGTTGCTGACGGATGAGCTGTTGCTGCTCCCACATTATCTCTCTCCATTCCGGCGATGCTCCTCAGCTATTTCCCAGTCGCTGTTGCGTTGGGCAATGTGTCCATCAAGATTGTGTTGCAACCCTTGGACAGAAGTGGTCAAGGATGCAACACTAGCATGAACTCTACCGAAACGGTCATCGAGGTAGGCCTGGAAATCAGAGAAGTCAATACCTCTAGACCCATGTGGTGCTCGAGGCGGTTGATGTGGTGCTCTATGGAAAAAAGGAATATCCGGGATAGGGGCTCGGCCATCATCAGCTTCCATAGCATCCTCATAATCATTTTCATTATCTGAATCGGTCGGTTGGAAGGGTGCTTCCACATCAGCAGCAGCAGCCGTGGGGTTCTTCATTTGATACCTAGTAAGCTGCACACCAATAGTTGAAGGTGAAAGGGCAGCGACCTCGCAATCCCCCTCATCAATGTCCTCGACCCCGTAATATTTGCAGTAGGCAGTGATGAAGCTTGGAAAGATGAAGGGCTTCTTCTTCTTTTCCTAGTGGCGCTCATACTCTTCATACATGATGTGACCGATGTCGATTCGATGCTTGTCTATCAAGCAGTAGAGGAGCTCGGCGTAATTTGGCTGTATCCAAGTGTCATTCTTTCTTGGGATCAAGTTGAAGATGCAGAATTTCATCATCACCTGAGCTTCGATGCTAAGGTCACTCTGACGGATCCGTGCAGGTTGTGCTCCGGTTTCTGGATACCTGTACTCCCTGTTGCAGATCACATCTGTAATGTCTCTTCCTATCCCCCTAGAGGCCCGTGAATACTCGTAGGCGTGGTTGCTTCCTGTGAACTCCCGTTGCCCAAAATGGATGAATGCAGAAATTGAGGCCAGCGCCCATGGTACAATTAGGCCTCGAATGAGTACCCCCTCCTTCTCCTCAAGATCAGTGAATCCAGCGTAGAACTCATG
>CM051457.1:62862230-62969229 GCA_028274465.1 Plantago ovata
GAGATTCAACAAGCTCATGTTGTACAATTTCCATTCCTTGAGGAGCTTGAGTAGCATTCTCCATTTGTTCATCCTGAAATAAATTTGAGTTAGATACAAGTACTAAGCTGTCAAACTTAGTTTTATTACCAAAAACATTAACTACCTGCTGAGCAGGGAGCGTTGATTCTGGTGCAGAGGCTTCAGCAACCATCTGACTTGCATCTTGAGAAGTCTGTAGAGATAACATAATATTAGCAAAAGAATAAGTTTCAGAATTTGAAGTTTTACTGATGGTTGAATTATCTACCTGCTGAAGAAGGACAGGTTGTGGCTCAGTCCTTTCAGCATTAACAGTTTCTTCATTTTCTAGGACTGTTTCTTCAGCAGACTTCTTGTCTTGCTCTGTTTGAGAAAGCTGCGCGGTTTCAGCAATATCCCTTGTCTCTGAAATGACAAGTTGAGCAGAAGCATCTTGACCTTTAAGCTCACTGCTTGTCATGAAGACATCAATGGATTTGTTGGATGATTCTTCAATCTCCAACTCCATTTGTTGGCTTATAGCTTCCAGTACAAGCTGGACTTTGTCAATTGATGTCTTTGGTGAACTTGGGCCAGTATTCTCAGCATCATGAGATGCGTCGTTGAATAGTGCTTCTTGTGTTTCAGCAACTTCTGGAACCTGAACCATTGCTTTCTTAGCAACTGGTTCTTCAGCAACCGGGGTTTCAACAACTTGATGAGTTGCTTGTTCACCAACCATCTTTTCAGCAGCATCAGCAAGTGCCGCCTTTTGCAGATCAACAGCAATATCACTTGCTGGTTCCATAGTTGGATCATCTAGATTATCTACAATGTAGATATCTTGGACTTGGGCAGGAATTTCATTTCCACTGCCATGTGGTCTGTTCTCAGTAGAGGGGTCAACGTTGAGTCGATCATTGAAGGCTTCCGCAAACACTTCAATGTTGCTGACATAGGCTTCAGTAACTACCTTGTCAACATATACTGGAACTTGCGTTTCAGCAATTGTCTTGGAATTGTCTGAGAGGTCATGGACAATAGGAACTGACTTGCGAGCCAGTGTTTTCTTCCTTGTGTTACTTATCCTTTTCCTCTTTGGGACAGGATTTGCTGATGACGCTGCAGTCTGAGTGTCATCATCAGCTTTCCTCTTTTTCTTGTTAGATTTCTTCAGTTTCCCAGCAGATACGTCAGTAGTTGCATTTTCAGCAACAGCTGGTGTACACGTACCTTGTTGATCATCTACAACAGTTTCATTTTGTCACCACCATCTACAGCAGTTTCATCTCTAAGTTGCTGAGTGGTGACATCTGCAGCTGTTGTATACCTTTCTTGCTGGCTTGTGCTGACAATATTTGCAGCTGTTGTCTTCTTTGATTTTTCTAGTTTCTTGCCAGCAGTCTTAGGTACATTCTGCTTGTAGAAGGATCTTCCCACATTGCACACAGATTTCTTGATTGGCAATGGGTTTCTCAGCTGAATCCTGAAATGTTCAAGGATGTAGCATATCTTTATTCCATACATAACTGGAAAGTAAGGTGAGACCTTGTTGTCTTCTACCTTTACCTTGAACTTAGTGACACAATCAACAAGCCTGTTGAAAATGTACTTAGCCCAGTTAAGTTTCGTTTTATTTTCATGGATATGCATCAGCAGCGGCCATCTTCTCAGGCCTACTTGGTCAATTCCTCCGACTTGGGAGTCCAAAACTTTTATCAGTAGCAGAGCTACTAGACCAAGTGAATGGCAGAGATGCTTCCTCTTAACGTGCTTTGTCCAAGTCACGGGAGCAATCTCTCCTTTCTTCATTTTCTCATTTCTGACATCAGTGTAGAAAGCTTCAATTTCTTCGTCAGTGGCAGTGACGTCATCTTCAGTTCCAGTGGTTGGAATCTGAAAGATTTTCGCTAAATCAGTCCATTTCAGGACGATTTGCGTGTTCTGAACTGTAGTAAACACCACTTTTTCAATGACTCCTTTACTATCAGTAAGGGACTGGATTTCTGCATTATTGTAGAATTCCATTGTGTCTATCATGCTCACTTGCTTAGTGCGAGCAGATATAAAGTTCATGAGGCCTTACTGCTTGATAAATTCAAGCGCCTCTTCATTCTCGTCATCGAGTTCTTGTTCATAGAAGTACCTAATGTACTTCTCCTTTGCAAATCCACCCCATTGCATCATCATCTCACACTTTGCAGTGTCAAGATATGACGGAAGCATAGGTTTTTCCGATATCCTATCGTTTTTCAACACAACTTTCGTTGTGTTTAATGCCGGAGTAGTCACCGGAGCAGTGCGTTTTTCAGCACTGTCAACCTTAGACGACTTTGAGGACTTAGAGGACTGTCTCTTTGGTGCCATTTCTTTTATAGATGAGAAAGTGTACGAAAAAGATAGTTTGCTTTTTGACCGGAGGTACAGTAGATTCAGGCTAAAATTTGCAGAGAAAGGAAATGTGAGTTAAAGAATTTTGTCATTTCTCTAACTCCTTCTTTATATAGTGTCTCTGATGTGTGAGAAACTCAATCAATTTGAGCTCTCAGCAAGGCTAAAATAGAGAAACACAGGAGTTAGTGGAGCCTTTGCATTAAATGCGTAGTGACCCACTAACTTGAAAACGTCAGAGCATTCTCTCTCTTTGTTTTATTAACCGTTAGATTAGTAACTCCTTTTAATCAATGGCCACGATTGTATTTCATGTCATGATTATTACGAGTTTATCTGTGCCCGATTAACGTCACAAATTGATTTTACCGAGTTTTAAGGGATTAGATTGCTTGCTGAAATAGACAAGAATCTTTTCAGCGAGTTGGCATTAACAACCTAGATACTTGCTGAAAGTTCTCCCTTACTTAGATATCTCATATTTTCTTAAGTTTAAAAGATATTTCTGATTTCCCATATCAGTGAATTCTTTTGTACTTGAGATATCCTTTGGTAAAATCTGAGAAATGAGTTTTGCTCTTTTTCTGAGTTCCCGTCTCAGAATATTCCCTTGATACTTGAATGCCTGTTTCAGTATCTTTGATTGTCTGAATGCCTGTTTCAGCAATCCTTAAGGTTTTTCTCATACTGAGTGCCTGTCTCAGCAAGTGATCAAGTTTCCTAACAAATACCCGTTTTGAAGGAATTACTTGCTGAATGCCTGTTTCAGCAAACATGTAGTGACTTATCATTTCTTAGAAGAAATTAGTAGACGGAGCTTTTAAGTAAGAATACTTTGGCTTGCTGAATACCTGTTTCAGCATTCTGCCAAATGTATCATTTATTGAGGTAGTTCTATCAATCCAAGGTTATACCTTAGCATTGCGAACCTATTATCTGGTAGGGGCTTTGTAAAGATGTCAGCAAGCTGATCATCAGTGCCTACTTTCACAACCTCAATATCTCCTTTTTCTACATGATCTCTAATGAAATGATGTCTAATATCAATGTGCTTAGTCCTTGAGTGAAACTTAGGATTTTGCGTGATAGCAATAACACTTGTATTATCACAAAAGATTGGTTTTTCTTTGCAGAAATACCACAATCTCTTAATTTGTTGAATCCATTAGGATTTGAGCTGTGCAACAACCAGCTGCAATGTATTCAGATTCAGTGGATGAATTGGCAACACAGGTTTGCTTCTTGCTGAACCATGATATTAATCTAGTACCCAAAAACTGACAAGTTCCAGAGATACTTTTTCTATCAAGAGTTGATCCTCCATGATCAGCATCAGAATAACCAACCAATTGTAGTCTAGAATCTTTAGGATACCATAATCCAACATTGACTGTACCTTTGACATATTTCAGTATCTTGATTGCCTTTTTGTAGTGTGATTCTCTTGGATCAGATTGGAATCTTGCACACACACAAACAGCATACTGAATGTCAGGTCTACTTGCTGTTAAGTACAACAAGGAACCAATGAGCTTCCTATACTTGTGTTCTTCAACACTTTTATCTTCTTTAGTATAGCCCAATTTGGTACCAACACTCATAGGGATCTTTTTAGGTTTCTCTTCCTCTTTGATCCTAAACTTTATGAGCATTTCTTTCGCATACTTTGCTTGATTTATGAATATTCCATCTTTGAGTTGCTTGACTTGCAATCCTAGGAAATAATTCAATTTTCCCATCATACTCATTTCAAACTTGTTTGTCATGAGTTTGGCAAAATCATCACAAAGTTGCTTGTCCTTAGATCCAAAAATTATGTCATCCACATTAATTTGAACTAAGAGTATTTTACCATCATGGTTCATGGTAAATAAAGTTTTGTCAACTTCACCTTTCTTGAAACCATTTTCCAGCAAGAACTTAGCCAAGGTATCATACCATGCTCTTGGTGCTTGCTTTAGACCATATACAGCTTTCTGAAGCTTGTATACCATCTTGATTTCTGAGGGAAGTTCAAAGCCAGGGGGTTGTTCTAAGTAGACTTCTTCAGCAAGTTCACCATTCAAGAATGCACTTTTAACATCCATTTGGTAAACAATGAAGTCATTGTGAGCAGCAAAGGCCAAGAAAAGCCTAATTGCATCCAATCTTGCAACTGGTGCATAAGACTCATCATAGTCCAATCCTTCAGTCTGACAGTAACCTTGAGCAACTAAACGTGCTTTATTTCTTGTTACTTCACCAGACTCACTCAGCTTGTTTCTGAACACCCACTTTGTACCAATAGCTTTCTTGTCTTCAGCAAGTGGTACAAGTTTCCAGACATTGTTCCTTTTGAATTGATCCAGTTCTTCTTGCATTGCCTTTATCCATTCAGAATGCTTTAAAGCTTCTTCTATGGTTTTAGGTTCAATTTCTGAAACAAAGCAAGAGAACAATGATTCTACTTCTACGACCGTTGCTTCTTCAGCAAGTCCATGAGTAGCTTTGGATCTAGTCACTTGGCGTTTGTTAATATCGCCAATCATATCCGTAGAGGGATGATCTCTAATCCATTTATTAACAGGTTTTCTGATTGTTGGATCAGGATATGTTTGCTCATCAGCATGTGACTCTTCAGTATGTACTTGTTCAGTAATACTGGGATTTTGTGTCTTTGCTGAGATTGGTTCTTCAGCAACTGCTTGTTCAGCATTGCTTGATTGTGGTAGCTCATCAGCAGGCACTGGAGGTTGCGTTGTTTCAGCAACTTCCGGAGCAATTGCGTCTTTTGCTGGAAATTCTTTGTCGTGAACTATATTTATCTTGTCATGACTTGGGGGAGGACAGTCATTGTCAGAATCATCATTTAGTTCAATTGACTTGATTTGCCTAGCATTAGATTCAGTTGTTTGCTCATGTATGATTAACTTTTTCATACATTCTGATATTTCTTCTTCAGCAGGCACTCCTTGTGTCTTTTCATAGAATACAACATGCACCGATTCTTCAATCTTTTGTGCCTTTTTGTTGTAAACTCTATAAGCTTTACTATGCAAAGAGTAACCGAGAAATATTGCTTCGTCTGCCTTTGGTTGAAATGTTCTTAGGTATTCTCTACCATTATTAAGAACGAAACACTTGCAACCAAATACTCTTAGATGAGTGATATTAGGAGGTCTTCCAACAAACAATTCATAAGGTGTTTTGTTGTATTCCTTAATAATCAAACATCTGTTTTGAGTGTAACAGGCGGTATTAATCGCTTCTGTAAGAAAATATGGTCAGAGTTACCCCTAGGGTACGCAGCGGAATTTCAAAAAATTTCTTAACATACAGGTTTAATTGATTATGCATATGTCGTATATATATAAACACGTCAATTAGAAGACTAACCTTACTACCAAAGCAGCTTCCAAGTATTCGTAATAATCCGGTGTATCTTCTCCTTCGCCGAAGTCGAAGATATCTGCAATACTCTGATTATCTGCAAGACAATAAGAGTTAGATTCCAGCTCCTAGAACCTCAACCTTGGTATCCACGGATGAACATCCTATCGGAAGAATGCTAGGATATTCTTTGTGTGACCAAGAAGACGGGGCGGCGATTCCTCCGGCAGAGGTGGCGCGCGCGTGGAGGCTTATATAGGAGGGGAGAGCCTTTTTTTCTCTAAGAAAACTGGGTAGAATAACTGTGTAAGTCTATTCAACTGTGTGTAAAAAGCTCTCTAATAGTCTACTATATATAGTAGTCAATAGAAGCCTAAAGCATAAGCAATTAGACTTCGTAAAGGAATAAGAATCTAATTCTTATCGCACAAGGAAACCAATATCAAGCCTAGATTCATTCCCAATCAAATTAAAACTAAATTAGGAAAATCTAACTTATCCCTTGAACTTCTAATAGAGGAAGGAGTCGAACTCCTTTCCCTATCCAGCCTACGCGCGCGCGCGCGCTCTCTTAGGGATACTAGGTGGGTCCCGATTTTGGGACCCACTTATAGTTCTAAGGCAATTCAAACTCCAAGTAGATTTTTCCATGTGCATATGTTAATTCTAAATTAACATATCCTTTCAAATCAAACCTCTATTATATTTCCAAAATATAATCTTTAATTGTATTTATATAAAATACAATTAATTAGCCAATTCAATTAATAATTCCAAATCATTAATTCAGCCACCATATATATTATAATTAATTCCAAATAAATTATAATCCACCAATCACAATTAATTCCAAATTAATTGCGATTCCATCTTCAAGGATATTCTGATAGGCTGAATCACCACATAGTGTGACCCATAGGGCCTCATCGTATTAAGCAAGTCCTAGACTAGGCAACATGGAATTCCTAGACGGTTCCATTTGCAATATTAATACGTGAGGACGTTTGAGAGGCTTCTCAAAGCAGACCCTTTCGTTGTGAAGTCTGTTGCGCTCAACGCGGCGATGGTAACGTCCCTTCATCTGACTTGCTCGAATGTATCTAGGATCAATGAAGTGTCTATCCCAATAATACATCCACGGGCGTCTCAGGGAGTTGCTTGGTTAAGATATACTTATGACCATCATAATATATCATTTTCACTAGCCAGTGACTTTACCAACACAACTATGCAGACTATGAGCAGTACTCTCCTGTGCTACACTTGAGAGATGAATTCTTCACAAAATCACTTATCATCCCCATTTGTATGTAGCCATAATCTTGGATCGTGTCTTAGGTCAACTGCTTATTCAGAGCTGACATCGACGGGTCCACCAAGGATATGGGGCAACAAATGTGATGATAAAGTCCTGTAAGTACAAAGGACGACTGGCATCACTTCGACAACTTACCGGTTCCCATAGACACTTCGGTGTAGAGTATACATCGATGGGAGTGTCCGGTGGGTACTTCCATTGTTCGATAATCCTTCTTCGAACAACTATGCGCAGTTATGGGAACGTTTCTCGATTGTCCAACAATCCGCTCCGTGGTCGTGGGATCGGCTCACACTTGCTCCAACAAGTATAACCTCCACGCAAACTAGTCTCGTCTGGTTCATTCAGACCTCTACATCCGAGATGAACCTCGACTAGGGAGAGTTTGGGATAGATGATAACTCACATAGTTCCCACTATCTTTGTGATCGGTCATCTATCCGAGGGGACATGTTTAATATCAATACAGACAGTAATAGAGATATGACATGCTGCATGCCTTGTGTAATATAAATATGAAAGCGATACTAAATAGTAAAAGCAACAAACATATATTATATTACGTCGACCTGTGTAATAGTACATATATGCCCTCTATAAGGGCACTATGCCCTTAGTAAGGACTGTCTCTAGGAAATATACACTATCAATCTCCCACCTGGACTAGAGCCAGTCACCTTTATGCCTAATACCCAGATTAGCATAATGTCTTAAGTGGACTTCCACTGATAAGACCTTGGTGAAAGGACCTGCCACGTTGTCCGTGGTAGAGACACGTTCTATACTAACTTCTCCTCTATCTATAATCTCACGTATAACGTGATATTTTCTTAGTACATGTTTGTTCTTGTTTGTAGATCTAGGCTCCCTAGCTTGAGCGACGGCGCCCGTATTGTCACAATAAATCGTTATTGGACAGGGAGCAGGAACAACCCTCAATTCCTTCAAGAACTCTGAAATCCAGACAGCTTCTTTCGATGCTTCTGATGCAGTAATGTACTCGGCTTCTGTGGATGAGTCAGCAACCGTGGCTTGCTTAGAACTGTTCCAACAGACAGCTCCTCCGTTCAATTTGAATACGTATCATGTCTGTGACTTAAAGTCATCAGAATCTGATTCAAATCCAGCGTCGACATACCCAGACATCTTTAATTCTGGTTCTCCACCAAACACCAAGAACATCTCTTTAGTCCGTCGAAGGTACTTAAGAATGTTCTTTACAGCAGTCCAGTGAGGTACTCCTGGATTCTGTTAATGTCGACAAGTGACCCTAAGCGCATATGCCACATCGGGCCTTGTGCAATTCATTGCATACATTATAGACCCTACTGCCGAAGCATAGGGCACACGACTCATTGCATTTCTTTCTTCATCAGTTTTAGGACCATCCTTAACTGATAAGACAATCCCATGCCTAGCTGAGAGAAAGCCTCTTTTTGAGTCGTCCATCTTATAACGCTTCAGTATTTTGTCGATGTAGGTGGACTGTGTCATTCCTAACATCCTTTTCGATCTATCTCTAAAGATCTTGATCCCTAGGATGTAGTTCGCTTCACCCAAGTCCTTCATCGAGAAGGTACTTGATAACCAAACTTTAGTCTCTTCTAGCATAGAGACATTGTTTCCCATGATCAAAATGTCATCTACATAAATGATCATGAAAACAACTCCTTTGTCGATGTGCCTAGCGTAGACACAGGGATCTTCCTTGCTTCTGATGAAGTCAAACGATTTGACAGTTTCATCAAAGCGGATATTCCAGCTCCTTGACGCTTGCTTTAGCCCATAGATGGATCTTTGTAATTTGCATACAGTAGTTGGCCTGGTTTTATTAATAAAACCTTCCGGCTGTACCATATAGACCTCTTCCTCAAGGTTGCCATTGAGGAAGGCAGTCTTTACATCCATCTGCCAGATTTCATAATCATAGTAGGCAGCTATTTCAAGTAGAATTCGAATGGACTTCAATTTTGCTACCGGTGAAAAGGTTTCATCGTAATCGATACCATACCTTTGTGTGTAGCCTTTTGCCACAAGCCTAGCTTTGTGCGTTTGTACCTTGCCATCGGCATCTGTCTTTCGTTTAAAGACCCATTTGCACCCAATAGGTCTAACCCCTTGGGGAAAGTCTACCAAGTTCCAAACTTGGTTCTGGTACATTGAATCCATTTCTAATTCCATGGCCTCTTGCCATTTGTCTGAGTCAATATCAATTATTGCCTCTTTGTAGGTCTCGGGATCTTCCCGATCTGATAAGCCGACATCAAGTTCACTGATGTCTTCTATCATAGGGCTTTGCTTCTGAGGTCCTTTTAGGATCCTCTTCGACCTACGGAGCGCGACTTGTTCTGGTGCTTTTCTCTTCTGGCTTCGTGTAACACGAACATTATCAGTGGGTACTGATGCAGCTTGTCGTGGGGCGCAACTCTGTTCCCTTGCGGGAGGCTGCTCTTGTGCAACTTGTTGCACAGGTTGGTTGACAACGGGTTCTATTGGTGTGGTTTTAACTGTTGATCTAATCACAGGACTCCCACTGACTATGACATGCCTAGAAAGTGTCATACCATCACCCTTGTCTGCTTCGAAAGCTCCCACTGAACTTGAGTCCAAATCAGAAGATTTAGAGACCTCATGTTCGCGCGTGTCAAAGTCTTGAATTTCTTCAAGTTCTATCATGTCATCTAACCTCTCTTCTTCGAGGTATTCAGCTTCTAAAAACTTGACATTTCTAGATACGATCACCTTGTGATCTTCAGCATGATAGAATTCATAGCCTCTCGTCTGACGAGGATAGCCTATGAAATATACTTTGACACCCTTGGCATCTAACTTATCAGTGAGCATTAGTTTGACTATCGCAGGACAGCCCCAAGGTCTAAGATAGCCCAGTGAGGGCTTCTTTCCCTTCCATAACTCATAAGGAGTTTTCTCCACTGATTTAGATGGTACACGGTTCAGAATGTAGATTGAGATTTGTAGTGCATATCCCCACAGATACTTTGGAAGAGTCGAGAATCCAATCATTGATCTTACCATGTCTAACAGGGTTCGATTCCTCCTCTCAGACACACCATTTAACTGTGGTGTTCCAGGAGGAGTCCATTGCGATTGAATTCCATTTTCCTTCAAGTAGTTGATGATGTCGTTTTTCACCAATTAAATTTGTTTAAAAGCCTAAGAACACTTATCACTACACAAACTAGAGTGCAATGGCAAGTTGTCCCCGAGTGTCGTTCTCTCGGGACCTAACGTGGCTTTGCTTGAGGTTTTTGCTAGTAATTTCAGTCAACGAGTTCAAGTGTTTATAGAATTGTTTTTCTTTGAACAAAGCAACGAGAAATCAGATTGCTGTAATCAAGTTTGGAAAACGGTTGGTGGTAGAAATCGAATACACATGGATGGGTTACGAATATGCTCACAAGTTCAGTGCGTAAAACCTTCGATCAAGTCTGCTAAGCAACTCGTCTAGGTAACTTTCAAGACACATCATAAAAGACCATTATCAATACTTTAGAGGTGCTTGTCACTAACACCATTTATCTAGCATGCTGCAAATCTCTAACATACAATCCTATAGCTTTCATTGGCCAAGAGTTTGTCACTATACTCAATTCGAATATATTTTATAGGCAACTAAGAATCATATGAAGGAATTTGCAGCAAGATTGAATCACAATCTCATGTAAGCATAAACATAACCCATAGCATGCATATTCTACATTCTACCACCAACACAAAAGATTTAGCTACTCATATTCATCAACATAGACATCAATTCATATGAATAATAATCAGAATACATCATATCAAACTACAAGACAAGAGAGTGATACAAGTTGCCACCAAAGCTGTCACTAATCGGTGGAAAGCAAAGAAAACCTCTCCGTAGATGATTACAAAGGATGAATTCCAATCAAAATCTTGGATCCCAAGCTAAAATACAATGTAATCTGAGTTTTCTCTGAGTTTTGGGGCTTAGGAGCTCTCCAAAACGAAGCTACAGTTCAAAAGATATTCAAAAAATGACTGGAGATCAGATCTAAGAAGGAAAATTCGAAAACGTAACCGCTGCCAAGCGGAGCGCTTGGAGAAACCAAGCGGAGCGCTTGGCAAGCGAAGCGCTTTGGCACTCCAAGCGCTTCGCTTGGCTTCTGTGCCAAAGCTCCTGGAAAATGAAGCGGAGCGCTTCACTATTCCAGGCGCTTAGCTTGGCTCCTGGGCAGATTTTTGTCTTCAAACTCAATCTTTTTGCCCTCGCATGGCCCTCGGGTGCCTTGGACTCATCCTTCTCGATGCTTATTGATGCTCAAACACTTACGAACAAGCCACGGAGATTGGGGAACTTCAACGGGGCCATATTTTCCATAAAAAAGGCTCGTTTTTAGCTCCAAAAACGCCGTTTCGTACCTAAGTGCCTGAAAATGCAGAAAAAACAAAACGTGAATCTATTCTACAAAACTAACCCAAAAATAAGGCTAGAAGATAGCAAAAGAAGGTAAAAAAGACAAGATGAACGCGTCAAAAATACGTTCATCAGTAGTCGATAAATTCTTCACTAAGGTATTCACCTCCTCGATCTGATCGAAGAGTGACTATCCTTAGGTTCAATTCATTCTCGACTTCATTCCTAAACTCCTTGAATTTCCCAAATGTCTCGGATTTATTCTTCATAAGATAAATATATCCATACCTTGACAGATCGTCAGTAAAGGTAACGAAGTAAGGATAACCCCCACGCGCATGGACTTTAAAAGGTCCACATACATCGGTATGTATGAGTTCTAAGCAGCGAGTGGCACGAACACCTTGTCCAACAAAAGGTTTGTTCGTCATCTTACCCTTAACACATGATTCACATGTTCCATATGATTCAAAATCAAATGGTTCTAAGTAGTCCAACTTCCTTAGTCTTTGAATCCGTGTTTCATTGATATGGCCTAGCCGACAATGCCATAGATAAGATGGATTATTCTTCCTACTTGAAGATGGTTGTTTGTTATGTATTTGAAATAAAGGTAGACTACTTTGTAAAATATATAAACCATTCACTAAGCGAGCCTTTCCATAATACTAGTCATTTAACGAAAAATAACAAGTATTATAAGCAAAGGAAAAACCCCAATTGTCCAACAATGGAATGGAAATAATATTTCTAACAATGGATGGAACAAAATAAATGTTATCAAGTTCCAAACATTGTCCTGATGGTAAATCTATCTTGCAGCGTCCAACACATTTGGCTTCAGCTTGATTTCCGTTCCCAACATGCAAGTCGATTTCACCTTGCTTGACTAGCTTGTGTTCAATTAGCCCTTGCACATTTTTACAAATGTGCGAGCCACAAGCTGTATCTAATACCCAACCATTGGAGTCAAAAGTAGTCATGTTCATTTCAATAACAAACATACCTGAGCTAGAAGCCGGCGGCTCCTTAGCTTGATCTGCCCTTAGTTTAGGACAATCATTCTTCCAATGCCCTTTCTGCTTACAGAAAAGACATTCATCTGTGCGTACCGTTCCGCTCCTCTTGAACTTCCTTTTCTGGTTCAGACGCTTAGGCCTATCACTCGAAGTGTTAGCCTTGGCTCCCGAATTTCCCTTACCCTTAGCACCTTTGTTTCTCGGGTTTAGGTCAGACAGTTGCCCAACATACATGATCAACTTTTCCTTCTTAGGAAGAGTTTGATCATATGTCTTCAGCAGATTATGGAGTTCGGGCAGTGTTACGTCCTTCGCATTCATGGTGGTTAACGATGAACTGCGAATACGAACTCAGCAATGATTGAAGGACAAAGATCACCATGATCTTATTCTCATCTTGAGAACATGTTCAGACATGTTCCCTCCTTCATTGAGTTGCATTTGTGTATCTCTTGATCAAATCAAATTCAACACTTCAAGCTGTCGTCTTAAAGACCGACTCAAGATGCTTCAGCATCTCATTCGGCAACATGCTATCATGTTGTCTCTACAGCTCATTGCTCATTGCTGCCAGCATAATACACTGCGCGGATCTAGCATCCTCAAGATGCTTATCAGACTTTGCCTTGTTTGCTTGATTCCAAATCAGCAACTTGATCGACAATCTGATTTTCGGGACACACGGGGTTAGCCTCGTCCAAGACGTACTCAATCCTTTCGTACCTCAGCACCAAACATATATTCCAGATCCAATCTAGAAAGTTTGGTCCGGTCAAAATTTGCTTCTCTAAGACAGCACGGAGCAAGATACTCGCCATTTCGGTTTTCCAGGAGAAATAGTATAGAACGAAAATAATAAATCAACTATTGAAATATTATTTATAAATACACAGTCAACATAACTAAACAACAAGGTCCTTTAGCTATTTAGCTCCCACTATTTTCACATATGCTTGCCCCCACAACAAACATACGGGTAATATCCAACAAGTTACCGTAGTGGCCAAGATCCAAATCCATACTATGCTATACTCCAACGGGGGCTGGTCGCATAGCATAATATGACCGGTAGGACTATCCAATTGCGTCACGCAACTCTTGGTTGTTAAATCTAATTTAACCCGATGCCCTACATACTGTACCTACCGAGGTCGCTAGATACAATATGTAGTAAGTCATAACCATAGGCTTACTCTAATCTGACGATCACTGCGAGTCTGTAAGACGAGGTCGCCAATACAAGAAAACGCAATGAAAGTTCAGAATTAAAGCACCCTATGGAAAGCATCTCAGAAATACATACATATATATATATATTTATGTACTTTTATTGGTTGGGGCTTGTAGCTTGAGGGTTGTTATCAGTCATCTACAAACAAATAAGGGCGCCGCCTACCCATCATGCATGAACGGTCTACACGTAATGGATGCCGCCTATCCATTCTAGTTCTAAACGCGGTCAAGCACATAATGGGTGTCGCCTACCCATACATAAATATGCGGTCCGACATATAAGAGGACGCCGCCTACCCTCGCATGCATAGCGGTCGAACGGAAAGTAAAATACTTGGTATTTAAACATGCATTGTCAAACAATAGCATATATCGAGCATATGAAACAAGTAGTAGCCTATGTGGATGACAAATGACTTCATAATTTCATTATGAAAATTATAATCCCATACTTATAATCTCTATGAAACAATTGAAAGTTTGGACTAGATTGAAAAATCGAAAATTCTATTGACCAAGTAGCAATTTTCAAAAACCCGAAGGACTTAATTGTAATTTTTGAAACCTTGGAGGTGTTAAATCTAAAATTCAAAAGTAAAAGGACTAATTTGCAATAAACAATAAATTGATAAATTACGAATAAGCCCTTTAACTTTATACTAATTAAATTTAACCCCTCTAGTTAAAAATAATTACAATTAAATCATATTTATATTCCAAATATAAAATTCAATTCTCAAAACTTTCAAAATTCGATTTTGGGTCCAACCCGGAAAATATATATTTATGAAAACATGGGACGGGACCTAGTCCCGTCCCCACGGTGCCTGCGGCCCCGGGCGCCCGGCACCCGCGGCACGCAGGCACCAGTGTCGCGGGTGCAGGCGCCCGGCGTCCCAGGCGCTCGGGCACCTGCGTCCACAGGCCCGGGTGCCGGCGTCCCGCAGGCACCCGGGTGCCCGCGGCACGGCGCCTGCGGTGCCGCAGGCGGCCCGGTCAAATAAATATATATTTTATATATATATATATATATTTTTTTGAAAAATATAAATTCTAAATTTATATAAAAACAAGACTTTTTAAAATCGAATTAATCATAGAATCAATTGCATCCACGTATCTACAAAATCATACAACATATATATACGTATATACGTAATCAATTAACTTGGCTCTGATACCACTTTAAGAAAATATGGTCAGAGTTACCCCTAGGGTATGCAGCGGAATTTCAAAAAATTTCTTAACATACAAGTTAATTGATTATGCATATGTCGTATATATATAAACACGTCAATTAGAAGACTAACCTTACTTCCAAAGCAGCTTCCAAGTCTTCGTATTAATCCGGTGTATCTTCTCCTTCGCCGAAGTCGAAGATATCTGCAATACTCTGATTATCTGCAAGACAATAAGAGTTAGTTTCCAGCTCCTAGAACCTCAACATTGGTATCCACGGATGAACAGCCTATCGGAAGAATGCTAGGATATTCTTTGTGTGACCAATAAGACGGGGCGGCGATTCCTCCGGCAGAGGTGGCGCGCGCGTGGAGGCTTATAGAGGAGGGGAGAGCCTTTTTTTTTTTCCTCTAAGAAAACTGGGTAGAATAACTGTGTAAGTCTATTCAACTGTGTGTAAAAAGCTCTCTAATAGTCTACTATATATAGTAGTCAATAGAAGCCTAAAGCATAAGCAGTTAGACTTCGTAAAGGAATAAGAATCTAATTCTTATCGCACAAGGAAACCAATATCAAGTCTAGATTCATTCCGAATCAAATTAAAACTCAATCAGGAAAATCTAACTTATCCCTTGGACTTCTAATAGAGGAAGGAGTCGAACTCCTTCCGCTATCCAGCCTACGCGCGCGCGCGCTCTCCCAGGGACACTAGGTGGGTCCCGATTTTGGGACCCACTTATAGTTCTAAGGCAATTCAAACTCCAAGTAGATTTTGCCATGTGCATATGTTAATTCTAAATTAACATATCCTTTCAAATCAAACCTCTATTATATTTCCAAAATATAATCTTTAATTGTATTAATATAACATACAATTAATTAGCCAATTCAATTAATAATTCCAAATCATTAATTGAGCCACCATATATATTATAATTAATTCCAAATCAATTATAATCCATCAATCACAATTAATTCCAAATTAATTGCGATTTCATCTTCAAGGATATTCTGATAGGCTGAATCACCACATAGTGTGACCCATAGGGCCTCATCGTATTAAGCAAGTCCTAGACTAGGCAACATGGAATTCCTAGACGGTTCCATTTGCAATATTAATACGTGAGGATGTTTGAGAGGCTTCTCAAAGCAGACCCTTTCGTTGTGAAGTTTGTTGCGCTCAACGCGGCGATGGTAACGTCTCTTCATCTGACTTGCTCGAATGTATCTAGGATCGATGAAGTGTCTATCCCAATAATACATCCACGGGCGTCTCAGGGAGTTGCTTGGTTAAGATATACTTATGACCATCATAATATATCATTTGCACTTGCCAGTGACTTTACCAACACAACTATGCAGACTATGAGCAGTACTATCCTGTGCTACACTTGAGAGATGAATCATTCACAAAATCACTTATCATCCCCATTTGTATGTAGCCATAATCCTGGATCGTGTCTTAGGTCAACTGCTTATTCAGAGCTGACATCGAAGGGTCCACCAAGGATATGGGGCAACAAATGTGATGATAAAGTCCTGTAAGTACAAAGGACGACTGGCATCACTTCGACAACTTACTGGTTCCCATAGACAGTTCGATGTAGAGTATACATCGATGGGAGTGTCCGGTGGGTACTTCCATTGTTCGATAATCCTTCTTCGAACAACTATGCGCAGTTATGGGAACGTTTCTCGATTGTCCAACAATCTGTTCCGTGGCCTTGGGATCGGCTCACACATGCTCCAACAAGTATAACCTCCACGCATACTAGTCTCGTCTGGTTCATTCAGACCCCTACATCCGAGATGAACCTCGACTAGGGAGAGTTTGGGATAGATGATAACTCACATAGTTCCCACTATCTGTGTGATCCGTCATCTATCCGAGAGGACATGTTTAATATCAATACAGACAGTAATAGAGATATGACATGCTGCATGCCTGGTGTAATATAAATATGAAAGCGATACTCAATAGTAAAAGCAACAAACATATATTATATTACGTCGACCTGTGTAATAGTACATATATGCCCTCTATAAGAGCACTATGCCCTTAGAAAGGACTGTCTCTAGGACATATACACTATCAGCTTCAACCTAGTAAGCCTCACTTATTTCAGTGTCAGCAAGCATTGTTCTTGCGGCTTCTTTCAGAGTACGATTCTTCCGTTCAGCAACGCCGTTTTGCTGTGGTGTTCTTACTGAGGATAACTGATGTTGTATACCTTTTGAGGTACAATATTCAGTTATGTACTGGTTTACAAACTCAGTACCATTGTATGTCCTTATGACTTTTACCTTGTCATTTTTCATGACTTCAAGCTTATTCAGCAAGTTAGGTATTTCAGTCCTGGTTTCAGATTTGTGCTTGATGAATACTACCCAAGTGAATCTTGAATAGTCATCCACCACGACCAGACCATACTTATTACCAGCATAGCTTGTTGAAGAGGATTCAAACAAGTCCATGTGCAAGAGTTGTAAAGGTTTTGTAGTTGACGGTACTGCATTGTTCTTGAAAGAGGATTTGGTTTGCTTTCCTTGCTGACATGCATTGCAAACACAATCCTTCTTAAAAGTAACCTTAGGTAATCCAACTACAAGTTCCTTTTTAGACAGCTTATTCAGCGTCTTGAAGTTTAGATGACTTGTTCGTTTATGCCATAACCATGCTTTTTCAGCAAGGCAATCGTGATCTGAGACAAGGCATTTTTCAACGATTGCTGAAGACCAATCTACGGTGTACAAGCCTCCTGATCTTCTTGCAATCATAATTACCTTTTTAGTCTCGAAATCTATAAGTTTACATTCATCACTTTTGATTTTGATGAAGTACCCTTTGTCAGCAAATTGACTCATGCTGAAAAGGTTAAACTTAAGATTTTTGACATAAAGAACTCCAGTAATGGTTATGCATCCTAACTTCACGTCACCATAGCCTTTTGTAGAACCGGAGCCTCCACCAGCAAACCTTATTGTTGGATCTTTAGAACACCGTCTATAGTTTATAAGGTTATTCTTGTTGTCCTTCATGTGCTTTCCACAACCACTATCAAAGTGCCAGATTGCATCGTTTGTCTCCGCGGCGGAAGTCTGCACAATCAAGAGCAAACAAGTTAATTATCCAATAATGGATGTCCATTAACATGTTCAAGAATACGTCCAGTGGAAACCCAAGTCTTAAGTTTTTCAACTTTGACTTGTTTTCTACTTGCTGAGGAACTAGGAGGTTTTGAGCTGAAAGACTTTTGATTCGTGCTGATCAAATCCACTTTCTGATGTGGTGTCTTGCTCGATTGACCTTTTTGCTGAACATACTTTTTAGTAAGTTCTTTTCTAGCAAGGTTCCTTCTAGCCCTAGCATTAAGAGTCTTTTCAGAACTCTTAGGCTTGATTTTCTTCATCTCTTTGAAGTATCTTTGCTGACTTTGCTTATACTCGTGAAAAAGTTCACTTTGCTAGGTTTTGAAACCGAGTCCACTTTTCGGAGAATGCTGAGCTTTTGTGTCAGCAACCTTACTTGATTCAGGTTTGTCAGCAAAGGTCTTCTGATTACTTTTAGTAATCTTGCCTTTTGACTTAACAATTTGCTTTTCAGCAACTTGTTTGTCGGAATGCTTCACAACATCCCTCTTCTTTCCAGTTTGCTTCTCAGCAACCTGTTTTCCTTTTAAAGTCTTGTTACTTTGAGTAGCAACAACGGGCTTTATGGTCGTAGGTACTTGATTGCATGTTTCAGCAACCTTAGATTGACCAAACTGATAGAGTTCTGGTAGACCACTATCAGTAGCACGTACAAAGGAAATCGGTGATTTATCTTTACTTAAGATTTCTACGTCATCACCTTCATACGTTGCGCCTAAACCTTCTTTCTGAGATGGATCTCTCAAATAAGAGTTTAGTTCAGTCAGCGTATTACTTGCGTCAGCATAAGATTTGAAATTGATTTTCATCTTTTTCATTTCTTGGATTTCAGCAAGTAACTTTAGAATTGAGGACTGATATTCTTCCAATTCTAATGCCATTTGAGAATTCTTCTCTGTAGCTTCAGCAATCAACCTCTTAAGACGCCTTATTTCAGCATCCTTTTCTTCTGTCTCTTCCTTCAGCAAGACATACTTTTCAGTAGTCTGCTTGGTCAGAGTTTCAGCAATCTGTAGTTTCTCTTGCTGTCTGCTCAGAGTTTTCTCAAATCTTTCGATTTCTCCTTGAATCTTATCAACGTCAATCTCGTCTTCACTTTCTGAGTCTGAGTCAGAGGTAGGATTATTTACCTGATCGGGCATGAGGTAGAACTCGTAATTTGACACATCTGGATAAGCTTCCATAGCTATTCCACAAACTTCTTTGCCAATCTCCACATCCAGAGAGGCTTCTTCATCGTCAGTGTCTGAGCTTTCATCCTCACTGTCTTCGGAGCTAGTGTCAATGCACAATGCATCGATTTTTGCTAGAAGCTTCTTCTTTTCTTCAGCTATAAAAGCTCTCTTGAACTTCTTCTTCTTTTCAGCAGATTTGCCTTTCAGCAAAGGGCAATTAGCTTTGAAGTGTCCAGGCTTTTTGCAGTAAAAGCAAAGATCATTTCCATCTGTTGGTTCTTCCGATGAAGTTGCTTGCTGAGCTTGCTTGTTCAGCGAGCTAGTCTCATTCTTGTACTTATGGTAGTTGTTACCAAGATGCTTTTTCAGCTTCTCTTTTGCTTTTCGCCTTTCAAGTTCCTTGCTGATGAATTTCTTCATGTTTTTGACAACTAAAGAGTTTTCATCAGTAGGCTTTTTATCATTCTTCTTTTCAGAAGATGACGTCTTTGCAGCAAGAGCAATGTTTTGCGATTGTTCAACAAACACATTTTCTCTTTGCTTTGTCTCATAATTGACAGTAGCAAGATGAGAGAACAACTCTGTTGGTGTAATATCTGGCATTCCTTGATTGTAATAGAAATTCTGAGTGTGGATCCATTCTTGATTCAGACTTCTGATAATGGTTTTCACCTTCTCAGAATCAGAGTAAAGATTTCCAACACCCAAGGCTGCCATTTCACTAACAAGAGTTGTGAATCTGAAATCCAAGTCTTCCAGTGACTCATTTGTACCTTGTTTAAAGTTTTGAAACTTTAATTTAAGTACTTCAAGTTTGTTGTCCTTGGTTTTGTCAGATCCAGCACAAAGATCCTGAACCATTTTCCAAGCTTCCTTAGCACCCCACAGTTTGCACTGTATGGTATCCGGAGTTGATCGAATGATGATATTTCTTGCTTGGCCATCAAGTCGGAATCTCTTGGCTTCGTCGGAAGTCCATTCCTCTCTTGGTTTTGGCACGACGGTATCAGTCGGGTCGCCTAAGATAGTTTCCTTTCCAACTTCAGTGGTCTTGTGAGGGAAACTCCTTTCAACCTTAGTGATCTTGATAGGTCCATCATTAATGACAGTGACCATCTCATCACTAATGGCCTCAAGATGTAGCATCATGTTGTTTCGCCATTTTTCGTAGTTTCCCAGCTTCAGCAAGGGAGCATCTCCTAAAGACATCCTGTCAGCAAAGCACTACCAAACTGATCAAGTGAGAGTGATTTACGGAAAGCACCTAAGGGGATCTAGGTTCAGTGCTGAAGGTTAAAGAACCTCCAGCTCTTATACCACATGTTGGTCCCTTTAAACAACAAGAAAAGACTAGAGGGGGGGGGGTGAATAGTCTTTTCAAACTTTCGTCGTTTAAAACTTTCTCAGCAAGTGCTTATTACTTTTCAGTAATGAGTTTGCTGATACTTAACTTTCTCAGCAAGCGCAAGTTACTTTGCAGTAACTAGGTTAGCTGATACTTAAAATCAGAGAGCGGAAGTGTTTGATACAATAAGTGCTTTTTCAGTAAATGAAGGTTTCAGCAAGTGATGTGAGTGACTGTGTACAGATAGATATGATTTGCTGAAAACTAAATACAGTAAGTAAATCACACAAACACTTTTATAGTGGTATCTGAGAGTGGCGTAATCTCTCAACTAATCCACTTTGTCCTTTCTAGGACTGAATCCACTAAGATATGATTGAGGTTCCTTACAACACCTATCTAGAGCGATTCAAACAGAAACCAAAGCACACTTGCTTCGTCTCCAACCTATTCTAGAGAACGTAACCTTGTTCTCCACCAAACTTGGTACTTTTAATCAGCAAAACTATGCTCGATTAAGTTCCCCCTGAATATCACGCCTGAAAGGGTGTATTTTCAGTTAGAGAGGTTTGGGATGAGAAAACTTAATTATAACTTATTCAGTTACAACAAGTAATCTAAGAAACAAAACTTTGATTTTTTCTGGTATCAAGACTTGTTCTTGTTCGAAAGAAAGAAAGAACACTTAACTAATTTCTTAGTCGTGTAAATTCTACTTCTTCACAAGTAGCTTTTTCAAGCTTTACGTCTTGGAACGGATCAATGGCAGTAGAGAGTATTGAAGGGTTTGTGAGTTTAAGCACAAGTGAGAGTATGATCACGTTGTTGACACACTTCAACTCTTTGTCGGATGACCTCTATTTATAGTGAAATAAGGAGCCGTTTGAATTTTAAATTCCAAGGCTTTTGTTCCTTAACATGTCACTATCTTGCTTTTGTACTTTCAGCAGCGTCCCTGTTTGTCTTCTAGTCTTCATGTCCTTCGCGTGCATGCTTTGCATTTAATGCTTATTTGAATAGAATTCAAACAGTAATATTGGAGCGCAAATGCAAATACTTTCAGCAAGAGGTCACATATGTTCCATCAGCAAGTGGTAAGTCTCAGTTTCAGCAAGCACAACCTACTCTGTCTTTCAGATTTTCACTTATGCAATGCTGTTGCTGAAGTTTCCACTTTCTGAGCAACATGTGCCTTTGTAGATACCAGTCTTCAGAAATCTTCTAGTCTTCAGATCTTCCAAATCTTCAAGTCTTCAGATCTTCATAATCTTCAAGATTCTGAGCGGTTCTAAATGCTTCAATAGTTTGTTTGTAAAAACAAAGTACATCATCAGCAAATGCTTCAACAGGTTGTATTTCTTTTCAGAAAACAAGATACATCATAAGCTTTAAAACCAACCTATCTAGCACCTATTCTAAGTCTTTAGCAAACGTTCCTCTTTTACAATGTCCTTAAAATTCTAAATTCCTATGGACCTTAAGAGTACTAGTTACTGGACTTTCCTTAATTTAGCATGGTTAATTGCTCATCAAAATTACAAGTTTCCTAACAAGACGGATAAGCTCATCTGTCGCTAAATCATTTAGCGACGCCACTTTTCGTGACGGCCTGCTAATGGGCTATAGCGACGGATCGCGTCCGTTTAGCAGAGTCGTCGAGCAAGCTACTTTTCCTTTTCGTCGAATCAAGTAAGTTCGACTACTTTTTTGTTTTCTCTTATCTTTGCCTTTTTACGCGCCATTGATATGTTTCTTGTACTTGTGCTCGCTCCTTTTATGTAGTAATTGCTCGCCTTTTTAAATTTCACGTTGGCCCCTTTCCTCCCTATGTGGTAGTCGCGCATTTATTATTTCCTCGTCTTCGTGCGTCTCAGCTTTGAGACTTGGACTTAAAATATACTTAAACGGACCTCTCGGACTTTGCATAACCACCGTTGATTGATGTTTTTCCTCTTCCTTTGTTTAGGATGTCCGAGAGGAGTGATAGAGAGAACATGTCCGAGGGGCGTGGGTACGCGGACAACAACAGTTCTTTATCCGCGAGTTTTCTGGATAGCGAGCTGCCTGTGGTTGAGGTGCCCGAGGAAGAGGAGGTTGTGAGTACTCCTCCTGAGGATAGGCTAGTCGCTCGGTCTCGGGGGCCTAGGAATGAGTATGATTTGGACGACTCATTTATCAATGATGAGGTCGATGAGGGTGCCGCTCATAGCGTACCGCTCGGGGTGATGAATGTCGTTGCTGGGGTTCTCTGGCATGATTATCGGGCAGGTTGTCGACCGGACCCTTTAGAACCTCGGGTCATCATTTTGGGAGATGATGCACCTGTGCTGAAAAATTCTGAGGTTCTTCCCATTGAGGGGAAGTCTTCTTCCAAGAACACTGAGAGTCCGAGTCCTGTGAGGTATTTGCCTCAGGGCTACTATAAGAGGGTGGTGAATCTCTCATCCGACGACGAGATTCGTCGACCGCCTTCAAATTTTGACGAGGCCGGTCCGAGTAGAAGTAAGCCCGCCCCTTATGCGCATAAAGAGAGCAGTGATTCTATCTTTGGGGATGACGATATTTCTCCCGATGTGTCCGAGGGACACTCTAAGAGGAGTCGAGACCAGGAGGACATGCCGCTCGAGACTGAAGAGGGCGAGCAAGATGAAGGGCGCGAGGCCGCTAATCAGGTGTCCGTGTCCGAGGACATAGGGACTTCACGTTCCGCGCCGAGGAGGTAGAGGAGAAGAAAAGGAGAGCCAATCCCTCCTAAATTTACTTGGCCCGTTTCGGCGTGTCACCATCCTAATCTGAATGGAGAGCTGAACGAGGACGGTGCGATTCCTACCGTGGCGACTACTATTTACGAGGAAGAGATTCCTCACCTTAGATGGATTTATTCTCTGCCGGAGTCTAAGGTTGAGATTCTCCTTCCGACGCCCGACCAGACATTTTACAACCCGTCGTCCGGGTACATGTCTGTCCATACAATGTCCTTCGAGCGAGGATGGTGGATGCCTTTTTGTGATTCCTTCCGTGACCTCTTCAACGACTTAGGCCTCGCTCCGGCTCAGATAATTCCAAGCTCGCTCGGTACTTTAGTTTGCTATGGGGTTTTCTATCACATTCGAGGGATCCCGGTAAACTACTCGACCTTTATACAGCTTTTCCGAGTGTCGGTCAGCCCGGGGAACCCCCACTTTTACTTCTTCTTGACCAGGCCCAGTTTTGCTTTCTTAAAGGAGGCTCCGTTGTCAATCGGGTGTCGGTGGTGGTCGCGCTAGTTCTACGTCCGCAAGGTGCGACAACCTGGTATGATCGACGAGCAGTTGGATTGGGGCGTCCCAAAAACTTTTTTCCGAGGGACTTGGGTTGGTAAGTCGCCCGCGGCCGAGATGGCTCCTTGGGCTGTCCGATACCAAAGAGAAAATTTGCTTCCAGACCCCAAGAGATATTTCTACTGGGCGTTCAATCTTCAACCTTTGCCTTACTTGGCAAATTTAACGGAGCCCGTATATTGTGGCTTCAAAAAGGATTTCAGTAAGTGTACCCTATTCCTGCTCGAGTAGGCTGTTTGTAGATACTTCTCCATACTTAGTCCATTTTATCATCTTTCGCTTGTCGCTCCTTTATGTTTTCATTTGGTCCTTGGACCTTTGTATATTTGTGTACTAACTCCCTTTCTTCCTTCGCAGACTATTGGCTTAAGTGGATGTCTGAGATGCTCGAGGCCGGGAGAAGACAGCGCGCCGCTCAGCGCAAGCTCGTCCAAAAGCAGAAATTGGACAAAGTGATGAACTCGCCTTCGCAACTTCCTTGCAACCCTCCTCGCAACGCTGCTGTGCACAAGGACGAGATGGCTAGTCGGGAGCGGGAAGGTGAGCCTCCTCTAGAGATGGCTCTTCCTCAGCTCAAGAAAGCCGATGACAAGGCTAAGGATGATAAAAAGTCCAAGAAGAGTAAAAGAAGCTCCGACGACGAGGGTGGTCGAGCGGGTAAGAAGGCCCGCAAGACCAAGGGCATGGGCAAGGAGATCACAACTGACGAGGATCTCTCAGGCGAGGTGAATCGTATTATGGCACTCGACGAGCTCGATCGGGCCCATGAGCTGAGTCAGGTGTCGCGCAAGGTAATGTTTTTAAATATCTCGTTTCTAACTCAAAACTACTAAGCATTACTTCTCGTGCCTTGCTAATTTCATCGCTCCTCGGGCCTCTCCTTTTGTTCTTTGCAGCTCGCCTACATAGTTGGCGCCATTTAAAACCTTGCGGCCGACAAGGGTGCTCCGGAGGAAGTTGCTATCTTGCGCCTCTAGGTTCAGGAAGCTAACACCCGTACTCGGGCGCTTGAGGAGGAGCTGCAGGTCGAGAAGGCCAAGTTTGTAAGCTTGCAGGCCGAGAGTGCTAAGGTGTAGAGGCAGATGAAGGCTTGGAAGGATGCGTGGAATAACCTTTCCATCAAAATGGCCCGTTTCAAGGATGCCATCCTCGGGTACCTCAATGATACTCGATACGAGGGCGCCAAGGCTTTTTATGAGTCCGCCTCGTACCATTTGAAAATGCTGGAGACAAAGGAGGTGGGGCGCGAGGAGGCTTCTACTCGGCTCTCGACCAGTTAAAGGCCAAGGGTCTCTTGCCCGTGGATTTCGACAGCGACGCCGCCGGCTTGATGGACAACAAAAATGGTGACCTGGTCGACTACCCCGATCAGCTGGTGTCCGACGCCGAGCACAAGGCTTGCGAGTTTGGTGCCTTGGTGGCTAACCCTGAAGTGCCCTATCCTACCAAGGTCGGACTGCTTCCTTCTTGGATGCCCGAGGTTCTGCGCGTTGGGATACTCGAGCCGTTCAACAAGTGTGGTCATCGCAACACTAGGTGGCTAGCTCTCCCTGGTCCCGTCCTCGGTCGTGATTATACATTGGAGGAGCCCGAGGTTATCAAGTTTTGGGAGACTCTTGAGGCAGAGAGGCGCGCTGCAGGCTCAGGAGTTAGTCGAGCTGAGGGGGAAAGTCAAGCTTCCGGGGGCAGTAGTCGGTCCGGGGAAGGGCAAGACATTCAGAGATCTCCTCCCAAGTCGCCTGACACTACAAGAAAACAGCCAAATAGAGACGGATTAATAGCGAAGGATTCGATCCGTCGCAATATAGCGGATCGGTGATTTTAACGACAGATACAAATCTGACCGGTAATTAGCGACGGATGAGTTTATTCGTCGCTAAATTTGCGACGGATAGGTTTATCTGTCGTAAAATTTAGAGATGGATAAGCTTATCCGTCTCTATATGAGTTGACCATTTTTTAATTAAAAAAAATCATTAAATATAGCGACGGATAAGGCCTATCCGTCGCTAAATTAAAAAAAAAAGAAAAAAGAAAAGAGAATTCAAAGATCAGATCACCACCAAAGAAAAAGAAAAGAAAAGAAAAGATCAGATTTTTCTATTATCTTCTTCTTCCTCCTCTCCCCTCTTTCTTCTCTTCCTCCTCTCCCCTCTCTCTTCTCTTCCCACCACCACCAATTCCTCAGCCCCGCCACTTCCTCCAGCCCCCTACACCGCCACTTCCTCCACGACGCACGTTCCCCAACACCACCAAGTTCAATTCTCTCCTCCCACCTTCCACCTCCATCGACCTCCAGCGGCGCCACCACGCACTTGATGAACGGAGATTTGTCGGGACTCGATTCAGCAAATAAATTTGTTATTAAGCCAAAGGCAATCCACAACTACAACGAAAACCGTAGTGTAGTAGTAGAATGACTCAAGTATCGTTCTCTCAGGACTATAACTAGCTTTATCAAATCTAATTTAGAATATAAAAACAGCAGACAGATAGCAAAGGGAGTTTTTCTAACAGATAATGGAGATTGGTGATAGTATGATCCTTCAAAGCATAACAGGTCGATAATCATGCATAAATTCCTCGGTCTTGCATGGAGATCTTTGATCAATCTAATGTCCTGTTGCAATTATTAAGCACTACGAAGATACCGATTCTGACAAGTCAATCACTATTGTCCTAATGTGTTCCGTAATTATTCAACACTACGAAGATAAACTCGCGTACAGGTCGACGAGGGTCCAATTGTGCATAATAATTAATACAACATACGAGAATTTAGGCTGAGCCTGATCAACGAAATAAAGCAATAACACGGAGTATAATGCGCGATATAGCCATTAGCATGATTATCTTCCCTTCGCTAAGAATTCACATACTACCACCAATGATAAGTTTAGCTACTCATAATAGGCGTGCAATCAACAAAAATCATAGAAGAAAACACATTGAAAGATATAATAAAATAAGTAGAATAAACTGTAAGATACAAAGTTACCGAAGGTTGTCAATCTCCGGAGAATTGCGATCCTACAAGCTCCAATCTGCTATGAAAAAGTGTCCCCTAAGCTACGAACCCCCAGAACAGGCTCTGGGAAGTTCCTACCTAAAACTACAGAGAGAGGTGAGAAAGTAGGTCTAGAAAAGTATGATTTTCGGAGAAAACTGAGCAACTATATATATGCCTCGAAATAGTGTGGGGCGGTTCGCCCCACACACCGGGCAATTCGCCCGAGGTGGGGCGGTTCGCCCCGGAGACTTTTTCGCGGAATTCCGCGTTTTCGACGCGTTTTTGGATTTCTTCCCCTTTTCGGACTCGGTGTCTGACTTCTAGTGGCCTTCTAACCTCCAGATTCGACCCCTAGACTCCAAATCCTATCCGGAAACCTTCAGATACTCCAAATAGGCTTCTGGAACACCAATTCCTTGTCAACTTCAATATAATTGCCCGGAAATCCTCGATTTTCAACCAAAACCTGTAAAATAAATCTAAAGGGAAGCGTGACACTATTCTAATAAAATGCACTAAAATATAGCTAAATTAACATAGAGGATAGCTAAAATAGGTGAAAAGATTCAAATGAAAGTGTAAAATACACATTCATCAAACTCCCCAAACCGAACCTTTGCTTGTCCTCAAGCAACTAAGCTAGACTCTAATGCAAAAAACAATGCAAGACACAAAATGGAGTCTCATGCCAAATAAAATGAACTAATCTACTGAATTTACCAAAAAACATATGAACAAAAACCATATAAATCAAAGCATGAATATAGGTTGCAGAATACCTCGATTGACTTATACACATCCACATAAACACTTATGTCAAGATAAGATAGTCTCTCGTAACATTCTCTACCTGGACCTAGTCAGTGACGACGTAATGAAGCGTGCTAAGATACGAATGGTTTTCCCGTGCCTATGAAACTGAGGACTTACTGCTGTTCCACCATGTTAAGACTTTCCCTCAAAGAGGTCGAACCAGTACTGGCTCTCATCAAACGAAAGAGGGTTCCCTGTAAAAGATAACACTCCCCTATTCTACCCATCTCTAAAGTAAAATCTTAAGCTATTCACCACTTCCTGAATGGCAGGACGAGGGTGGTCTAGAACAGATGACACTCAAGACAAAAAAGATAAAAAAAATAGAAAATTACAACACGATTACGAACATTACAAGAATTGGAAAATGAGACACAACACTTTGCTAACTGCTATTTGGCTTTCTTTTTGGACCCTTCTTTTGCTTTGTTGGGGTCTTTTCTTTTTTTTTCTTTTTTCTTTCCAGATTTTTTCTTTTCCGTTTTCTCTCTTTTTTTTCTTCTGGAATTTTTCTTTCTTTTTTTTGATTTTTTTTTAGCCAGCAGTAGTATAACAAAAAGAGAAACAAAATGACTCACACGACTTCCCCAAACCTATTCGAAAGAATAGGTTGGAGTACAAAATTTACGGAAAATGAAAAATAAACTCACGATACGGAAATGAAAAACGAAAACAAGTCTAATGATGGTGTAACCCCCTCCCCAAACCTATTCGGAAGAATAGGTTATAAACAAAGGATCACACAACCTCACGCTACCTCCTTCCTAGGCATTTAGCAATCTCAAAGCATGGTGAAGACTTGTTGCCTCTTAGGTACATAATTACTCGGGAAAACAACCATAAGACCCTAACATGCATCATCCTATTATAAAGGCCTTCGTGAACCGCAGTAGAGAAAACACCACTAAGTGATGTCGAGACTACCAAGCTTAACTAAGTGCAATACATAAATGTGACAAGCCAAGCGAGAAAAACCTCAAACAAATTCATAGAGATGAAGCATACGATTAATGGCATAGTTAGTTAATCTACCCAATAAAAAAGTTCAAAAAATTCGGCAATAAACTCCATACAAAACATGCAAGACTATCCTAGGAAAGTAGTAAACGTGCAAATGCAAAAAATTTCACGAGTTTATCATAAGCAAGATAAGTATAGAGATAACCAGCGATAACCTCCTCCCCAAACCTGAACGTTGTCGCTCGTCCCGAACGTCGAAAGTGGATCAAAGGTGAGAGCTAATGCTTGTATAAGTGACCTATAATACTCAATCAAACTCGTGAGATAAAATCTAAAGCGGTAAAGAAAGCGATTAAAGAAAGCGATAAAATCTCCGGGTTGCCTCCGGATAGCGCCATTGTTTAAAGTCTTTGACTTGACTCCGGTCCGCGCCTAGCTCTTCTTTTTGCGGGTACTAGACTTCCCCTTCACTGATCTCCTCTTCATGCCACGAACCTGTGAATAAGAAAGAACATAGGCTGCAAGACCACAGTAGTGAGTAGTGTAAGAATTATCAAGCGGATCAGGTGGATCAGATATGGCTTGCAACACATGTTGCTTGCCATCCACTTCAATAGTGCAAGTTCTTTGGCAGATGTCCATCACGGAGCGTAGCTTAGTCAAGAACGTTCGTCCCAAGAGAATGACATCCCCCGTCCCAGGTGCAGACGCCGGCATAACTACAAAATTGGTGTATACAGATGCTTCGCCAATCTTGACCAACACATTTTTCACAACGCCTTCGGGTCTCACAAAGGATCCATCCGCCAGTTGCACAATAGCCCTATGGTCAGATAGTTTTCCAAGGCTACTCTTCTCAAACACATTCAAAGGGAGCACGTTCGAGTAAGATCCCGTGTCTAGTGTGGCACGGACATCTTCAAGTTCGCCAATCCCGACCTTAACATCGAAACTTTGAGGGAGTGGCTCGGGATTCTCTTGCTTCTTTCCACTCTCATCAGTACCAAGGTCCTTCTCTTCTTCATTGGCTAGTGGAGGCTCTTCATCCTTGTAACACTCGCACTTAGCAACTTGCTTAATGGTGATTTCCACTGGTCGATCTCCCACCAAGTTGATCGACATGGACCTCTCAGTGCTGCTATGTAGCTTCCCTTGCTCTCTACTAGCTCTAGCTTCCAATTGATCCAGACGAGCATTGATCTTTGCCGAATCCTCCTCGTATCTCTTCAAAAACACTTGGGTGAAATCCACTAATTTCTGTAAATTATCCAAGAGAGTTGCTGACTTGGATGTAGATGCTTCGTCCTTAGGAGTAGGATTACTACGGTTTCCCAAGTGAACATCTTCTCGTGCTAGATCTGGTCTACACATATGAGCCCCATGCCCATAATTCTTGCACACCCTACATACCTCGTTGGAGAGAGAAGTTCCGATTAGGCCACTTAGAGCTTGCCTCATCTGATTGGCGAAACCTTCGAACCTATCGCCACTCACACCATTCACTTCATGCATTGGGATCTCCTGGTTTGCTGGGGCCTCAGGTCCACGCCTTCTAACCATTGCTCTTGGATCCTTGGATTGAGATCCTTTAGCAAGCCTTTCGAAACACGCCCACACATCCTCGGTGGTCTCTTCCCAGATAGTACCACGGCATTGGAAATCCACCACCTGTTGACTCTCATATGTGAGTCCATTGTAGAAGTGCTGGACAAGATCAGGAAGCCCAAAACCATGGTGTGGACACTTGTGCATGAGGTCCTTGAACCTCTCGAAAGCGGTGTAGATTGTCTCATTATAGTCCTGTTTGAATCCTGTGATTTGCGCCTTAAGCGCGGTAGTCAATGTGTGAGGAAAGTATTTCTCCATAAAAGCATAATACACCTTGTCCCAGGTGTCTAGTGATCCGGCTTCCAGAGAGCCTAACCATGCCTTGGCTTTATCACCAAGCCCCATAGCAAAAACCTTCATCCTTAGCTTATCGTCCGTTATCCCTGCTCCGGGCCTTGGAAGATTGTTGATGAAATCGTCAATATCATTCAGGTATCCCATAACATCTTCCCTAGCCAATCCATAGAACCTCGGGAGTTGCTGGTACATGCAACTTTTGATTTCCAAATCTCGAGTTGCAGCAGAAAGAACAATAGCCAGACCTCTCATCAGTGCTTTGTTGGGTTGAACCCATGATTTCAAAAGTGGGCGAGCCATCACAAGACCTGAATATCTGTGACAAGCTAGGAAAGGAGTATCAGAGAGAGATTAAAAAGGAAAACTAAAACTAATAGAATTAGGAATTGAATGCTGAAAATATAAACAAATTAAACAGAAAAAAGGAGTATAGTCCCCGGCAGCGGCGCCAATTTGATGAACGGAGATTTGTCAGGTCTCGATTCAGCAAATAAATTTGTTATTAAGCCAAAGGCAATCCACAACTACAACGAAAACCGTAGTGTAGCAGTAGAATGACTCGAGTGTCGTTCTCTCAGGACTATAACTAGCTTTATCAAATCTAATTTAGAATATAAAAACAGCAGACAGATAGCAAAGAGAGTTTTTCTAACAAATAATGGAGATTGGTGATAGTATGATCCTTCACAGCATAACGGGTCGGTAATCATGCATAAATTCCTCGGTCTTGCATGGAGATCTTTGATCAATCTAATGTCCTGTTGCAATTATTAAGCACTACGAAGATAACGATTCTGACAAGTCAATCACTATTGTCCTAATGTGTTCCGTAATTATTCAACACTACGAAGATAAACTCGCGTACAGGTCGATGAGGGTCCAACTGTGCATAATAATTAATACAACATACGAGAATTTATGCTGAGCCTGATCAACGAAATAAAGCAATAACACGGAGTATAATGCGCGATATAGCCATTAGCATGATTATCTTCCCTTCGCTAAGAATTCACATACTACCACCAATGATAAGTTTAGCTACTCATAATAGGCATGCAATCAACAGAAATCATAGAAGAAAACATATTGAAAGATATAATAAAATAAGTAGAATAAACTGTAAGATACAAAGATACCGAAGGTTGTCAATCTTCGGAGAATTGTGATCCTACAAGCTCCAATCTGCTATGAAAAAGTGTCCCCTAAGCTACGAACCCCCAGAACAGGCTCTGGGAAGTTCCTACCTAAAACTACAGAGAGAGGTGAGAAAGTAGGTCTGGAAAAGTATGATTTTTGGAGAAAACTGAGCAACTATATATAGGCCTCGAAATAGTGTGGGGCGGTTCGCCCCGGAGACTTTTTCGCGGAATTCCGCGTTTTCGACGCGTTTTTGGATTTCTTCCTCTTTTCGGACTCGGTTTCTGACTTCTAGTGGCCTTCTAACCTCCAGATTTGACCCCTAGACTCCAAATCCTATCCGGAAACCTTCAGATACTCCAAATAGGCTTCTGGAACACCAATTCCTTGTCAACTTCAATATAATTGCCCGAAAATCCTCGATTTTCAACCAAAACCTGTAAAATAAAATCTAAAGGGAAACGTGACACTATTCTAATAAAATGCACTAAAATATAGCTAAATTAACATAGAGGATAGCTAAAATAGGTGAAAAAGACTCAAATGAAAGTGTAAAATACACATTCATCAGCACTACGATCCCACCCACAACCTTCTTCTCTTCCATCTCCACCTCGACTTCTCCTCTTCTCCACTTCCCTCTCTACCCGATCTGGGAGCTCCAATTCTCCTCTTCTCGACTTCCCTCTCTACCCCGCCACTTCCACCCTCGCCACCTGCGCACCTCCGCCACCACTGACCGGGTAAAAGTACGTTGATGATGATGATTCCATTGATGATGATGTTGCAGATCGGAGTAAACTCCTAGACACTCGATTTGATTTCGAAGGTGTAACGGTACCGGTTTTGAAAACAAAATAATTTCTTGAAAAAGGAAAATCAAAAATAACTTTAATAGCAACGGTCGGCAATTAATGCCAAAATGATCTTTGACGCGCTAACAGAAATAAACAAATATCCAACGATAACTAAGTTCAAATGAAACAACGAACGAAGACAGTAAAAAGTTCATCTTCTTATTTTGAAATAAAATCCCAAGACACCCCAGACCCTTCTCTCAGTCGCTGGCATCCTACTCGCGAACATCCTCAGCAGTATCTGGAAGTAAGGAATTTTGAAAACAAGAAAGTGTGAGATAAAGGATCTCAGTGAGGTTCTAAGTTAAAAACAGAAAGTAAACAGTTTTGAAATCAAAATCCTTTTCAGAAAAACAAACAAATAGAACAGATCACATATAACAGAATATCAGAACAGATAAGTTGTAGACCGTTGGTGCAGCCCGCCTTATTGCTCCTACTCCAAGAATGCCCTTATAACTCCCTCCAGAGGGTGCACAACTCCGGACAGAAACAGAAACCCCCGTGTACTTTGGGGAAACAGAACCTACGACCCTAATAGACCTCAGCGACTTCTTCCTCGCGCCTAAAAGGGAATAGACTAGGCAATAATCAAGCAAACCCGATAGTCCTCTACTACCCAAGCCTACCTAATTACAACCTAATCGACCGGTCACACAGAAACAGAACAGATACAGAACAACAGATACAGATAATCAACACCGAGAGGTGTTCCTGCAGAAAAGTCAGTCCAGAACAGAGTAGCAATAAACAGAAAAGTAAATAGTCATACTTAGGACTTAAATACTTTTACGCGGAAGCATATAGTAAAACAGTATAAGTAATAGTAGGTACAAGTTGCCACATATCCTTCCAGTTTTTCGCAAATAAATAGGTTTAGGGATGAACACTCACCTTAACTTGTGAGCAAAAGATATCCAACGAGTAATGAGCTTACGGGTTATCGAACAACGGAGAACCTAACAAGAAAGTACTAAACACCCATAGAAGTCGAACGGACGGAAGGAAAAAGGTTGAAAAAGAAATGGTAAAGACGGGGTAGGCTAGGAAGTCAAGTCATTACTAACTTACAAAAACAGAAACTAAGTTGAAACATTTTCAGAAATACTCTTTCGGTTTTTAGATTCTGGAAATTATCAAAATACCCTCAGTGGTAAATTGCAAAAGAACCCTTTCCAAAATCAGAAAGTTCAAACAAAACCAGAAGTTTCCAAACATACAAATCAGTCCTCAAAGAATAAAATGGTTTACGAAAGAGCTTTCTGTCAGTCAACTACGGTCAAAGGTAAAATTGCAAAAAGGTCCTTTAGGTTTTCAGATTTCCCAAATTAGTCCACAAAGTTCAAATCAATATCAACAAAGTCCAAAACAGTCCTTTCGAGGTCAACAGGAAACCAAAGTCAACATACGAGGTCAAAACACAAGTCCAACAACAACAACAACAATCTAACAATCCTAAGTCCCGGTTCTCAGTTCGAATCAAAATAACACCGTCAGAATGAACAAGGGTAAAATGGTCCAGGGGCAAAAACGTCCGAGACAATCTAATTCGACGGACAGTAAAGGAAATTGATTTTACCTTCGAATGGGAATAGAGGGATGAAAACAATCTGCAATTGAATGAATCAAAAAGAAAAGAAAATCAAACGAAATTCGAATCGAATCGAAATCACAATTGAATTCGAAACGAAGGGACAGAACGAGCTTACCGATCGAATTCGGAAATCAAACGGACCGGACGGAACGAATCGGCAGCGAATGGATCGGAGCGGTGCGGCGGTTGAGACGGACAGACAGCGAACGGATCGACGGACAGACGGCAGCGAGCGGCGGCAAGGCGAACGCGGCGGCAAGGCGAAACGGACGGCGGGACTGAATAGAACAGGCGCGGCGCGAAACGGCAGATCGATCAGACAGATCGATCGATCAATCGACAAGGAATCGACGCGGCGGCGCGGCGACGGGACTGGCGGAGGCGACGACGGAACAAGGCGGCGGTGATCGGAGAAGACAGACGGCGCAGCAGCAGTAATCTCTCTCTCTCTCCCTCTCTTTCTTCTTTCTTTTCTTTTCTTTCTTTCTCTTCTCTTCTAAAACGTTTTGACGGCTAATGAATGAGGAGAATGACAATCTGACTAGGGTTAGGGTTAAGTCATAGTGGGTCGGTCAATCAGGCCTTTGACTGGGCTATGAATTGGGCCAACAAGAGGTCAGAACGATCCAGTCTTCCAGCTTGATCCAAACGAAACGAAACGAACTAGCTTACGCGAAATTAATTAAATAATTATCGAATAAATAATTTACTCTGATAATTAATTAACTAAATTAAATAATTAAATAATAAAATAATAATTAAATAAATAATTAAAAAAAAGGGGTGTTACAGAAGGTATTCTTATGAACCCTAGTATTTTGGGATTTTTTTTTCCAATTTCATTTTGTATGTTTAGCTGCTGAGAGAGTGAGTTTAGGATCGTTTGCTCCTTTAAATTCTACATTTGTTGAGAGAGTGAGTTTGGAGATTGTGTCTATGTGAAGGTGAAATCACTTATTGTAGAAGCCTATGGTCTCATTTGCATGTGCACATTTTTTCATCTTTGATTTAATTTTCTATTGAACTCCTAGTCAAGCGTAAGAGATTAATAATCACTCATCTGAGGATACGGTATAGACTTTCTTTCTCCGAGGATCTTATTATCTTATTAGAAACCTTCATTTTGTTTGTCTTTAGTTTTCTTCTTCTAATTTCTCAATGAAATCTAATTTTATGTTTTACAAGACGCTGCTTCATTTCATGATAAGAGACGCTTATTCCACTCAGCCGTAACAAATGATAACTTATTAGACTGTATCATCTCAAAAGTCCAAATAATACAGGTACCACCTGAGGTATGTTTAGTTTCTACTTCATGTTTAATTTTACATGGTTTGATGTTTATCATAATTACACGCCTACACCTCCTCGTATGTACTGATTTACTAAATTAGCTTACATGAAGTACATTTTCTTCTCTGTTATGCTCACAACATTTCAGCATTCATCACTTCATCCATTGTAAAGCAATCAGTACATGTTTTGTGGCAGATCTTGTTTACTTATTGTAGCTACTGTTTCATCATGTGTTCTAAGTAGTTCTAGTTAATGGCTTAATGCATATTATATGGATAACACAAACATATCTATAGCTTTGGAGAGTTCATATTCTGTTTAATCAAATCTGATTTGTCGACACAATTAAAGGTACGTTGGAAGGGATATGGTTCAGATGACGATACATGGGAACCAATTGATGGATTGGAGTGAGTTCTTGAACCAATATGATTAACAAGTTCCATCAAGTTTTCATGCTTAGTCATTTCTTATTCCACTTGTTCACTACAACTTTTGTATCTGTTATGCCTCTGTAGGATAACAATATCTTATTAATTAATTTATTAGCTCATTTAACTATTTAACAATTGTTATTAGGAGTTTGGAGCTATTGTTGTGGCAGTTGTTGAAGTTCTAGCTGATTCACATTCTAATTTTCACGGTAAGCAATTCTCTTCGTTGTTGTAGTTGGGGCATTTCCTTTTAAAATGTGTGTTTGAATAATAAAGGTTCTTAGTTTAGATTGGGGTATTGCCTTTTAAAATGTGTGTTTGAATAATAAAGGTGCTTAGTTTAGATTGGGACATTGCCTATTATTGTACGAAACATTATTAGAAACATTATTATATGCATTGTAATTAGATTGGGGCATTGCCTATCCAGATATAAGGTAGTTGGTAATCATGTGTATAAGGTGTCTTACCTGAATACACTAGAGCAAGTTAAAATGCATGTACTCCCACCTTCTATAAAAACTTTTACTTTTTTTTTTTTTCATGTTTAATTGATAATTTTCGTGTAGTCTCACAAATATGGGTGTTTGGTCTAGTGGTATGATTCTCGCTCAATGCGAGAGGTCACAAGTTCGATTCTCGTAGCACCCCTTGTTGCATTTACTAAATTATATTTTAATATTTTATTAATATTGTAGGTGAATTAAATAAATTAAAAGAAATAGATTTTTTTTTAAAAACAATCAGATTAATTTAGCGACTGATAAGCTTATCGTCTCTAAAGTTTTAGAGACGGATAAGCTTATCCGTCGCTAAAGTGAAGAAACCATGGGCTGCCCGGTCAACGCCAATTGTGCGACGGATCAATTTATCCGTCTCTAAATTTAGAGACGGATAAGCTCATCAGTCGCTAAATCATTTAGCGAAGCCACTTTTCGCAACGGCCTATTTAGCGACGGACCATCCGTCGCTAATGGGGTAAAGCAACGGATCGCGTCCGTTTAGCAGAGTCGTCGAGCAAGCTACTTTTCCTTTTCTTCGAATCAAGTAAGTTCGACGACTTTTTTGTTTTCTCTTATCTTTGCCTTTTTACGCGCCATTGCTATGTTTCTTGTACTTGTGCTCGCTCCTTTTATGTAGTCATTGCTCGCCTTTTTAAATTTCACTTTGGCCCCTTTCCTCCCTATGTGGTAGTCGCGCATTTATTATTTCCTCGTCTTCGCGCGTCTCAGCTTTGAGACTTGGACTTAAAATATACTTAAACGGACCTCTCGGACTTTGCATAACCATCGTTGATTGATGTTTTTCCTCTACCTTTGTTTAGGATGTCCGAGAGGAGTGATAGCGAGAACATGTCCGAGGGTCGTGGGTACGCGGACAACAACATTTCTTTATCCGTGAGTTTTCTGGATAGCGAGCTGCCTGTGGTTGAGGTGCCCGAGGAAGAGGAGGTTGTGAGTACTCCTCCTGAGGATAGGCTAGTCGCTCGGTCTCGGGGGCCTAGGAATGAGTATGGTTTCGACGACTCATTTATCAATGATGAGGTCGAGGAGGGTGCCGCTCATAGCGTACCGCCCGAGGTGATGAATTTCGTTGCTGGGGTTCTCGGACATGATTATCGGGCAGGTGGTCGACCGGACCCTTTAGAACCTCGGGTCATCATTTTGGGAGATGATGCACCTGTACTGAAAAATTCTGAGGTTCTTCCCATTGAGGGGAAGTCTTCTTCCAAGAACACTGGGAGTCCGAGTCCTGTGAGGTATTTGCCTCAGGGCTACTATAAGAGGGTGGTGAATCTCTCATCCGACAACGAGATTCGTCGACCGCCTTCAAATTTTGACGAGGCCGATCCGAGTAGAAGTAAGCCCGCCCCTTATGCGCATAACGAGAGCAGTGATTCTATCTTTGGGGATGACGATATTTCTCCCGATGTGTCCGAGGGACACTCTAAGAGGAGTCGAGACCAGGAGGATATGCCGCTCGAGACAGAAGAGGGCGAGCAATATGAAGGGCGCGAGGCCGCTAATCAGGTGTCCGTGTCCGAGGACGTAGGGACTTCACGTTCCGCGCCGAGGAGGAAGAGCAGAAGAAGAGGAGAGCCAATCCCTCCTAAATTTACTCGGCCCGTTTCGGAGTGTCACCATCCTAATCCGAATGGAGAGCTGAACGAGGACGGCGCGATTCCTACCGTGGCGACTACTATTTACGAGGAAGAGATTCCTCACCTTAGATGGATTTATTCTCTGCCTGAGTCTAAGGTTGAGATTCTCCTTCCGACGCCCGACAAGACGTTTTACAACCCGCCGTCCGGGTACATATCTGTCCATACAAATGTCCTTCAAGCGAGGATGGTGGATGCCTTTTTGTGTTGCCTTCCATGACCTCTTCAACGACTTAGGCCTCGCTCTGGCTCAGATAATTTCGAGCTCGCTCGGTACTTTAGTTTTCTATGGGGTTTTCTATCACATCCGAGGGATCCCGGTAAACTACTCGACCTTTATACAGCTTTTCCGGGTGTCGGTCAGCCCGGGGAACCCCCACTTTTACTTCTTCTCGACCAGGCCCGGTTTTGCTTTCTTAAAGGAGGCTCCATCGTCAACCGGGTGTCGGTGGTGGTCGTGCTACTTCTATGTCCGCAAGGTGTGACAACCTGGTATGATCGATGAGCAGTTGGATTGGGGCATCCCAAAAACGTTTTTCCGAGGGACTTGGGTTGGTAAGGCGCCCGCGGCCGAGATGGCTCCTTGGGTTGTCCGATACCAAAGAGAAAATTTGCTTCCAGACCCCAAGAGATATTTCTACTGGGCGTTGAATCTTCAACCTTTGCCTTACTTGGCAAATTTATCTGAGCCCGTATATTGTGGCTTCAAAAAGGATTTCAGTAAGTGTACCCTATTCCTGCTCGAGTACGCTGTTTGTAGATACTTCTCCATACTTAGTCCATTTTATCATCTTTCGCTTGTCGCTCCTTTATGTTTTCATTTGGTCCTCGGACCTTTGTATATTTATGTACTAACTACCTTTCTTCCTTCGTAGATTATTGGCTTAAGTGGATGTCTGAGACGCTCGAGGCCGGGAGAAGACAGCGCGCCGCTCAGCGCAAGCTCGTCCAAAAGCAGAAATTGGACAAAGTGATGAACTCGCCTTCGCAACTTCCTTGCGACCCTCCTCGCAACGCTGCTGTGCACAAGGACGAGATGGCTAGTCGGGAGCGGGAAGGTGAGCCTCCTCTAGAGATGGCTCTTCCTCAGCTCAAGAAAGCCGATGACAAGGCTAAGGACGATAAAAAGTCCAAGAAGAGTAAAAGAAGCTCCGACGACGAGGGTGGTCGAGCGGGTAAGAAGGCCCTCAAGAACAAGGGCAAGGGCAAGGAGATCACAACTGACGAGGTGAATCGTATTATGGCACTCGACGAGCTCGATCGGGCGCATGAGCTGAGTCAGGTGTCGTGCAAGGTAATGTTTTTAAACATCTCGTTTCTAACTCAAAACTGCTAAGCATTTAATGAATGTGTATTTTACACTTTCATTCGAGTCTTTTTTCACCTAATTTAGCTATCCTCTATGTTAATTTAGCTATATTTTAGTACATTTTATTAGAATAGTGTCACGTTTCCCTTTAGATTTTATTTTACAGGTTTTGGTTGAAATTCGGAGATTTACGGGCAATTATATTGAAGTCTACAAGGAATTGGTGTTCCAGAAACCTATTTGGAGTATCTGAAGGTTTCCGGATAGGATTTGGAGTCTAGGGGTCGAATCTGGAGGTTAGAAGGCCATTAGAAGTCTGAAACCGAGTCCGAAAAGGTGAATAAATCCAAATCCGCATCGAAAAACGCGGAATTCCGCGAAAAAGGCGGGGGGCAAACCGCCCCATCCTCGGGCGAACCGCCCCAGAGAAATCTCGGGGCCTATATATAGTTGCGAGTTTTCTCTCCGAAAATCATATCTTTCCAAGCCTACTTTCTCAACTCTCTCTATAGTTTTAGATAGGAACTTCTCGGGGCCTGTCCTGGGAGTTCCATAGCTTAGGGGATACTTTTTCATAGCAGATTGGAGCTCGTAGGACCACAATCATCCGGAGATTGACAACCTTCGGTAACTTTGTATCTTACAACTTTTATCTACTTATTTTATTCTTCTTTCAATATGTTTTCTTCTATGATTGATGTTGATTGCATGCCTATTATGAGTAGCTAAATTTATCATTGGTGGTAGTATGTGAATTCTTAGCGAGGGAAGATAAAGATAATCATGCTAATGGCTATATCGCGCATTATACTCCGTGTCATTGCTTTATTTCGTTGATCAGTTGAAACCAAAATTCTCGTATGTTGTATTGATCATTATGCACACTTGGACACTTGTCGACCAATCAGACCAATTATCTTCGTAGTGTTGAATAATTACGGAACACAATAGGATGTTAGCTGTTGACAAGTCAGACCCATATTATCTTCGTAGTGCTTAATACTTGCAACAGGACACAAGATTGATTCAAAGATCTCTATGCAAGACCGAGGAATTTATGCATGATTATCGACCCATTATGTTAAGAAGGACCATACTATCACCAATCTCCATTATCTGCTTGAAAACCCCCTATTGCTTTCTATCTGCTGTTTTATATTTTCTTGTTAAATAGATAAAGCTAGTTATAGTCCTGAGAGAACGACACTCGAGTCATTCTACTACTACACTACGGTTTTCGTTGTAGTTGTGGATTGCCTTTGGCTTAATAACAAATATTATTTGCTGAATTAGAATCTGACAATTCTCGTTCATCAAATTGGCGCCGTTGCCGGGGACTATACTCCTTTTTTCTGTTTAATTTGTTTATATTTACAGCTTTAGATTCCTAATTCTACTAGTTTTAGTTTTCCTTTTTAATATCTCTCTGATACTGCTTTCCTAGTCTGTTTCTAATTCACCTTTCCTAGCCTTAGTAATATTCGATATCTTGAAATACTCTCGATTTTCGAAATCTCTAACGAGACTAACTTTTAGTTTTGAGTTACTCTTACTACAGACATACAGGTATGATGTCCATGCGCGCTTGCATGACACCCCAATTCTCGCAGGTGAGGAGGGGATCATCCATATACCTGGAAGACGAGTTAAGAAGGTATGAGGTGACGGAGTCCATGGTGAGGTACTTACCGAGGTACGAAGATGGAGTAGGGATGGACCCATGGAGTTTCATTCGATCCTATGAGGAGGAAATAGAAAGAATTCCAGCAGAAGGGTTTACTAAGGACCAATTGTGCAGGAAACTATTTTCCTTTGCTCTTGGGTATGAGCCGAGGCGTTGGATTGCAAGGTTTGAACCAGGATCGCTGAAAACTTGGGGCCAAGTAGTAGAGGAGTTCTTGGCACGGTTCATGCCTTATCATGAGACAATTGCCTTACGTGATAGGATCCAATATTTCGAGCAAGGAGAGTATGAGCAGTTTTGTGACGCCTACGAACGTTTTGAGATGTATAAACGTGAGTGCCCCCATCACCGTTTCGAAGATGGGGAGTTGATTTGGTGCTTCGTTGGTGGACTTCGTGAAGAGGAACGACTTAGAGTGGATCGGTTGAGCGGCGGTCTGGGAGAATGTACGGTCGACGAGGCAGAAGAAGTCCTCCGTAAGTACGCCAAAGGTTCAACACAATCCGATGAGGTCATACCAATTCACATCACCGCAAAGGAAGTAGATCGAGGTGAAGCAGGAAGCTCATCCGAGGAGTATTTTGAAGCCGAAGAAATCAGTGAGGAAGATGCACATGCCGAGCAAGTTGAAGATGACCTTCGTATAGCAAAAGTTGTTGAAGAAGTTGAAGTAACTGAGCATCTTACAGAAGAATTCAGCTTGTTGAATTGTGCTGAAGTAGAAGAGGTTCGAGAACTTGAAGAGGAGAAAGGATCAGAAGGCGATGCCCCCCTGGAGGTGGGGGGCGAGTCGTCCAGCATGGGGGGAGAACCGCCTCCCATGAACAGTGAGTTGGATGACCCCTGCTCCCCTGTTTCTTTACTCGCAGACATTCGCATCAATCCAAAGCCACTTCCTTCCGTTACTACTGAGGTTCTTAAGTACAAAGAAGTGAATCTACTTCTCCGAGGTGGAAAGCTTGACAAGCAAGATACACAGGAGCCACCACTGAACAAGCACCTCGATGAAGTCAAAGTGAATGTCCTCCTATTACTGAAGTCCTTATTGAATATGCCTGCAAAGCAAACCAGTCCATTCACCATGGTGAGATCTTTGAAGCTTCGTAGGTCTCTTTGCTACATCGGACCAAGAGAATGGCGGCCACCGTGGGGAGGTACTCTTGAGTCCATTCTTGAATACTCAGCCGACCGAGGTCAAACCGTTCGGTAACATCTAGTATCACTTTTTATTTACTCATTCTCTTTTGCTAGGGACTAGCTTAAGTTTCATGAGGGGGATGGGATGTGAACCATGATGTTAAGTATTGTTTGGCTTTGTGATGTTGAGTATGGTTTTTTGTTTTTTAATTGCATTTGCACGTTTACCGCTTTCTTAGATTTTTTAGGTTGCATTTCACTACATTCATCCTAGGATAGTTTTGCATGTTTTATATGGAGTTTATTGCCGAATTTTTTGAACTTTTTTATTGGGTAGATCAACTAGCTATGCTATTAATCGTATGCTTCATCTCTATGAATTTGTTTGAGGTTTTTCTCGCTTGGCTTGTCACATTTATGTATTGCACTTAGTTAAGCATGGTAGTCTCGACATCACTTAGTGGTGTTTTCTCTACTGCGGTTCACGAAGGCCTTTATAATAGGATGATGCATGTTAGGGTCTTATGGTTGTTTTCCCGAGTAATTATGTACCTAAGAGGCAACAAGTCTTCACCATGCTTTGAGATTGCCAAATGCCTAGGAAGGAGGTAGTGTGAGGTTGTGTGATCCTTTGTTTATAACCTATTCTTCCGAATAGGTTTGGGGAGGGGGTTACACCATCATAGACTTGTTTCTGTTTTTCATTTTCGTATCGTGAGTTTATTTTTCCTTTTTCCGTGAATTTCGTGCTCCAACCTATTCTTTGAATAGGTTTGGGGAAGTCGTGTGAGTCATTTTGTTTCTCTTTTTGTTATGCTACTGCTGGCTAGAAAAAATCGAAAAAAAAGAAAGAAAAAATTCCAGAAAAAAGAGAAAAAGAAAAAAAAGAATCTGGAAAGAAAAAAAAAGAAAAAAAAGAAGAACCCAAAAAAGCAAAGAAGGGTCCAAAAAAAATAAAGCCAAATAGCAGTTTAGCAAAGTTTGAGTCTTTTCAATTTTTCGTATTGTTCATAATTGTGTTTTTCTATTTTTTATCTTTTTTGTCTTAAGTGTCATCTGTTCTAGACAACCCTCATCCTTCCATTCAGGAAGTGGTGAATAGCTTAAGACTTTACTTGAGAGATGGGTAGAATAGGGAGTGTTATCTTTTATAGAGAACCCTCCTTCGTTTGATGAGAGCCAGTACTGGTTCGACCTCTTTTGAGGAAAAGTCTTAACATGGTGGAACAGCAGTAAGTCCTCAGTTTCATAGGCACGGGGCAACCATTCGTATCTTAGCATGCATCATTACGTCGTCACTGACTAGGTCCAGGTAGAGAATGTTACGAGAGACTATCTTGTCTTGACATAAGTGCTTATGTGGATGTGTATAAGTCAATCGAGGTATTCTTCAACCTATATTCATGCTTTGATCTATATGGTTTTTGTTCATATGTTATTTGGTAGATTCAGTAATTTAGTACATTTTATTTGGCATGAAACTCCATTTTTGAGTCTTGCATGTTTTTTGTATTAGAGTCTAGCTTAGTTGCTTGAGGACAAGCAAAGGTTCGGTTTGGGCAGTTTGATGAATGTGTATTTTACACTTTCATTCGAGTCTTTTTTCACCTAATTTAGCTATCCTCTATGTTAATTTAGCTATATTTTAGTACATTTTATTAGAATAGTGTCGCGTTTCCCTTTAGATTTTATTTTACAGGTTTTGGTTGAAATTCGGAGATTTACGGGCAATTATATTGAAGTCTACCAGGAATTGGTGTTCCAGAAGCCTATTTGGAGTATCTGAAGGTTTCCGGATAGGATTTGGAGTCTAGGGATCGAATCTGGAGGTTAGAAGGCCATTAGAAGTCTGAAACCGAGTCCGAAAAGGTGAAGAAATCCAAATCCGCGTCGAAAAACGCGAAATTCTGCGAAAAAGGCGGGGGGCGAACCGCCCCAGCCTCGGGCGAACCGTCCCAGAGAAATCTCGGGCCTTATATATAGTTGCGAGTTTTCTCTCCGAAAATCATATCTTTCCAAGCCTACTTTCTCACCTCTCTCTATAGTTTTAGGTAGGAACTTCCCGGGGCCTATCCTGGGAGTTCCATAGCTTAGGGGATACTTTTTCATAGCAGATTGGAGCTCGTAGGACCACAATCATCCGGAGATTGACAACCTTCGGTAACTTTGTATCTTACAACTTTTATCTACTTATTTTATTCTTCTTTCAATATGTTTTCTTCTATGATTGCTGTTGATTGCATGCCTATTATGAGTAGCTAAATTTATCATTGGTGGTAGTATGTGAATTCTTAGCGAGGGAAGATAATCATGCTAATGGCTATATCGCGCATTATACTCCGTGTCATTGCTTTATTTCGTTGATCAGTTGAAACCAAAATTCTCGTATGTTGTATTGATCATTATGCACACTTGGACACTTGTCGACCAATCAGACCAATTATATTCGTAGTGTTGAATAATTACGGAACACAATAGGACGTTAGTTGTTGACAAGTCAGACCCATATTATCTTCGTAGTGCTTAATACTTGCAACAGGACACAAGATTGATTCAAAGATCTCTATGCAAGACCGAGGAATTTATGCATGATTATCGACCCATTATGTTAAGAAGAACCATACTATCACCAATCTCCATTATCTGCTTGAAAACCCCCTATTGCTTTCTATCTGCTGTTTTATATTTTCTTGTTAAATAGATAAAGCTAGTTATAGTCCTGAGAGAACGACACTCGAGTCATTCTACTACTACACTACGGTTTTCGTTGTAGTTGTGGATTGCCTTTGGCTTAATAACAAATATTATTTGCTGAATTAGAATCTGACAAATTCTCGTTCATCAGCATTACTTCTCGCGCCTTGCAACTTACATCGCTCCTCGGGCCTTTCCTTTTGTTCTTTGCAGCTCGCCGCCATAGTTGGCTCCATTGGAAACCTTGCAGCCGACAAGGGTGCTCCGGAGGAAGTTGCTAACTTGCACCTCTAGGTTCAGGAAGCTAACACCCGTACTCGGGCGCTTGAGGAGGAGCTGCAGGTCGAGAAGGCCAAGTTTGCAAGCTTGGAGGCCGAGAGTGCTAAGGTGCAGAGGCAGATGAAGACTTGGAAGGATGCGTGGAATAACCTTTCCATCAAAATGGCCCGTTTCAAGGATACCGTCCTCGGGTACCTCAAAGATACTCGGTACGAGGGCGCCAAGGCTTTCTATGAGTCCGCCTCGTACCGTTTGAAAATGCTGGAGACAAAGGAGGTGGGGCGCGAGGAGGCTTCTACTCGGCTCTCGACCAGTTAAAGGCCAAGGGTCTCTTGCACTCGGATTTCGACAGCGACGCCGCCGGCTTGATGGACAAAAAAAATGGTGACCTGGTCGACTACCCCGATCAGCTGGTTTCCGACGCCGAGCACAAGGCGTGCGAGTTTGGTGCCTTGGTGGCTAACCCTGAAGTGCCCTATCCTACCAAGGTCGGACTGCTTCCTTCTTGGGTGCCCGAGGTTCTGCGCGTTGGGATACTCGAGCCGTTCAACAAGTGTGGTCATCGCAACACTAGGTGGCTAGCTCTCCCTGGTCCCGTCCTCGGCCGTGATTATACATTGGAGGAGCCCGAGGTTATCAAGTTTCGGGAGACTCTTGAGGCAGAGAGGCGCGCTGCAGGCTCAGAAGTTAGTCGAGCTGAGGGGGCAAGTCAAGCTTCCGGGGGCGGTAGGCGGTCCGAGGAAGGGCAAGACATTCAGAGATCTCCTCCGAAGTCGCCCGAGCAGTCTCGCAGTCGTTCTGGTTGAAGGCCGAGTATGCTCGGTAAAACTTGTAAAAAATGAACAAGTCTTTTATTTTGCTAGTCGAACAATTACATTTCTGCTTTAACTTATTCGACCCTTTATGGCATGCTCGGGAGAGCTCTTTTTGATGCCCCACTCATTTGGATGCATATCCTTTTGTAAATCAACTATGCTCCTCCTTTTGCCCGACGAGGCCTTATGCTAATCGCTCGTTTATTTCACTTCTTTCTTGCACTTCTCGTCTTTACTTTTGGCATGTCGCAAAGCATTATGCGAGTTTTCATAAGATGATTCTGCATGTACTTGTTTCTCATTCATTGTACTTAGAAAAAATTCTAAGTATGAGTCGTCGGACGTATGCAATGTCACTTATGCTTCACGTACTTGGATCGACTTAGTGGTTAGTCGGTCCTTTAGGCTTCATGCGTAGTCGGACGGCCTTTTAGGCTTCATGCATAGTCGGACCAACTTAGCACTTTACGTGCTTCACGACGCTTAGAGGCTTGTGGTAGCCTCTTCATTTTTAAATTTCCCAAGTATAGAAATTTTCCAGTCGGGCACCTTATTGGTCGATCACCTTTGCTAGTCGGGCGCCTAAGTATGGAGTCATGCTACTCGGGCGCATCAATCCCTTGATGCCTTCGGACACTTTTGAATGCATGCTAGTCGGCCCTTAGGTAATTAAGTGTGTCGTCGAGCATACTTTATTGTCCCTTACAATTTTTCTCCAAAAAATCTAAGGAAAAGATTTCTTGTGGTCGTCGGACTAGTTAGGGTCCTCGGACCACTTTAAGGTTGGCCGAGGAAAGGATCGTCGGACCATTGTTCGTCCGGGGACCTCCGACTCGGAAACTACTCGAAAACATTTCCCGAGAGATCTTTTTCTTGTTTTGAAAAACTGAGAAGATTAGAATTTTTTGCTTTTCGACCATTATTTCTTTCCTTCGGATTCCCTTATCTAGTTTCGAATTTTTGTGTTGCCTTTCGTGATCTTATATATGCCTTTCGCGTAAGCAAGACAGTATTTCAAACAGAAAGAGTTGCATTGATTTGACGGAAATTCAATTACAACGGTGGGCTTCGAGGCCATGCCAAAGGGAGAAACAAAAACTGAACTAGAAATCATAAACTAGCGAAAGGGGGCCTTCCACAAGAGCTCATCAAAACATTGCATAATTCTCCAATGCCTTTTATGAAAGTATATATGTCCTAGAGATAACCTACGATAGGGACGATATGTACTTGATCACATTCAGTTATTGTTATTTATTTATGTTCATTTATTTATACATTATTAAATACAATTGGCATTACATTTATATGAATATATTATTTGGTTGTTTGAATTATTAGATAAAATGTTCCCAATGACTTAAGGTAATCACCAAATTAGTGGGAACTTGTGTGTCAATAATTAAGTCCTAAAATAAGCCACTAGCTGAAGGTCATTGAGATACGGGATGTCAATGATGCGATTGAATCTAGCATATGTTGCATTAGATCCTTCGAGGATGTAGCAGGTCTCACTGCTACGAATGAACTTGGTTATTCATAATGAACATATGGACACTTTGGAGAGTGTTGGTATACCCGACCGAGAAACCATTTGGTAAAGCTATTTAAGTGTCTATGGTAGTATAGGTGTGTAGGGTGATGTTAGTAGTCCTTAGACTTGAGGCCAATACTACATCATATGTGAAACAATGTACTTTGACCATGCGCAACGCTTGCAATCTTAAAAGTAGGGTAGATACGGCATGCGTTGGGTACATTAGGAAGCATATGGTGTGAGTGATTGGGCCAAGATAGGATTCATTCCTCCGTAATAGATACAAGGAGAGAATACTCACTTCTCATATTTAGTGCGATCACAAAACCGGTGGCCACCGTATGTGAATATGTAAAAATGGTGTTTGGACATAATTTATAGATCGACTAATAAGATTGAGAAACCATGAATGGAGTTATTAGAATAGACACATAACCATATTCTAGACTCATTCGTGTATTCGTGAATGAAGGGACCGTATCATCAAAGTACCCTACACTACAGGTGGTTTGTTTTCCTCACAAACGTTCCTTGCATATTAATATTGTCTGATAAATTGTCTAGGAATTTATTATGACCTTAATTAGATTATTGCTTAATATGCAAGGCCCTATGAGTCACACTTCAAGGTGGTGTTTCTACAAATGAGCTATGTATATAGAATTAAATATTAATTAGATTAATGTTGAATTACTATATATAAATATAATGGGATTATTATTAATTCATTATATATGGAATATATATTTTAGAAATATAATTAATTGAATTGAATTGGATTTAATTAATTAATTGAAGACTTGTGCATTTGGGCGGGATTTAGAATGAGGTCCAAATAAAGAAAAGAGAATAAAATAATAAATAAAACAGAACTAGGCAGCTGGGTCGAAACCCAGCTGCTGGCCGATGGTATGGGGGCAGCGTTTTGCTGCCCCATGTATTTTGTTTATTTATTTTATTTTATTTTCCTCCTTTTCTTTTAATTCTTTCTTTTAGTAATTTGATTTTATCTGTTTGTTAGATTTGTTAATGACTTTTGAAGTCTCCTAGTCAATTAGATTTGCTGGGATAAGAAATCTTACGTGATATTCTAAACAAACTTACTGATTAAATCAAAAATAAAGAAAGAAGTCTTCCATTCTATTCCAACACACGTGAAAATACTTTTCTCTCTGAAAGTCAGAAAGAAAATATTCCCTCTCTCTATTAGCTCAAAACAGAAGAACCTCCTAGCGTTCTTGATAGAAATCACTGTCCGTGGATATCAAGGTCGAAGGAAGTAATCAACCTGTTGATGAGCCATCTTGGAGATTCTGTTGACGAAGATTTCATCTTTGACGAAGAAGAAATCAACCAGCCGTACGAGGAGGTTGCAAGGCTCTGTCTGGAGATTGAGGAACAGCTACCCGGTGAATTTGCTTATCTGCTGTAGGACACGTAAGGGATATCTTATAGCTTAATAAATGTAATATAGTCATATCAGTTTAGTCAGATTAAAATTTTTAAACTTCCGCTGCTTAGCCTTAGAGACAATTTTTCTCACTTATACTAACAGTGGTATCAGAGCTAGGCTGAATCATGACTATATTCATTTATGATTTATAATTATTGTTGTTGTGGATTATTATATGTATGTTTATGTTTAAAGTTTCCAGATTTTTAATTGGATTTAAGAAAGGACAAGAAAACAAAACATGTAAAAGGAATGATGCAAAAAAAAAAACGCTCAAACGCACCCTGGAGGTGAGGGGCGGACCGCCCCCTGGGAGAGGCGGTCCGCCTCTCACCACCCGAGAGACTTGGCCTCTATGGGAGCGTGGGGCGGACCGGCCCTGTGAGAGGCGGTCCGCCTCCCACAACCCGAGAGGCTTGGCCTCTCTGTGATTGAGGGGCGGACCGCCCCCTGTGAGAGGCGGTCACAACCCGAGAGGCTTTGCCTCTCTGGTACCGGGAGGCGATTAGCCCCCCAATGTCCAGAGGCCCCCCGGGGGGGGGGGGTTCGAAGATTTTCCTTTTTAATTTATAAATGGTTTATAAATTATATTTAAACCCTATTAATACTTTTGGAAGGTGATTAAAATGTTTAGAGACATAAATATAAGTTTATAATATTTAGTAACATGTTGTTAGTTTATAAATAGTTTATAAACTACATTTTAATAGTAATGTAATGCTTTGGAAGATTATATTATTATTAAAACTTGTTTTAAAGGTTTTGGAAATTCTTATAGAATTTATAAATTAGATTTATGACTTACATATAATGATAATAATCCACAACAACTACTTGTATGCTCCAACTTGGTTGTATCACACGTGTTGAATGTCTACATCAGCAATTTAATATTTAAATATTGTATTTAAATATTGTTAGTCCGCATTTATTGTGTAGGCGGCACCCATTAGTTTCCGGACAGCATCTTTCATATGCATGGGTAGGCGGCACCCATTACTTGCTAGTCCGCAATTGATATGTATGAGTAGGCGACACTCATTACTTGTTGGACTGCATTACATGAGCCTTGGGTAGGCGACACCCATTATGTGATGCATGTTAGGGATCTTGGTCAAGCGATTAAATACCCCATTTAAATGTTCCCCAATTAATTTAAGTCTCGATTAAATCGCATGATGTCATCCATCATAATTGAAGGTTAAATGGACTTACTAATCTCGTGGATAATATGCACCATAGTGCTTACTCCGTTTGCCGTAAGAAAGTTGCCTTCATAGGGCCATTGTTGGTGCCGTGTGATGGTTATGACTTACTTGAATTATGTCGAGTCGCCATAGCGTCAGGAATACTTTCAGGACATCGATCAAAATGGTTTTGATCAACTAAGAGTTGTATTGTACAATTGGTTTGGAGACCTACCTGTTTGGTTATTATAGTGATCCTCCATAGCTGGGGCTATAATAGTGCAAGCATGGATCTTGGCTCACTACAACTATTGTAAAATAATGGTTCGTACTCTCTAAAGGCGTCAGGAGTATGTGAAAATAGTGAGAACTGAATAAAGCTAAAGTCCTAGTTTATTTAGTCGCTGATTGTGATCATAGAAATTATTTTGGAGTATTAATTTCAGTTTTATTTATTTACTTCTCTAGGTCTGAAAAGATGGCCAATTTATCCATAAGAATGATCTTGGAGAAATGCACTCTTACTGGTCCAAACTTTATGGATTGGATCCGTAACATTCGTTTGGTGCTTAGGCAAGAGAAAATTGAGTACGTCTTGGATGAGCCAATCCCCACTCCTCCTACTGTTGCTGCTGAGCTTGCTAAGTTTGACAAAGCTGCTCACCAGGAGCACAAAGATGATACTGCTAATGCACAATGTGTTATGCTAGCTGCAATGACTATGGAGCTGCAAAGGCAACATGAAAACATGATGCCATATGAAATGCTCGAGCACCTCAAAAGCCTCTTTGGAACCGTTTCTAAGAGTGTTGAGTTTGATCTTCTTAGAGAAATCTTCAAAATGAGGATGTCTGAAGGAGGGAATGTATCTGAACACGTGCTCAAGATGATTGGACTCATTGAGAAACTGGTAACTGCTGGAATCAAATTTGAGAACCGTGTTTCAGTCATCATCATCCTTCAATCATTGTCGGATTCATATTCCACATTCATCATGAATTACAATATGAATGCCAAAGATGCTACACTTCTTGAAGTCCATAATATGCTTAAGACCTATGAACAGGCTCAACCTAAGAGGAAGTCTGTTATGCTGGTTGGATCATCTGCGAAGGCTCACCCTAAGGGCTATGGCTCAAAGGGTAAGGCTAAGCAAACCAAGAAGCCAAAGGTTGGACCTAAGGCTAAGGTTTTTAAGAGCAAGGATGGAAATCAGAAGAAGATGGTAAACATGGAGAAGGAGACGTGTCTTTACTGCAAGCCGAAAGGACACTAGAAGAGAGACTGCCCGAAGGCAATTGCTGATGGAGTTGTGACCACGCATGGTCCATCTGGCTCCCATCAAGGTATGTTTGTCATTGAGATAAATATGTCTACACAAAACTCGAATTGTTGGGTATTAGATACTGCTTGTGGCTCACACATTTGTAACAATTTGCAGGGGCTCATTGATAGCCAACAGGTTAGACCAAGGGAAATTGATCTACGCGTAGGAAATGGATCGTCCGTTGCTGCCCTACATGTTGGAACTTATAGATTAAATTTACCCTCGGGTTTTGTTTTAGAATTTAATAATTGTTATTTCGTTCCTTCAATTGTAAGAAACATTATTTCCATTCCGATATTAGACAATGAAGGGTTTTCCTTCCGTTTTGCCAATAATAATTGTTATTTTTCGCATAATGGTATTGATATTGGAAATGCTCCTCTTATGAATGGTTTGTACTTACTTGAATGTAGACATAATTTATTTCATATACAAAAACAACGACCAAAGCTTAATAATCCAAGAAACACCACTTACTTATGGCATTGTAGACTTGGTCATATTAATGAGACAAGAATTGCAAGACTGAGAAAGTTAGACTATTTAGAACCATTTGATTTTGAATTATATGGGAACTGTGAATCATGTCTCAAAGGTAAAATGATCAAGAAACCTATTTTCGGAAAGGGTACTCACTACAAGAAAACAGCCATTTAGCGATGGAATTATAGATACGGATAGCATCCGTCGCTATTTAGCGACGGATCGGTGAGTGTAGCGACGGATGGACACGAACTGCGCTCTAAGCTCAGTTCGTGCCACGAAACATCCAGTTCATGTTCTAATTAGCGACAGATATGATTTATCCGTCGCTATTATAGCAACGGATAACTTTATCCGTCGCTAAATATGTTGACCAGAATATTTTTTATGAAGGAAAAAGGGAAAATAAGTAAATAAATAAACATAACTCATCCGTCGCTAAGTCGCGATATACAAATGGGCGACCTTTCTTCTTCCTCATTTCTCTGTTTCTCCATTTTTCTTTTTCTCTCGTTTCTTCTTCTTCTTCTTCGATCCATCTCCAGACTCAACCAATTCAAGGAAATTTTAGCTCAAATCGAAGCCTATCCAACAAGGAGGTCGATCCCTAATCAATTTGGAGGTTTTTTCAATAGTTTGAGGTAATTAACATAAACCCTAAATTTTGGGTATTTTTCATTTTGATAGTGATTTGATTTTGATGGTGATTTTTATTGAATTTGTTCTATGTTTATTGGAGGCTAGGGTACGAGGAGCAAGGCACCTCCACCGCCGGACCGCCACCGCGCCGGACCACCACCACTTACTTTCTCCCTCTCTTCCCCATTTAAAAAGTTAGGATTCCTAACTGTCAGTTTATTAATTTTAATTTAGGGTATGTTAATTTCAATTTAGGGTTTAGGGTTTCTTGATTGAATTTGTTAATTTAGAAACTTGTTAATTGTTAATTTAGATAGTACATCAAGTGAATTTTGTTTAATCTGCCTAACCCTTTTTTTTTTCGTTTTTTCTTTTTTTCTTTTATGTTATTATGTACTTAGTTTAACTCAATTGAAAATGCTTAATAATTAACTCAATAAGAAAAAAGGAAAAAATGATTAATTAACTGAATAAGAAAAAAGAATATGTGACTGCAATGAACACATATTAGAAAGATAGAAAATATAAAAAGTTAGAATTTTTATTAATAATATAGTTTACATAACTCAATTCTAGTCACTCTTCATTCCCTCGTCCTCGTCCTCGGAGCTTGACTCCTCATTCAAGAGTGACCAGTCGATGACATCCCTTGGATCGACAAGCCGCTGTTGACATAGCTTGCAGAAAACTCCAAGGTTTTCGAAGTACTCAACCTCCTTGTGCTCACAAGGGGGAGGAGTAGGAGACTTGGGAGGAGGTGGAGGAAATGCCTCTTCCATAGCTTCCTCCATTTCAGCCCATATCTCGGGCTGATCGGGCTGAACTTGTGGTGGGGGAGAAGGTGGGGGGTAATGTGGGGGTGTTTCTTCAAACTTGAATTTGTTAGGGTTTTCCATATTTGTGTGAGAATATGTTAAAATTAGGTGACTTCTTATAGTTGGTGTTGGGAATTCTAGAGGACAAATACACTTTATTGTTAATGTATTAATGTACACATTCATGTAGCCACATTCATGTATAGGAAAAATTTATGAGGCATACATTTATGTAATGACTTTTAGGATTTTCGAAATTAAAGGATTTTTGGTAATATCTAATCATTTTATAAAGTGTGATGATGATATACGTATATGCATAAAAAATACAAACACACTGTCCTTCGGACACACCATCACTTCCATATATATAGATTGATGAATGGTATGGTACTTGGCCTGGGCTTGTGAATGATTGTAGTATGCTGGTACCGTAACAACAACATTTCTAATGTCGTTGTTACTGTACTAGCGTATTTCAGCCATTCTCAAAGTTTAGTTCAATATCGTAATCATGTAAACCCTCTATTCTTAATAAGTTGTATATACATAATGTAGTATGTCAGCAAGAAATGTGTCTGGATGTTTAGGAGTTTGAAGTCTCCATCTTTAGTCAGTAACTAAAGATGGAGATTTCAAGATCCTAAAGATCCAGACATCCTTTCGTGTTCACATATAACGACGGATTTGTCTAAACACATCTTGTATTTGTCTAAACACATCTTGTATTTGTCTAAACACATTAAGAGTTTGTATTTTAGTGTTTTGTATTTGAGTGTGATGATGCTATATGTATATTACTTTCCATGGATCAAGCACAGCAACCGGGCGGCCCTCGACGGAGCAATGGGCTTCCAGTATTGTCCACCAATGGATCTAAGTAAGTTCTTAATAAATTGGTATTTAATTGTTCTTGTATATATAGTTGTCGGTACTCCAACTTTTAATCTTTCAAAATGTGTGACAGGTTTCAATCTACTATAGCTTCTAGAAGGATTTCAATACTCATGAAAAGAGAGTTCTTTACGCCTCCTGGGAGTGGCGGAGAAAGGTGGGCTACGGTTCCTCGACCCGTGAAGGAGCACTTGTGGGAAGTATTCCAGGTACTTTACTATCTTTACTTGAATATTTCTATATTGGATTCTTGGGGCATTGCCTTAATTATATACGTGTACGTACATTACTTATTTATCTGTTATTGGGGCATTGTCTATATTATCTATTCTTGGGGCATTGCCTATAGTATCTATTCTTAGGGCATTGCCTATAGTATCTATTCTTGGGGCATTGCCTTTACTGTACATATGTGTACGCACATTATTTGTTCTTGTGGGGCACTGATGTGGGATTTTTTGTGGGATTATTGTGTTGCAGAAATACTACTATGTCCCTCCTGCCAATGCGGAGGAGATATTGAGGGTATTCAACATCCGGGCGGAAACGATTCACAGGCATTCGATTTATTATGCCAAGGAAAGGTACTTTCGGCATAAATAATGGGTTCGGTACCTCAATCCGGAGCATCGGGATCTGTGGCTGGAATCGTAGCAGAACCATGTGACCCGTGAGAAGGCACATAGGGATGGGGCGTTGACGGCTGAAGGGGTCGGTTGGTTAGTGGAGAGCCCGTAGGATTAGTGCTTTTTAGGATTGTTATTCTTTATCCGTACATTTTAGGATTCTCGTTTATTTTAATGATTATCTTCGTACCTTTTAGTTTCTTTGTACGTACACTTTTAGTTTTTTTATTGAAATTTCGATTATCGTAAAATGAACCAATCGTATATATTTTGTTAGTCATATAGCGACGGATAATATTAACCGTCTCTTTATTTTTTAGCGACGTCACTTTTCGCGACGTCCTATTTAGCGACGGGCTTTCCGTTGCTATTGGTGTTTAGCGACGGATCGCTAACATATAGCGACGGATGGCATCCGTCGCTAAAATCAGTTTTCCTTGTAGTGACTCGTGCTAAACAAGTACTTGAGTTAGTTCACTCTGATGTGTGTGGACCTTTTAAAACTCAAGCTAGGGGTGGGTATTCTTACTTCATAACCTTTTTCGATGATTTGTCTAGGTTTGGCTATGTGTATCTTATGAAACACAAATCTGAAGCTTTTGAGAAATTCAAAGAGTATAAGATTGAAGTAGAGAAACAACTTGAAAGAAGTATTAAGACTCTTCGATCAGATCGAGGAGGAGAATACTTAAGTAAGGAATTTTTGGATTACTTGAAGCTTAATGGAATTCAATCACAATGGACTCTACCAGGAACACCACAAATGAATGGTGTTTCTGAGAGGAGAAATCGAACTTTGTTAGACATGGTAAGATCCATGATGAATTTCACAACTCTTCCAATCTTCTTATGGGGATACGCGTTACTAGACTCAATCTACATTCTGAATAGGGTTCCATTCAAATCAGTCGAGAAAACACCGTATGAGTTATGGTATGGCAAGAAGCCAAGTCTTTCACATATGCAAGCCTGGGGTTGTCCGGCATATGTGAAAAGAATGCTCGCAGGGAAACTGGAACCCAAAAGTGAGAAATGTTATTTTATTGGATATCCTAAGGAAACCAAGGGTTAGTACTTCTATTTGCCTGAGGAACATAACATCATTGTTTCCATACAGGTTGCCTTTCTGGAAGATGATTATGTCTTCAAACAACATAGTAGAAATGAGATAGAACTCGAGGAAATCCAAGAATAAGAAGATAACATTGAGGTTAATGAATTGTCAAATAGTTATGACAATGATTCAGTGGGAGCTCAAGGAGGATCTTATGGCTCGAGCACATCTCTGGGAAGATATCTGCCAGCTAGTGGGAGCATTTTAGAAAATTTGAATAATTCCCAAAATGCCCCTACCAAGTCGACATTGACTGAACCGACTGGAACGGCTCAATAGGTCATGTCGGAACCAACTCCCCAGGATACAGTTGCAACCGTTGCACCTGAATCATGTGCAACTGTTGCATCCGATCCGCCTTCAACTGTTCAACAGATTGAACAAGTGTAACCATCTCACAATCAGAATATACAGCAAATACAACCAAAGAAACCCGCACTCCGTCGGTCTAAAAGGTTAGAAGTGAGAGCTTACAAGAAGATACGTTTACTCTTGGAGGATGACAAGTTTGAACTTGACTTATTTCACAAAGATGACCCTAAGACTTACAAAGAAGCAATGTTGGACATTGATTCAAGAAGGTGGCAAGAAGCCATGAAATCCGAAATAGACTCAATGTATGAAAATCAAGTATGGGACTTGGTTGATGCACCAGAAGGGGTTAGACCTATCGGTTGCAAATGGGTTTTCAAGAGGAAAACAGATGCTGATGGAAACATACAGACATACAAGGCTAGGCTGGTGGCGAAAGGTTATAGTCAACGATATGGTATCGATTATGACGAAACTTTTTCACCAGTAGCCAAGCTTAAGTCTATTCGAATTTTACTTGCTATAGCAGCATACTATGATTATGAGATTTGACAAATGGATGTGAAAAATGCTTTCCTTAACGGAAATCTCGAGGACGAGGTGTATATGATACAACCTGAAGGTTTTACATCTAAGTCAAATCCCAAATTGGTTTGCAAGCTAAAGAGATCCATTTATGGACTAAAGCAAGCCTCAAGGAGTTGGAATATTCGCTTTGATGAAGCAGTCAAATCGTTTGACTACATCAGATGTGCGGAAAATCCATGCGTTTATGTTAAACGCAGCGATGCTTGAATTGTTTTCATGGTTATATATGTTGATGACATATTAATCATGCGAAACAATGTCCAAATGTTACGATCCACAAAGGAGTGGTTATCTAAGACTTTCTCGATAAAAGACTTAGGTGAAGCCTGTTACATTCTTGGAATCAAAATCTATAGGGATAGATCCCGAAGATTGTTAGGGTTGTCACAATCCACATATGTCGACAAGATAGTGAAACGCTTTAATATGGATGGATCCAATAAAGGTTTCTTACCAGCTAGACATGGCGTCTCTCTCACTACAAGGGATAGTCCTTCTACTGATGAGGAGATCGAACACATGAAAAGGGTCCCATATGCATCAGCTATTGGATCTATCATGTATGCCATGAACTGTACAAGGCCGGATGTGGCCTATGCACTTAGCTGTACTTGTCGACACCAACAGAATCCAGGTATGAAACATTGGACAACTGTGAAAGCAATTCTTAAGTATCTTATAAGAACTAAAGATGCCTTTCTTGTATATGGTGGACAACAAGAGTTGCGAATGAGTGGTTATGATGATGCTGGTTTCCAATCGGACCCAGACGACTACAAATCACAAACTGGGTATGTGTTTACACTCAATGGTGGAGCCGTCACTTGGAAGAGTTCAAAGCAATCCACCTTGGCTGATTCTACGACCAAATCCGAGTACATTGCTGCTGCAGAAGCCTCAAAGGAGGCTGTCTGGATTTCAGAATTCCTAAAGGAACTAGGGGTAGTTCCTAATAGTAGTCCTATAGCGGTCTACTGCGACAACGAAGACGATGTTGCACAAGCAAAGGAACCAACATCCACTAACAAGAATAAGCATGTACCTAGGGAGTACCATCTAATTAGAGAGATGATATCTAGAGGAGAAGTATCTATAGAACGAGTTTCCACTAAGGAAAATGTGGCAGATCCTTTCACCAAAGTGTTGAACATTGACAAACATGTTAGACATTTCAACAACACAGGTGTTACACACGTAGGTGATTGGCTCTAGGCCAAGTGGGAGATTGAAAGTATATATGTCCTAGAGACAACCTACGATAGGGACGATATGTACTTGATCACATTCAGTTATTGTTATTTATTTATGTCCATTTATTTATACATTATTAAATACAATTGGCATTACATTTTTATGAATATATTATTTGGTTGTTTGAATTATTCGATAAAATGTTCCCAAGGACTTAAGTTTACCACCAAGTTAGTGGGAGTTTGTGTGTCAATAATTAAGTCCTAAAATAAGCAACTAGCTGAAGGTCATTGAGATACGGGATATCAATGATGCGATTGAAGCTAGCATATGTTGCATTAGATCCTTCGAGGATGTAGTAGGTCTCACTGCTACGAATGAACTTGGTTATTCATAATGAACATATGGACACTTTGGAGAGTGTTGGCATACCCGACCGAGAAACCATTTGGTAAAGCTATTTAAGTGTCTATGGTAGTATCGGTGTGTATAGTGATGTTAGTAGTCCTTAGACTTGAGGCCAATACTACATCATATGTGAAATAATGTACTTTGACCATGCGCAACGCTTGCACTCTTAAAGTAGGGTAGATACGCATGCCTTGGGTACATTAGGAAGCATATGGTGTGAGTGATTGGGCCAAGATAGGATTCATTCCTCCGTAATAGATACAAGGAGAGAATACTCACTTCTCATATTTAGAGCGATCACAAAACCAGTGGCCACCGTATGTGAATATGTCAAAATGGTGTTTGGACATAATTCATAGATCGACTAATAAGATTGAGAAACCATGAATGGAGTTATTAGAATAGACACATAACCATTTTCTAGACTCATTCGAGTATTCGTGAATGAAGGGACCATATCATCAGAGTACCCTCCACTACAGGTGGTTTGTTTTCCTCACAAACGTTCCTTGCATATTAATATTGTCTGATAAATTGTCTAGGAATTTATTATGACCTTAATTAGATTATTGCTTAATATGCAAGGCCCTATGGGTCACACTTCAAGGTGGTGTTTCTACAAACGAGCTATGTATATAGAATTAAATATTAATTAGATTAATGTTGAATTACTATATATAAATATAATGGAATTATTATTAATTCATTATATATGGAATATATATTTTAGAAATATAATTAATTGAATTGAATTGGATTTAATTAATTAATTGAAGACTTGTGCATTTGGGCGGGATTTAGAATGAGGTCCAAATAAAGAAAAGAAAATAAAATAATAAATAAAACAGAACCAGGCAGCTGGTCGAAACCCAGCTGCTGGCCGATGGTATGGGGGCAGCGTTTTGCTGCCCCATGTATTTTGTTTATTTATTTTATTTTATTTTCCTTCTTTTCTTTTAATTCTTTCTTTTAGTAACTTGATTTATCTGTTTGTTAGATTTGTTGATGACTTTTGAAGTCTCCTAGTCAATTAGATTTGCTGGGATAAGAAATCTTATGTGATATTCTAATTAAACTTACTGATTAAATCAGAAAGAAAGAAAGAAGTCTTCCATTCTATTCCATCACACGTGAAAATACTTTTCTCTCTGAAAGTCAGAAAGAAAATATTCTCTCTCTCACTCTATTAGCTCAAAACAGAAGAACCTCCTAGCGTTCTTGATAGAAATCACTGCCTGTGGATATCAAGGTTGAAGGAAGTAATCAACCTGTTGATGAGCCATCTTGGAGATTCTGTTGACGAAGATTTCATCTCTGACGAAGAAGAAATCAACCAGCCGTACGAGGAGGTTGCAAGGCTCTGTCTGGAGATTGAGGAACAGCTACTCGGTGAATTTGCTTATCTGCTGGAGGACACGTAAGTGATATCTTCTAGTTTAATAAATGTAATATAGTCATATCAGTTTAGTCAGATTAAAAATTTTAAACTTCCACTGCTTAGCCTTAGAGGCAATTTTTCTCACATATACTAACATTCTAGGCATAAAACCTTTGGAGATTGGTGGTGTTCCAAGTGTTCTTCAAATCATTTCCTTCGGCGTCTTCCAAGCGGTAACTTCCATTGGAGTTGGCTTCCACTATCTTGTAAGGTCCTTCCTACTTGGGTTCCATTTTGTGTGGATTTCCTAGGATATCCGTGATGAACGTGTATTTTACACCTTCATTCGAGTCTTTTTTCACCTATTTTTGCTATCCTCTATGTTAATTTAGCTATATTATAGTGCATTTTATTAGAATAGTGTCACGTTTCCCTTTAGTTTGCATTTTACAGGTTTTAGGTGAAAAATGTGATTTTCCGGGCAATTATATTGAAGAGAACGAAGAATCGGTGTTCCGAGGACATTTTTGGAGTATCGAGAAGGTTCCGGATGGGATTTGAAGTCTAGGGGTCGAGTTTGAAGGCTTAAAGGTCACTAGAAGGCAAAATCCGAGTCCGAAAAGGAGAAGAAATCCAAAAACGCGTCAAAAACGCGTTCCTCGCTGGAACTCCCGGGCGGTTCGCCCGGGATGTGGGGCGTTTCGCCCCACACCAGGCGGTTCGCCCGGTGTGTGGGGCGACTCGCCCCACACGTTCCGAACTCCTATATATAGTTGCAGTTTCTCTACGTTTTTTCATACTTTCTCAGACCTTTTTTCATATCTTTCTCATTAGTTTTAGGTAGGAATTCTCCAGAGCCTTGATGAACGAAGTGGATGTCGGGTCCAACGTATCAAATAAATTTGTATTTAGCCAAAGGCAATTCACAACTACAACGAAAACCGTAGTGTAGCAGTAGAATAACCTCGAGTGTCGATCTCTAAGGACTATAACTAGCTTTATCTAATCTAATTTAGAATATAAAACAGCAGACAGTTTAGCAAAGGTTTTTCTTAACAGATAATGGAGATTGATTATAGTATGGTCCTTCAAAGCATAACGGGTTAATAATCATGCATAAATTCCTCGGTTTTGCATGTAGATCTTTGATCAATGAATTGTCCAATTGTGTGCAATAATTAATCAACAATATTGTGACGCCCCGCCTTAACCAACCGCATAATTTACTTAATTTATCTACGTTTGAAATTTGAAATTTATATGCTCTAATTTTCGAATTATATTTTACATGAGTATTTTATTATTAGAAATATCTAGAAAATGTCAAAAAGAAACTAGTACGTATTATTTGGCGTAAAGTGGTACATTTAAGAGTTCAAGTAAACTTATAGTACTAGATTGCATAAAATTAATTTTATAGGCCCTAGTTTTTAATTTACAAGAAAAGGTGCAATTTTTCTAGTTTTGGGATTAAGATTGATCGGTCCATCATATTTCAACCTATTTTCAGCCATTCATTTATTCATCCAAATCCAAAGATCAGAGACTTGATCGATATGTGCTTCTTTGCCAATCCAAACCATTTCACCTCAACCAATCATCATCTTTTGTGTTTCTTCTCTTCCGGAAACCAAAGCAGGTCGCCAGATTGATAAATTCGACGATGGATAATGAATCCAAGTGTACTGCCAAGACGGTATTCTTATCGACGAAGAAACAACTCATCGCTTATCATCGAGAAGAAATCCAGGTGTTTTCATTCCCGGTGTTGTCATCTCTGGCCGTTTTATTCGACCAATCATGGGTATTCATCGATCTCTATAAATAGCCCACTCATCCTCAACTCAAAACCATCACTCTCGATTCAATCTCAGTTTCAATAACAAACTCGATTTCTCGATCCGGTGGTAAAGAAGTTAATTCTTCAGGAAAAACTTCGGGAAATTCTTTTACCACCTCGACTTCCTCGATTTTCGCTTTGTCTTTAGGCTGATTAATCAAATATGCCAAAAATCCACAGGCTCCTTCTTTCAAAAGTCGCCTAGCCTCAACAACAGATATCATCCCTACGATCTCAAGATTTTTCTGAAGCCGTTCCAAATTTTCACCTTCCACTTCACCCAACTTCACTTCTTTAGTGTGGCAATCCAACGTGGCGTGATTCGAGTAGAGCCAATCCATCCCAAGTATCACATCGTACTTTTCAATCGGTAATTCTATTAAATTAGCAAGATAAGTACTATCCTTTATTTTTATCTCGCAATTCCTATGAATAGCATCAGTAATAACACTTATACCCATAGGTGAACTAACTTCAAAGATATAAGGCAGATGTTCAGCAATTAAGTGCAATCTACGCGCAAACACAATCGAAATAAAAGAGTGCGTAGCACCGGGATCATAAAGAACCTTACCAGACTCATCATTGACCGAGACTTCTCCTTCCACGACGTCAGTTGGTTCAGGTTCTTTTTCCCCGCCTAATGCATACGCTCTTCCGCGCATTTTTGCCTTTCCAGGTTGAGCCACGTTTGGCTTTGCGGGCTTTCCTGGTTGTGTTCTTGAGTTTTGGCACCTTGGACAGTCCGCAATGCGGTGCTGATCACTTCCACAAGCTATACATTTGCCACTCTTTTTCCAGCACATTGCCTCAGTGTGACGTGGATTTCCGCAAAAGTTACACCCAAGGTCGTTACTTGGACGATTCATCCCAACGGGCTTATTCGAGTAGGTATTCTTAGATGGGAAATTTGTCGGGTTAGTCCTCGCCACTCCAGAACCTTGGTTTTGGCGCTTGTTACTCTGTCCACCAGAATTCCTCGACTGGTTCCATTTTACTTTATCACCAATCTTCCGAAGTTCCTTTATCTCCGCCTCAACCAGTAGTGCCTTATCTACCGTTGCCACATAATTTGGGAATTCCACGGAAACAAGTGCCCAGCGAATTTCTAACTTAAGGCCTCCGACGAACTTCTTAATTTTTCTTTTCTCATCGTCCCAGAAATGTGGAGCATATTGGATCAATCGGCTAAACTGAGCTTCATACTAGCCAACATTATTCATACCTTGAAGGAGATTAGTGAACTCTGATTCACGTGCATCACGAACTACTTGAGGTATGAATTTTTGACTAAATTCTTTCAGAAAGTTAGCCCAACTATAAGGAGTGCCACTTTGTTTCCAGCGCCGATTTACCACTGCCCACCAATGACGTGCGGACTCCTCGAGACGATAAGAAGCATATTTGATCTTTTGAGAATCACTGTAGTTTAAGACCTCAAATATCTTCTCCATTTCTGCTATAAAGGATTCAGCTTTCTGATCATCGGGTTCACCCAAGAACCGTGGAGGACGAAACTTCAAAAACCTTTCTAAAGCTTGATCATCACTTAGAGATGTGGAATCCTTCTTTGCACCATCAGACGATGTTTGGTTCTGGCAGAAATCCCTCAGTTGATTTATGAATCCATACATAGATTGCATCTCAGAGCCTTCACCCTTTTCAGTAGTCTTACCGTTGAACTCTGGTTGTTTTCCAGAATCTCCATTCTCTTCCTCATCCATTGATTCCTTATCATGTTCATCTTCTAGCGTGACCGTGTCCTCGTTTGTACCGTTTTCACCCATAACTTATTATCTGTAGCAATGCACGGTTAGAATCTACCTTCGTTTTCCTATTCGCGTATCTTGGTAAGAAAATTTAAGATAGTAGACGTCTAGTTGATAACAAGAAAATATATCTAGATGATGCAAAGAATCGGTTCTCACATAATCACTCGTCAACCAATAATTTCATAAAGATATAAGCTTTATTTACCAATTCTAAATACTGCTAATAAGGAGAAAATAAGAAGAAGAGCATGTAGTTGCTAAATGATAATAATAATAGTTGAACTCATAGCAATATAATTGCCAATGTATAAGCGTATATAATTATCACAAAGGTTAATGCAAACCTTGTTTTGCAAGATAGTACAACTTTTCAGCTTTCAAACTTAACTTTTAATACCCGGAACAACATATACATATGTAACAGTGATTTGCAGAAATCTGTTTTCTGACAGCTAGACTGCTGACTGTTTGGAAATTAATTTGAACATCCAAACGATGTCCGAATTTTGCAAACTAAAATTCCTAGCATAGCTACTTCAGTATAGCATCATTTCGGAAAAAAATGGGAATTTTTAAAGTCCCCAGTTGCTACCAGAAAATTATCTACTACAGGCTGTCCAGAAACAACATTTTGTGTGATATATATATATATATTTATACCGACAAAAATTGGCCTATTCTAACAAAATGGCCTACGATAATCAGGGCAGCACTACAAAAGTGTTGTAGGCAACTAGCTATACGTGCCTCCCCTGAAACTACATATATATATATATATATATACTAATACTGCCTTACCTGCTGCTACTGGTAACACATCAATCATCAGATATAATGATTGTGCCATCCACGATCTGATAATTGCTAATTTCGTTGACAGGCTCCTCCTTCACACCCCTTGGATCAGAATCCTCAAACTCCTCGTCTGGGTCTTCTTCATCAATCAACAAACCTTTTCCATTGTTCTTTTCCGCCACACACAGTCCAGATGACTCGGGTCTAGATGTCCCCACATAATGTGGATGGACGCTTACAACCTCGTTGCCTCTCTCACATCTATTTAGGTCACCAAGTTGTTCAATGGCAGTATCCATGGTGTCTAAATGCTCCTTGTAATCATCTGCAATCCTTCTCAACTTTCCTTCAGCAAGTTTCTTTTCAGCAATTGCTCTTTTCAGCTCTACTTCAGTCTGCTGAATTTTGGATTCCAGAGTGTGAACCTTCAAGACCATTTCGTTGTTGATTTGCTGACGTTTCACCACCTCAGCCTCCAACATCTGAACTTGGAAATTTTTCTGAGTGATTGATTCCACCATCAAGTTCTTTTCGTTGAGAAACTGCATCATTTTGGTTCTTACTCCGACGAGATTATGGTCTACGTCCATGGCAGTGAACTCAAGTCATTCTAGCGGGCGTTTAAAAGAGTGCGACGATCCTTCCATTTTTCTAGTTAACTCCCTGAAATGAACAGAACCATGGGCACAACAAGGTCTATATAAAATATATAATTAAAGTAGATAAACAAATTTAACCAAGATAAAACAAATAGTCATAAAATAACAATAAGGACGCACAAGGGCAAGGTTCTAACCCATATATACAACATTCAAGCCTAGGCTCCGACCCATGATTTGGAAACTTGTGCTATCATTTTTGCTTTGGCAAAATGGCGACATTATCTATACGGTGCGACTTTCGAGATTTATACCGACCACCAGAGTTTGAAATATTTGTTCAGTCAAAAGAATCTCAACATGAGACAGAGAAGATGGATGGAGTTCCTGGAAGATTATGATTGTACTATTTTATATCAACCAGGAAAGGCGAATGTTGTAGCTGATGCTTTGAGTCGCAAAAAGGAAGTTGCTCAACTCGCCAATCTCACAAAAAGATCGAATTATGATTTGATCCTGGTAGAATCTCATGCTCAGATTTCAGGATTGATCATCCAACCAGAGTTGTATTCACAATTAAAGGAAGCTCAAGATCGAAGTGAAGAGATTCAAAAACAGAAGGTGTCAGTGCTAACAAAGGAAAACTCAGAATTTAAAGCTGACAATGATGGAGTTTTGTGGTACAAGGATCGAGTATGTGTACCCGATGAAATGAAAGAGCGTTTAATGAATGAAGCTCACAAATCTCGATACACTATTCATCCAGGAGGAACAAAAATGTATCGAGAACTGAAGCACCACTTCTGGTGGAATGGAATGAAACGAGACGTTGCAGATTTCGTTCGAAGGTGCCTTACGTGCCAATTGGTAAAAGCCGAGCATCAACGTCCAGCAGGTATGTTACAAACTTTACCAATACCTTGTTGGAAATGGGATCAAATTACTATGGATTTTGTGACGGGCTTACCAAAGGTACGAGGAGGCTATGATAGTATCTGGGTTATCATTGATAGACTTACTAAATCTGCACACTTTCTTCCCGTGAAAAAAATTTTTGGAGTAGAAGCTCTAGCGGAGCTCTATAAGAAAGAGATTGTTCGGTTGCATGGGGTACCAATAAGCATAGTATCTGATCGAGATTCAAAGTTTACATCTCGTCTATGGAAACAACTGCAGGAAAATTTGGGTACCGATTTGCATTTTAGTACGGCCGCGCATCCACAAACTGATGGACAATCAGAAAGGCTTATATGTTTTCTAGAAGACATGTTGCGCTTATGTATCTTGGACTACGGTGGTAGTTGGGACAAGCATTTGCCTTTAATCGAGTTTGCTTACAATAATAGCTACCAAGCTACTATTCAAATGGCGCCATATGAAGCATTGTATGGCAGGAAGTGTCGATCACCACTGAATTGGGATTTAGATGAGTGGAGAAGAACATCAAATGGACAACAACGAGCTCTAAAGCCTGACATCATACAAGAAGCCATTGATAAAGTGCAAATCATTAAGCAGCGGATTAAGACTGCTCAAGATCGACAAAAGAGTTACGCTGATAGGCGTCGAAAAGATTTGGAGTTCAATGTTAATGATTTTGTCTTTCTCAAAGTTTCTCCACGCAAGGGTTTCAAAAGGATTGGAAAAGGAGGTAAACTTAGCCCGAGGTACGTTGGACCATTTCAAATTACTCAGAGAGTGGGACAAGTTGCCTATAGATTGATGTTACCGGCAAATCTTACTGGAATTCATGACGTCTTCCATGTCTCACAACTGAGGAAATATTATCCTGATGCCTCGCATGTCATAAGTCATGAGGATCTACAACTTGAAGAGAATTTGACATACGAGGAGAAACCAGTGCGTATTCTGGATAAGAAAATACAGGAGTTGCGCAACCGAAAAATACCACTTCTCAAAGTGTTATGGAGAAATCATAAGGTTGAGGAAGCAACCTGGGAATGAGAAGACGACATGCTCAAGCATTATCCGGAACTCTTCATTCAACCAGGTAAGAATCTGGGGACCAGATTCCCTTAAGGAGGGGTGATTGTGACGCCCCGCCTTAACCAACCTCATAATTTACTTAATTTATCTACGTTTGAAATTTGAAATTTATATGCTCTAATTTTCGAATTATATTTTACATGAGTATTTTATTATTAGAAATATCTAGAAAATGTCAAAAAGAAACTAGTACGTATTATTTGGCGTAAAGTGGTGCATTTAAGAGTTCAAGTAAACTTATAGTACTAGATTGCATGAAATTAATTTTATAGGCCCTAGTTTTAATTTACAAGAAAAGGTGCAATTTTTCTAGTTTTGGGATTAAGATTGATCGGTCCATCATATTTCAACCTATTTTCAGCCATTCATTTATTCATCCAAATCCAAAGATCAGAGACTTGATCGATATGTGCTTCTTTGCCAATCCAAACCATTTCACCTCAACCAATCAATCATCTTTTGTGTTTCTTCTCTTCGTGAAACCAAAGCAGGTTGCCAGATTGATAAATTCGACGATGGATAATGAATCCAAGTGTACTGCCAAGACGGTATTCTTATCGACGAAGAAACAACTCATCGCTTATCATCGAGAAGAAATCCAGGTGTTTTCATTCCCGGTGTTGTCATCTCTGGCCGTTTTATTCGACCAATCATGGGTATTCATCGATCTCTATAAATAGCCCACTCATCCTCAACTCAAAAGCATCACTCTCGATTCAATCTCTGTTTCAATTCGTAAATTCAGTTAGTTCTTAGGAGAGGGAGTTAGCGTTTGAGCATGTAAGCAGAAGAATAAGAGGTAATTTATCTATTCATGTTTAATTACTGTAATTCGTCTATGTTTCTTTCTCTATAGATTTATGTTATTATTTATGATATTGATCAAGATTTGAGATGTTGAAATGATATACTTTGCTATAATCTGTATTTCTTTAGGCCAAATGCACACAGAAACTGTTATGTTGCGAATATGAAGTTTTGTCGTTTCTGTTACAGTCCTGTCTTTTGTTGCAGTCATACAGTTTGTTGTTTTATTGCGGTTATAAGATTTGTCGTTTTACTACAGTTTGTCGTTTTGCTAGAATTTAGTTTCTGTCTCATTAAATGAACCTCTGTTGAACTTTTTATAACACTAAAAAAATGGAACTGTAGCTTTCTGAAAATAATTACAAAGGTGTTATTTTCAAATACAGTATTGTACCTCTTAATTAACAGATAGTAGATAAGAAAGTACCTTCTGTGTTAATTAATATGATATATATGTGTGTCAGTCTTATTAATAAAATAGCAACTCGTTGTATAGGTACGGTTAGTGAGTCTTATGCACAAGTACCTTCGGAATAGGTGAGGATCCCTTCCTTGTTCAACTTTGTTCATTTCAGAACTTCTTTCGTTTACCAATTCAGTTCTTTTTGTTCTCGTGTTGATTCTTGCCGAACTTTCAATTCGTTTCTTATCCTTTGTTCTTGTTCTTAATCCTTTGTTGTTCAATATTGAATTAGTTCTCTCAATTCTTTCTCTAATTCACTATTGAACTGTGATAAGAAATCGTGGTGTTTATATAATCCGTGTACGTGTTTTGGGCCCTAGGACTGCCATGTATAACCACCGAGCGGAAAGGACCGTTGGTTAAAGTTATATATTCAGATCCTGCTCGGGAGTTAGATGTAGTTAGGGTAGCTGCATCTTACATTCCCGTTTGACATGTACCTAGGCATGTCATTGTGTTTCGAGGTAGCTCCTCGCGTGGAAGTATAAGGTTTAGTTTACAAGGTGACGGCTGGTATATGTGTGTTATCGTGATTCTATTCACATCTTCTATCCTTGATTGCCTTTGATTTTGAACTAACAATTGTTCTGCTGTTCGTGTTTACTATCCTCACTAAGTCATTAAAGACTTACCCTCTCATAGTTTCCTTCTTCAGAGTAATCAAGTAGAGGACGAGGAAGTGACATATTGTAGATATTTGGTAGCTGCTTGAATAAAAACGGGTTCCTTGTACGTGTGAAATCCATGTAAATTACATGTTCCCGTAATCCAGCCCTTGTGTGATATTGTAAAAGTGAGTTTGAACTTTGTTATGTTTTATGTTGCTGAAATAAAGAGTTTTATGAAGTTTGATATATTCTGATTTTAATGTTTATTGATTTTATTTTACCGTTCCTTTTCTTTCCGAAAGATGAAACCGAATTCACTTGAACGAAGTATTAGGAGGGTGGTTATCCGGTTAGGAAGTACTTTTATTCCAGACTGGGGCGCCACAAATACGAAGATAAAGATTTAGATAGATCAAAGAAATAAAGCAATAACTTAGAGTATAATGCGCGATATAGCCATTAGCATAATTATTAACCCTTCGCTAAGAATTCACATACTATCACCAACGAGAAGTTTAGCTACTCATAGTTGTCATGCAATCAACAGAAATCATAGAAGAAAACATGTTGAAAGATATATAAAAATAAGTAGAAAAACTGTAAGATACAATGTTACCGAAGGTTGTCAATCTCCGAAGAATCGCGATCTTACAAGCTCCAAACTGCTAAGAAAAAGTATCTCCTAAGCTATGAACCCCCAGAACAGGCTCTGGGAAGTTCCTACCTAAAACTACAGAGAAATGTGAGAGAAAAGGTCTGGAAAAGTATGAAAAACGGAGAAAAACTGAGCAACTATATATACGCTACGAGTTGTGTGGGGCGAAGGGCCCCACACACCGGGCGAGTCGCCTGGTGTGGAGCGATTCGCCCCACATCCCGGGCGATTCACCCGGGAGTAATTTTCGGCCAGATACGCATTTTCGACGCGTTTTTGGATTTCTTCCCCTTTTCGGACTCGGTTTCTGACTTCTAGTGGCCTTCTAACCTCCAGATTCGACCACTAGACTTCAAATCCTATCCGGAATCTTTCAGATACTCCAAATAGGCTTCTGGAACACCAATTCGTTGTCTACTTCAATATATTTGCCCGGAAATCCTCGTTTTTCAACCAAAACCTGTAAAATAAAGACTAAAGGGAAACGTGACACTATTCTAATAAAATGCACTAAAATATAGCTAAATTAACATAGATGATAGCTAAAATAGGTGAAAAAGACTCAAATGAAAGTGTAAAATACACATTCATCAAACTCCCCAAACCGAACCTTTGTTTGTCCTCAAGCAACTAAGCTAGACTCTAATACAAAAACAATGCAACACATAAAATGGAGTCTCATGCCAAATAAAATAAACTAATCTACTGAATCTATCAAAAAACATATGAATAAAAACCATATAAATCAAAACATGAATATAGGTTGAAGAATGCCTCGATTGACTCATACACATCCACATAAGCACTTATGTTAAGTCAAGATAGTCTCTCGTAACATTCTCTACCGGGACCTAGTCAGTGACGACGTAATGAAACATGTTAAGATACGAATGGTTGTCCCGTGCCTATGAAACTGAGGACTTACTGCTGTTCACCAAGTTAAGACTTTTCCTCAAAGAGGTCAAACTAGTACTGGCTCTCATCAAACGAATGAGGGTTCCCTATAAAAGATAACACTCCCCTATTCTACCCATCTCTCAAGCAAAGCCTTAAGATTCTCACCACTTCCTGAATGGAAGGACGAGGGTGGTCTAGAACAGATGACACTCAAAAACAAAGGACAAAAAATAGAAAATTACAACACGATTACGAACATTACAAGAATTGGAAAATGAGACACAACACTTTGCTAAACTGCTATTTGGCTTTCTTTTTTGGACCCTTCTTTGCTCTTTTGGGGTCTTTTCCTTTTTTGTTTCTTTTTTTTTCTTTCCAGTTTCTTTTCTTTTTTTTCTTTTTTCTTGGAATTTTTCTTTCTTTTTTTCGATTTTTTTTTAGCCAGCAGTAGCACAACGAAAAGAGAAACAAAATGACTCACAAACGACTTCCCCGAACCTATTCGAAAGAATAGGTTGGAGTATAAAATTTACGAGAAATGAAAAATAAACTCACAACACAGAAATGGAAAACGAAAAACAAGTCTAATGATGGTGTAACCCCCTCCCCAAACCTATTCGAAAGAATAGGTTGCAAATAAAGGATCACACAACCTCACACTACCTCCTTCCTAGGCATTTAGCAATCTCAAAGCATGGTGAAGACTTGTTGCCTCTTAGGTTCATAATTACTCGGGGAAACAACCATAAGACCCTAACATGCATCATCCTATTATAAAGGCCTTCGTGAACCGCAGTAGAGAAAACACCACTAAGTGATGTCGAGACTACCAAGCTTAACTAAGTGCAGTACATGAATGTGACAAGCCAAGCGAGAAAAACCTCAAACAAATTCATAGAGATGAAGCATATGATTAATGGCATAGTTAGTTAATCAACCCAATAAAAAAGTTCAAAAAATTCGGCAATAAACTCCATATAAAACATGCAAGACTATCCTAGGATGAATGCAGTGAATGCACCTAAAAAACTAAGAAAGCGGTAAACGTGCAAATGCAAATGCAAAAAACAAGATACCAATCAACACAAAGCCAAACAATACTTAACATCGCAGTTCACATCCCATCCCCCTTATGATACTTAAGATAGCCCCTAGCAAAAGAGAATGAGTAATAAGAGGTGATACTAGATGTTACCGAACGGTTTGGCCTCGGTTGGCTGAGAGTGGACATGTGAAAAGACTAATCATCGGGATTGTAATCCCCATAAAAGTCCCTCCACATGTCAGACAGGAGATCGATTCGCCCCCCACCTCCTGAGGCGGGGAGACGAACTTTTCGAAAAAATGCGGTTTTTAAGTCCTCGAAAACCATTTTTCTCACAAAACACTCGAAAAATCTCACTCAAACATAACATAAGCACATACGACACAGAGACGAACAAATTCACATATGAAAAGTAAATTGTTCAAGTATGAATGCATGCAATTAGGCGTTAAAGAAAGCGATAAAAACTCCGGGTTGCCTCCCGGATAGCGCCATTGTTTAAAGTCTTTGACTCGACTCCTGTCTGCGCCTAGCTCTTCTTCTTGCGGGTACTAGACTTCCCCTTCATGGATCTTCTCCTCATGCCACGAACCTGTGAATAAGAATGAACGTAGGAAGCAAGACCACAGTAGTTAACAGTGTGAGAGGTATCAGGTGGATCAGATATGGCTCGCAACACATGTCGCTTGCCATCCACCTCAATAGTGCAAGTCCTTCGGTAGATGTCTATCACGGAGCGTAGCTTAGTCAAGAACGTTCGCCCCAAGATAACGACATCCCCAGTCCCAGGTGTAGACGCCGGCATAACTATATACAGAAGTTTCACCAATCTTGACAATTACATTCTTCACAACGCCCTCGTGTCTCACAAAGGATCCATCTGCCAGTTACACAATAGCCTTATGCTCAGATAGTTTTCCAAGGCTACTCTTCTTGAACACATTCATAGGGAGCACATTAGAGTAGGATCCCGTGTCTAGTGTGGCACGGACATCTTCAAGCTCACCAATCCCGACCTTAACATCGAAACTTTGAGGGAGTGGCTCGGGATCCTCTTGCTTCTCTTCAATCTCGTCAGAACCAAGGTCTTTCTCTTCTTCCTTAGCCTGTGGAGGTTCTTCCTTCTTGCAACACTCGCACTTAGCAACCTTCTTGATGGTGATTTCGACAGGCAGATCACCAGCCAAGGTAATGGACATCGACTTCTCAGTGTTGCTAGGCAGCTTGCCTTGTTCCCTACTTGCTCCTCGGTCGATCAACTCTTGCATCTTTTGGTGGGCAAGCCTAGTGCTCTCTTCCAACCTATCAAGTCTTGCCCTAGTCTTCTCAGAATCTTCTTCATAACGTTTGAGAAAACTTTGGGTGTGATCAACCATCTTTTGCAAGTTCTCCATCAGTTGAGCCGACTTCGACTTCGATTGCTCTTTTGGAGCGGGGTTTTCGCAGTGATCATTACCATAGTTAAGCCTACTACGGTCTTGGTTAGGGCCATAAGTTTGGCAAGCCGGTGCATATTCTTGATTGTTTCGGAACCCTCTTCTCCAAAATCCACCTCGAGGATTCCTACCATCTTGTCCGTAGCTAGCTTCTTGAGTACCAAACTCCGTAGCAAAGGCTTCCTCTTCGTCTCCTTGAGCCCAGTTGCCATCATCATACGCGAGCTCCGATCTACACATATGAGCCCCATGCCCATAGTTCTTGCATATTCGGAAAACATCAATCGAAACAGTTGTTCCAGTGGCGCTCTTGAGGACTTGTTTCAATTCGTTGGTAAAGCACTCGAATTGATCCCCATTCCCCGTATACATAGGGGCTTCTTGAGTCGATGGAGCTTCAGGTCCACGTCTCCTAACCATTGACCTTGGGTCCTTGAATTGCGAACCCTTAGCAAGCCTTTCGAAAACTGCCCAGGCGGGTTCTGTGGTTTCCTCCCAAATATTGCCTCGGCATTGGAAATCCACCACTTGTTGGTTCTCGAAGGTTAGTCCATTGTAGAAGTGTTGGACTAGGTCAGAAAGCTCAAAACCATGGTGAGGGAACTTGTTCGTGAGATCTTGGAACCTCTCAAACGCGGTGTAGATGGTCTCATCATAGTCCTGTTTGAATCCAGTGATTTGCACCTTCAGCGCGGTAGTCAAGGTGTGAGGGAAGTATTTTTCCTTGAAAGCTGAAAAAACCTTCTCCCAAGTGTCCAGCGAGCCTGCTGGTAGAGAACTCAACCATGACTTGGCTCTGTCGCCAAGCCCCATAGCAAAAACCTTCATCCTCAACTCATCCGTTGTTTTTCAGCTCCGGGTCGTGGGAGTTGGTTGGCGAAATCATCGATATCGTGCAAGTACCCCATCACATCTTCCCTTGCTAAGCCATAGAACCTCGGAAGTTGTTGGAATGCGTGGTTCTTGATTTCCAGATCTCGAGTTGCAGGCGAAAGAACAATCGCCGGTCCCCTCATACGATCCTTGGAGGGTTGAACCCATGCTTTCAGTGGTCTAGCTTCTGCCATTCCGTCGATTTCCTTGAAAAGACTGTGTACAGATTCAGAGAAATCGGTATCCTCTATTTCCTCTAATTCACGCCTTTGAAGTAGTCGCCTTCTTTGGTGGTAGACTCTGTCGATCTCAGCAATTGAATCAGCAAGCGGTGTTCCTCTAGATCGTGTATGTGGCATACACTATCTGTAACAAACTAGGAAAGGAGTATCAGATAGAGATTAAAAAGGAAAACTAAAACTACTAGAACTAGGAATTGGATGCTGGAAATATAAACAAATTAAACAGAAAAAAGGAGTATAGTCCCCGACAACGGCGCCAATTTGATGAATTGAGTGGATGTTGGGTCCAACGTATCAAATAAATTTTTATTTAGCCAAAGGCAATTCACAACTACAACGAAAACCGTAGTGTAGCAGTAGAATAACCTCGAGTGTCGATCTCAAAGGACTATAACTAGCTTTATCTAATCTAATTTAGAATATAAAACAGCAGACAGTTTAGCAAAGGTTTTTCTTAACAGATAATGGAGATTGGTGATAGTATGGTCGTTCAAAGCATAACGGGTTAATAACCATGCATAAATTCCTCGGTTTTGCATGGAGATCTTTGATCAATGAATTGTCCAGTTGTAATTATCAAACACTACGAAGATAAAGATTTAGATAGGTCGAAGACCAATGAATTGTCCAATTGTGTGCAATAATTAATCAACAATACGAAGATAGAGATTTAGATAGATCAAAGAAATAAAGAAATAACTCAGAGTATAATGCGCGATATAGCCATTAGCATAATTATTAACCCTTCGCTAAGAATTCACATACTATCACCAACGAGAAGTTTAGCTACTCATAGTTGTCATGCAATCAACAGAAATCATAGAAGAAAACATGTTGAAAGGTATATAAAAATAAGTAGAAAAACTGTAAGATACAATGTTACCGAAGGTTGTCAATCTCCGAAGAATCGCGATCTTACAAGCTCCAAACTACTAAGAAAAAGTATCTCCTAAGCTATGAACCCCCATAACAGGCTCTGGGAAGTTCCTACCTAAAACTACAGAGAAAGGTGCGAGAAAAGGTCTGGAAAAGTATGAAAAACGAAGAAAAACTGAGCAACTATATATAGGCTACGAGTTGTGTGGGGCGAAGGGCCCCACACACCGGGCGAGTCTCCTGGTGTGGGACGATTCGCCCCACATCCCGGGCGATTTTCCTGGGAGTAATTTTTGGCCAGGTACGCATTTTCGATGCGTTTTTGGATTTCTTCCCCTTTTCGGACTCGGTTTCTGACTTCTAGTGGCCTTCTAACCTCCAGATTCGACCCCTAGACTTCAAATCCTATCTGGAATCTTTCAGATACTCCAAATAGGCTTCTGGAACACCAATTCGTTGTCTACTTCAATATATTTGCCCGGAAATCCTCGTTTTTCAACCAAAACCTGTAAAATAAAGACTAAAGAGAAACGTGACACTATTCTAATAAAATGCACTAAAATATAGCTAAATTAACATAGAGGATAGCTAAAATAGGTGAAAAAGATTCAAATGAAAGTGTAAAATACACATTCATCAAGCCTGTTCTGGGAATTCTTAGCATAGGAGACAATTTTTCTTATCAATTTAGAGCTTGTGAGATCGCGATTCTTTGGAGATTGACAACTTTCGTCGGTAACATTGTATCTCACGATTTTTCTATTTATATTTATATCTTTCAACATGTTTTCATTCAATCCTGCTTTGATTTCTGTTGATTGCATGACATCTATGAGTAGTTAAATCTATCGTTGGTGATAATATGTGATTTCTTAGCAAGGGTTATTAATTACGCATGATGGCGGTAATGCGAATCAAACTTTGAGTTATTGCTTTATTTCTTTGATCTATCTAAGCCCTCTATCTTCGTAGTGTTGAATTGAACGGAACACATTGGACAATTCATGATCTTAGATCTCTATGCAAAACGATCGGGTACTTCGTGCATGATTATTAACCTGCTATGCTTTGAATGATCATACTATCACTAACTTCCATTATCTTGATAAGAAAAATCTGTGCTAAGTCGTTTGTTGATTTTATAGTTTAAGTTAAATTAGATAAAGCTAGTTATAGTCCTTAGAGATCGACACTCGAGGTTATTTTACTACTGCACTACGATTTTCGTTGTAGTTGTGAATTGCCTTTGGCTAAAAACAAATTTATTTGATTAATTTGAATCTGACAAATTCCGGTTCATCAAATTGGCGCCGTTGCCGGGGACTATACTCCTTTTTTCTATTTAGCTTATTTATATTTTCAGCATTCAATTCCTAGTTTTAGTAGTTTTCTTTTATTTGATCTCTCTGATACTCCTTTCTTAGCTTGTTATAGATAGTGTAGGCGAAGTACACGATCTAGGGGAACACCGCTTGCTGAACCAATCGCTGAAATCGACAGAATCTACCACCAAAGAAGGCGACTACTTCGACAACGTGAACTAGAGGAAATAGAGGATACCGATTTCTCTGAATCTCTACACAGTCTTTTTAAGGAAATCGTCGGAATGGCAGAAGCTAGACCACTGAAAGCATGGGTTCAACCCACCAAGGATCGTATGAGGGGACCGGCGATTCTTCTTTCGCCTGCAACTCAAGATCTGAAAATAAAAAACCACGTGTTCCAACAACTTCCGAGGTTCTATGGCTTAGCAAGGGAAGATATGATGGGGTACTTGCACGATATCGATGACTTCGTCAACCAACTCCCACGACCCGGAGCTGAAATAACAGCGGATGAGTTGAGAATGAAGGTTTTTTCTATGGGGCTTGGCGATAGGGCCAAGTCATGGTTGAGTTCTCTACCGGCGGGTTCGCTGGACACTTGGGAAAAGGTTTTTTCAGCATTCATGGAGAAATACTTCCCTCACACCTTGACTACCGCGCTTAAGGCGCAAATCACTGGGTTCAAACAAGACTATGATGAGACTATCTATACCGCGTTTGAGAGGTTCCAAGACCTCATGAACAAGTGCCCTCACCATGGTTTTGAGCTTTCGGATCTTGTCCAACACTTCTACAATGGACTGACCTTTGAGAACCAGCAAGTGGTGGATTTCCAATGTCGTGGCAATATTTGGGAGGAAACCGCGGAAGCCGTCTGGGCGGTTTTCGAAAGGCTTGCTACGGGTTCGCAATTCAAGGATCCAAGAGCGATGGTTAGGGGACATGGACCTGAAGCTCCACCTACTCAGGAGGCCCCTATGTATGGGGGGAATGGGTATCGATTCGAGTGCTTTACCAATGAGTTGAAACAAGTCCTCAAGAGCGCCACTGGAACATCTGTGTCGAATGAAGTTTGCCGAATATTCAAGAACTGTGGGCATGGAGCTCATATGTGTAGATCGGAGCTTGCATATGATGATGGCAATTGGGTTCAAGGAGGCGAAGAGGAAGCCTTTGCTGCGGAATTTGGTACTCAAGAAGCTAGCTACGGACAAGATGGTAGGAATCCTCGAGGTGGATTTTGGAGAAGAGGGTTCCGGAACAATCAAGGATACGCACCGGCTAGCCAAACTTTTGTCCCTAATCAAGATCGCAGTAGGCTTAGTTATGGTAATGACCACTGCGAAAATCCCGCTCCCAAAGAGCAACCGAAGTCGAAGACAGCTCTACTGATGGAGAACTTGCAAAAAATGGTTGATCACACCAAAAGTTTTCTCAAGCATTATGAAGAAGATTCTGAGAAGACTAGGGCGAGGCTTGATCATTTGGAAGAGAGCACTAGGCTTGCCCATCAAAAGATGAAAGAGTTGATTGACCGTGGAGCAAGTAGGGAGCAAGGGAAGTTGCCTAGCAACACTGAGAAGTCGATGTCCATTACCGTGGTGGGTGATCTTCCTGTTGAAATCACCATCAAGAAGGTTTCTAAATGTGAGCGTTGCAAAGATGAAGAACCCCCACTAGCCAAGGAAGAAGAGAAGGACCTTGGTTCTGATGAGAGTGATGAGGAGCAAGAGGATCCCGAGCCAATCCCTCAGAGTTTCGATGTTAAGGTCGGGATTGGTGAACTTGAAGATGTTCGTGCTACACTAGATACGGGATCTTACTCTAATGTGCTCCCAATGAATGTGTTTGAGAAGAGTAGCCTTGGAAAACTATCTGAGCATAAGGCTATTGTGAAATTGGCGGATGGATCCTTTGTGAGACCCGAAGGCGTTGTGAAGAACGTATTGGTTAAGATTAGTGAAGCTTCTGTGTACACCAACTTTGTAGTTATGCCGACGTCTACACCTGGGATGGGGGTTGTTGTTCTCTTGGGGCGAACATTCTTGACTAAACTACGCTCCGTGATAGACATCTACCGAAGAACTTGCACCATTGAGGTGGATGGCAAGCGACATGTGTTACGAGCCATATCTTAACCAAATATTCACTTCAATGCTTCTCACACCATTAACTACTTTGTCTTGTTGTCTATGTTCATTTTCATTCACAGGTTCGTGGCATGAGGAGAAGATCCATGAAGGGGAAGTCTATTACCCTCAAGGAGAAGAACTAGATCAAGAAAAAGTCGAGTCAAAGACTATAAACAATGGCGCTATCCGGGAGGCAACCCGGAGTTTTTATCGCTTTTTTACCGCTTTATTGCATTGCATGCATTCATACATTGAACAATTTGCTTTTCTTTATGTGAATTTGTTCATTTATGTGTTTTTTTTGGCTTATGTATATGTTTGAGTGAAATTTTTCGAGTGTTTTTCGTAAGGAGAATGGTTTTCGGGGATAAAAAACTGAGTTTTTTGAAAAATTTCGTCTCCCCACCTCTGGAGGTGGGGTCGAATCGTCCCACATGGCCAGAGAGCTTCGCGCTCTCTAGACGTGGGGGGCGATTCGCCCCACATACGGGGCAAATCGCCCCACACACAGAGCGAATCGCCCCGGGTACCTAAAAGAAGAAAAACGGGGGTTTCACCCCCTTTTCCTCATTTCTCCATCTTCTTCACTCTCTTACTCCCAAAATTCCCAAAAAATCAAAAATTCTTCAATCCTTCATAAAACCTTCAATCTTCCATCAAATTTTGTGTTCTTTAGCTTCAATCGAAGCCCGTTACGTGCTCTTTCTTTTCATCCGAACAAATTTCTTCCTAGTTCATTCATTCGTCGGATCTGGGGTAATTTCATATGAACCCTAATTTTTCAAATTTGGGGGTTTTTTGATTTATGCTTCAATTGAGCTTATATGATGTATGGGTTGATTGTTTGTGTGATTAGAAACGTTATTCACTATCAATTGCATGTTCAATTATGCTTGGTTTGATGGTTTGAGGATTTTGCTACTAGATGTCTATGTCTCGTTTTGCAATGCTTCTTTTCCTTCCATTCCATGTTTATGGTTGTGTTTATTGATGTGTGATAATGATGGACATGATGGTAGAATGCATGATTGATGAGTTTGAGGATTTATGATGCTAGATTTTTGCTACTATGGTATGAATTGAGCCTTATGATTTAAGGCTATTTGTTGTCTAGCACGAGCCTTATGTACATGTCGAAGTTATTTTGGTGTGTTGCATGTTAATTCTAAAAGTAGCTAGACTAGACATGGAGGTTTTGAGGAGTTCGATTGTTGTTGTTATCACTCGTGTGTTTCACTCTTGCATTTGCATGTGCATAAATATGTTTTGTGTCATACAAGATACTAATTGTTGTTTGTAGGAACCATGCCTCCACGAGACAAGAAGAAAGCTGGCTCGTCTAAGAGCAAGAAGGGTAAGGGGGCAGCTTCAAGCTCCCAACCTTCCCATGAGTTGTTCGAGTTGTCTCTTGCTGCAATTGACGTCTGTCAGAGGCTCCAGACAGAGCTTGCTCAAGGTGGGCGATCAACTATTCCGGATAGGAGGATAGAAATTCCAGACGGACTTGCTCACAGGCCAGGTTACAGGGTGCTCTCCCGTTTGGCAAGAAAGCGGAATTGGGGTTGGTTTACTTCCAACCGATTCAAGGGGTATGATACGAGCCTCCTCCATGAGTTCTATGCGGGGTACACAGATCTTGAAGAAAAGGAGGGGGTACTCGTTAGAGGCGTAATTGTGCCATGGACGTCGGCCTCAATTTCTGCATTTATCCATTTTGGGGAACGGGAGTTCACCGAAAGTAACCATTCTTACGTGTATTCGAGGGCCACTAGGGAAATTGGAAATGACATCACAGATGTGATCTGCAAAAGGGAATATGTGTATCCAGATACCGGGGCACAACCTGGACGGATCCATCAGAGTGACCTTAGTATCGAGGTTAAGGTGGTTATGAAATTCTGCATTTTCAACTTGATCCCTAGAATGAATGACACGTGGATACAACCGAATTATGCTGAGCTCCTCTACTGCTTGTTGGGCAAGCATCGTATTGACATCGGTCATATCATGTACGCAGAGTATGAGCGTCATTGGGAGAAGAAGAAGAAGCCCTTCATTTTTCCGAGCTTCATCACAGCATATTGCAAATATCACGGGGTCGAAGACATTGATGAGGGGGATTGCGAGGTCGCTGCCCTTTCCCCTTCAACTATTGATGTGCAACTGAGTAGGTATCGTATGAAGAACCCCACGGCTGCTGCTGCTGATATTGAAGCTTCCCTCCAACAGACTGATTCTGACGATGATAATGATGATGAGGAAGATGAGAATGCTATGGAGTCTGACGATGGCCGAGTCTCTATTCCTGATATTCCTTCTGTCCGTAGAGCGCCGCATGCACCGCCTCGAGCACCACAAGTGCCTAGAGGTTTTGACTTCTCTGATTTTCGAGCTCACTTCGATGCTAGTGTTGCAACCTTGACCACTACTATCCAAGGGTTGCAACACAACCTTGATGGACACATTGCCCAACGCAACCGCGATTGGGAAATAGCTGAGGAGCATCGCCCGAATGAGAGGGAGATAATGTGGGAGCATCAACAACTCATCCGTCAGCAACATGAGGCTTTACAACAGTCCAATGATCTCCTGTCTGACATGTGGAGGGACTATTATGGGGATTACGATCCCAATAATTAGTCTTTTCACAAGTCCATTATGGTATACTCAGCCGACCGAGGCCAAACCATTCGGTAACATCTAGTATCACTTTTTATTTACTCATTCTCTTTTGCTAGGGGCTAGCTTGAGTTTCATGAGGGGGATGGGATGCGAACCATGATGTTAAGTATTGTTTGGCTTTATGATGTTGAGTATGGTATCTTGTATTTTGTTTGCATTTGCACGTTTACCGCTTTCTTAGTATTTAGTTGCATACACTACATTCATCCTAGTATAGTTTTGCATGTTTTACGTGGAGTTTATTGCTAAATTTTTTGAACTTTTTATTGGGTAGATTAACTAATTATGACATTAATCATATGCTTCATCTCTATGAATTTGTTTGAGATTTTTCTCGCTTGGCTTGCCACATTTATGTTTGCACTTAGTTAAGCTTGGTAGTCTCGACATCACTTAGTGGTGTTTTCTCTACTGCGGTTCACAAAGGCCTTTATAATAGGATGATGCATGTTAGGATCTTATGGTTGTTTTCCCGAGTAATTATGTACCTAAGAGGCAACAAGTCTTCACCTTGCTTTGAGATTGCTAAATGCCTAGGAAGGAGGTAGTGTGAGATTGTGTGATCCTTTGTTTGCAACCTATTCTTTCGAATAGGTTTGAGGAGGGGGTTACGCTATCATTAGACTTGTTTTTCGATTTTTGAGTGTGTGCTGTAAGTTTATTTCCCTTTTTCGTAAAGTTTGTACTCCAACCTATTCTTTCGAATACGTTTGGGGAGGTCGTTTGTGTGTCATTGTAATTTCTTTTTTTGTTGTGCTACTGGTGGCTAAAAAAATCGAAAAAAAAGAAAAAAAAAATTCCAGGAAAAAAAAGAAAAATCTGGAAAAGAAAAAAAGAAAAAAAGAAAAGACCCAAAAAAAGCAACGAAGGGTCCAAAAAAAAGGAAGCCAAAAAGTAGTTTAGCAAAGTGTTTGTCTCATTTTTCAATTCTTGTAATGTTCGTAATCGAGTTGTAATTTTTGCCTTTTGTTTGAGTGTCATCTGTTCTAGACCACCCTCGTCCTACCATTCAGGAAGTGGTGAATAGTTTAAGGCTTTGCTTGAGAGATGGGTAGAATAGGGGAGTGTTATCTTTTTTAGGGAACCCTCCTTCGTTTGATGAGAGCCAGTATCAGTTCGACCTCTTTGAGGAAAAGTCTTAACTTGGTGAACAGTAGTAAGTCCTCAGTTTCATAGGCACGGGACAACCATTCGTATTTTAACATGTTTCATTACGTCGTCACTGACTAGGTCCAGGTAGAGAATGTTACGAGAGACTATCTTGTTTGACATAAGTGCATATGTGAATGTGTATAAGTCAATCGAGACATTCTTCAACCAATATCCATGTTATGATTTGTATGGTTTTTGTTCATAAGTTTTTTGATAGATTCAATAGATTAGTTCATTTCATTTGGCATGAGACTCCATTTTTTGTGTTGCATTGTTTTTTGCATTAGAGTCTACCTTAGTTGTTTGAGGACAAGCAAAGGTTCGGTTTGGGGAGTTTGATGAACGTGTATTTTACACCTTCATTCGAGTCTTTTTTCACCTATTTTTGCTATCCTCTATGTTAATTTAGCTATATTATAGTGCATTTTATTAGAATAGTGTCACGTTTCCCTTTAGTTTGCATTTTACAGGTTTTAGGTGAAAAACGTGATTTTTCAGGGAATTATATTGAAGAGAACGAAGAATCGGTGTTCCGAGGACATTTTCGGAGTATCTAGAAGGTTCCGGATGGGATTTGAAGTCTAGGGGTCGAGTTTGAAGGCTTAAAGGTCACTAGTAGGCAAAATCCGAGTCCGAAAAGGAGAAGAAATCCAAAAACGCGTCAAAAATGCGTTCCTCGCCGACTGGAACTTCCGGACGGTTCGCCCCACACCAGGCGGTTTGCCCGGTGTGTGGGGCGACTCACCCCACACGTTCCGAACTCCTATATATAGTTGCAGTTTCTCTACGTTTTTTCATACTTTCTCAGACCTTTTTTCATACCTTTCTCATTAGTTTTAGGTAGGAATTCTCCAGAGCCTGTTCTGGGAATTCTTAGCATAGGAGACAATTTTTCTTATCAATTTGGAGCTTGTGAGATCGCGATTCTTCGGAGATTGACAACCTTCGTCGGTAATATTGTATCTCACGATTTTTCTATTTATATTTATATCTTTCAACATGTTTTCATTCAATCTTGCTTTGATTTATGTTGATTGCATGACATCTATGAGTAGCTAAATCTATCGTTGGTGATAGTATGTGATTTCTTAGCAAGGGTTATTAATTACGCATGATGGCGGTAATGCGAATCAGACTTTGAGTTATTGCTTTATTTCTTTGATCTATCTAAGCCCTCTATCTTCGTAGTGTTGAATTGAACGGAACACATTGGACAATTCATGATCTTAGATCTCCATGCAAAACGATCGGGTACTTCATGCATGATTATTAACCTGCTATGCTTTGAATGATCATACTATCACTAACTTCCATTATCTTGATAAGAAAAATCTGGGCTAAGTCGTTTGTTGATTTTATAGTTTAAGTTAAATTAGATAAAGCTAGTTATAGTCCTTAGAGATCGACACACGAGGTTATTTTACTGCTGCACTACGATTTTCATTGTAGATGTGAATTGCCTTTGGCTAAAAACAAATTTATTTGATTAATTTGAATCTGACAAATTCCGGTTCATCAATCCGCCTTGCGGAGTACCAAGTCTCCAACTTGAAAGTCTCTGTCCTTGACATGTTTGTTGTAGGCCTTTGCGACGATGGCTTGATAACGCAAGATGTTTGCCAATGTTGTGGTCCTCGACTCTTGCACATTTCTAGATCGAACATCCTTGCTTCATGGTTGTCCTCTGGTTGGTAGCCTTGAATTCTCAATGTCTCTTGCACAATTTCGGCCGGGATAACTGCCTCCGAACCATAGACAAGGGAGAATGGAGTTTCCCTTGTAGCTGTCTTTGAAGTGGTGCGGTAGGCCCAGAGGACTACATCAAGTTGCTCGACCCAACTTCCTTGGTACGCTGATGATGAACGTGTATTTTACACTTTCATTTGAGTATTTTTCACCTATTTTATCTATCTTCTATGTTAATTTAGCTATATTTTAGTGCATTTTATTAGAATAGTGTCACGTTTCCCTTTAGTTTGTATTTTACAGGTTTTGGGTGAAAAACGAGGTTTTTCGGGCAATTATATTGAAGTAGACAAGGAATTGGTGTTCCGAAAGCCTAATTGGAGTATCTAGAAGATTCCGGATAGGATTTGAAGTCTAGGGGTCGAGTTTGAAGGCTAAAAGGTCACTAGAAGGCAAAAACCGAGTCCGAAAAGGAAAATAAATCCAAAAACGCGTCGAAAACGCGTTTCAGCCGACAGAACCTCCCGGGCGAGTCGCCCGGGACATGGGGCGAATCGCCCCACACCAGGCGAATCGCCCGGTGTGTGGGGCCACTCGCCCCACACCTGCCGAATGCCTATATATAGTTGCTCAGTTTTCTCCGTTTTTCATACTTTTCCAGACCTTTTCTCTCATCTTTCTCATTAGTTTTAGGTAGGAATTCTCCAGAGCCTGTTCTGGGGATTCTTAGCTTAGGAGATACTTTTTCTTAGCGTTTTGGAGCTTGTAAGATCGCGATTCTTCAGAGATTGACAACCTTCGGTAATATTGTATCTTACAATTTTTCTATTTATATTTATATATCTTTCAACATGTTTTCATTCAATCTTGCTATGATTTATGTTGATTGCATGACATCTATGAGTAGCTAAACTTCTCGTTGGTGATAGTATGTGATTTCTTAGCGAAGGGTTAATAATTATGCTAATGGCTATATCACACATTATACTTTTAGTTATTGCTTTATTTCTTTGATCTATCTAAAACCTCTATCTTCGTAGTGTTGAATAATAACGGAACCCAATTGGACAATTCATTGATCAAAGATCTCTATGCGAAACCGGGGACTTCATGCATGATTATTAACCTGCTATGCTTTGAATGACCATACTATCACCAATCTCCATTATCTGATAAGAAAAACCATTGCTAAGTCGTCTGTTGATTTTATATTCTTAAGTTAGATTAGATAAAGCTAGTTATAGTCCTTAGAGATCGACACTCGAGGTTATTTTACTGCTACACTACGGTTTTCGTTGTAGTTGTGAATTGCCTTTGGCTCAATACAAATTTATTTGATTAACTAGAATCTGACAAGTTCTAAACCAGTTCATCAAATTGGCGCCGTTGTCGGGGACTATACTCCTTTTTTCTGTTTAGCTTATTTATAGTTTCAGCATTCAGTTCCATACAGAAGAACAGGCTCTGGGGGTTTTGATGAACGTATTTTTGACGCGTTCATCTTGTCTTTTTTACCTTCTTTTGCTATCTTTTAGCCTTGTTTTTTGTTAGTTTTGTAGAATAGTGTCACGTTTTGTGTTTTCTGCATTTTCAGGCACTTAGGTACGAAACGGCGTTTTTGGAGCTAAAAACGAGCCTTTTTGATGGAAAAGATGGCCCCGTTGAAGTTCCCCAATCTCCGTGGCTTGTTCGTAAGTGTTTGAGCATCAATAAGCATCGAGAGGGATGAGTCCAAGGCACCCGAGGGCCATGCGAGGGCAAAAAGATTGAGTTAGAAGACAAAAATCTGCCCAGGAGCCAAGCTAAGCGCCTGGAATAGTGAAGCGCTCCGCTTCATTTTCCAGGAGCTTTGGCACAGAAGCCAAGCGAAGCGCTTGGTGCCAAAGCGCTTCGCTTGCCAAGCGCTCCGCTTGGCAGCGGTTACGTTTTCGGATTTTCCTTCTTAGATCTGATCTTTAGTCATTTTTTGAATATATTTTGAACTGTAGCTTCGTTTTGGAGAGCTCCTAAGCCCCAAAACTCAGAGAAAACTCAGATTACATTGTATTTTATCTTGGGATTCAAGATTTTGATTGGAATTCATCCTTTGTAATCATCTACGGAGAGGTTTTCTTTGCTTTCCACCGATTAGTGACAGCTTTGGTGGTAACTTGTATCACTCTCTTGTCTTTTAGTTTGATATGATGTATTCTGATTATTATTCATATGAATTGATGTCTATGTTGATGAATATGAGTAGCTAAATCTTTTGTGTTGGTGGTAGAATGTAGAATATGCATGCTATGGGTTATGTTTATGCTTACATGAGATTGTGATTCAATCTTGCTGCAAATTCCTTCATATGATTCTTAGTTGCCTATAAAATATATTCGAATTGAGTATAGTGACAAACTCTTGGTCAATGAAAGCTATAGGATTGTATGTTAGAGATTTGCAGCATGCTAGATAAATGGTGTTAGTGACAAGCACCTCTAAAGTATTGATAGTGGTCTTTTATGATGTGTGTCTTGAAAGTTACCTAGACGAGTTGCTTAGCAGACTTGATCGAAAGTTTTACGCACTGAACTTGTGAGCATATTCGTAACCCATGCATGTGTATTTGATTTCTACCACCAACCGTTTTCCAAACTTGATTACAACAATCTGATTTCTCGTTGCTTTATTCAAAGAAAACGATTCTATAAACATTTGAACTCGTTGACTGAAATCACTAGCAAAAACCTCAAGCAAAGCCACGTTAGGTCCCGAGAGAACGACACTCGGGGACAACTTGCCATTGCACTCTAGTTTGTGTAGTGATAAGTGTTCTTAGGCTTTTAAACAAATTTAATTGGTGAAAAACGACATCATCAATTTGGCGCCGTTGCCGGGGACTTAACTCCTTTGGTTGGTGTTTTTGTTTTGGTTTTTTTAGCCAACATCTCTTTCCCATCCCTTATTTCTTTCTTGATTGAATTGTGTGAAAGTTTTGTGTAACTAACGAAAATTTACAGTTAGTTGAAGGCTTTGTTGTTGGACAGGTATGGAAGAAGTTTGCTTGAACGAAGCTTTCAAAGTCCGGTATGAGGCGATAAGGAAAGAGCCGATGATTTATCTTGAACCGGAGGCTAGGTTATATGAGGTCACTGATGAAATTCTCTATAGCATAGCTACCTTCCGAGATTCGCCTTGCGAGAATGCATTACGATACCACCACGTGATTTGAATGATGATCAGCTCTTGCGTCGGTTGTTTCCATGTGCTCTTACTGGGAAACCCAAGGAATGGTTGAGATCTTTGCCTGGGGGATCACTAAGGAGTTGGCAAGACGTGGTAGACGCCTTTCTTGATCGGTTCCTTTCGCCTAGGGAAAATGAAGAGCTCAAGAAGCGGATAATTGAATTCACTCAGCGGAAGGGAGAAAGGTTCTGCGATGCTCTAGAGAGATTTGAGCTCTACAAGAGCGAATGCCCACATCATCGGTTGAGCGAATATGAACTGATTACTTGTTTTTATCGGGGATTGGATGAAGACTTGCAGTTGGTGATAGATGGTGCATGTGACGGTATGGAGAATTGTACTGTATCCGAAATCAAAGAGGGTTTTGGGAGATTGCTCGTTGCGACACGTAACCATGCTCTTGTGCCACCGGTTGACTACTCAGAGATGAATCGAGCACCCAAGCCGATTGCCATTAGTTCTTATGATGACAACTTCGATTATAAAGTGAAGACATGCTCGGGCGAAAATATTCCATATTACGTCTTTGAGGTGGAAGACTCGCAAGCTCAAGGTGAAGAGGAGTGCTTCACCGAAGAGGAAAAAGCGGTGTTATCCGCTCTAATGAAGGTTTGGAGAAATGTGCTCGAAGTAGCGGGTAAATACCAAGAGGATTTTGATACTAGAATGGAGTGTGTGTATGAAGTTCTAGGAGAATCTGAGGTCATGCTCGAGTTACTAGAAGAGAAAATGAGTGAAGAAAGGGGTTCCCAGTGTCATATGCATGAAGAAAATTCACTGGAAATCCAGGCTGAGCGCTTGGAGCAGTCAAGCGGAGGGCTTGAAATTCCAGGAGAGAAAGAAGGAGAAAAAAAAGAAGCTCCAGGAGCCAGGCGAAGCGCTTGGCCTGAGCCAAGCGAAGCGCTTGGCAAGCGCTCCGCTTGCGCTCTGTCAAGCGGTCCGCCTGGGACCTGGGAGGAAAATTCTGATTTTTCTAAAAATGAGAGAAATCTTAACCGTCAAGAGGAGTTCATTGAGGGACCTGAGGCTGATCTGGAAAGCAAAGAAGAACATTGTGAAAGCTCCAGGATTGAGGAAGAACTTGAAGAGGCAAACATACTTTTGCGGAGTGGCAAGGAATCAAGACCACCATATCCTTTGATGTATCCTTCTAAAACTAAATCTTTGCCTAATAATACATGTGATACAGGTGATGATGAGCAGCTGGAGAAGGAGGTGGTAGAAGAAGCCGCACCAACCCCTGAACTTGTTACTGAGAAGGATAAGGAAGATGAGGAAGGGGGTGCACAACAAAAGGAGGGCGGACTCCATAAGTCGCCTAATCCTTATGTGCCCCCTAAACCCCATCTTGCCTTTCCCGGAATGATAAAGGAAGCTAAGAAGGACATCCGAGACTCACCTATATATGGGATCCTATCAAAAGTAGAGGTGAACGTTCCCCTTCTGGAATTGATTCAAAATATTCCCGCTTACACGAAATTTTTCAAAGAGGTGAGGAGTAATAAGAAGATTTTCCAGAAAGGGGATGTGGCTGAACTTGAAATGGTTAACTCGGTGCATGAGTTACCTTTTAATCAAAAGGATCTCGGGAGTTTCATAATTAGTATCACCATGGGAAACGGTCGATCCACAAAAGCAATGCTTGATTTGGGGGCTAGCATTAATCTAATGCCATACTCCATCTACAAGGCGTTGGGGTTGGGAAAAATCCAACCCACTAGCATGGTCGTTCAAATGGCTGATCGAAGTGTGAAACGCCCACTGGGGATAGTCGAGGATATTCTAGTGAAGGTGGATAGAATCATTGTACCAACCGACTTTGTGGTGATGGAAACAGCAGACGAGGGTACAAGTTCGAGAAAGGAGCATATTGTGCTTTTGGGCAGACCCTTCATGGCTACCACCAACACATGTTTGGAGCTTCGAGGGAAAAAGATCCCCATGGAGGTACTCGGAGACAAAGTTTAGATCGAGCAATACAAACAGGTATGTGAACCTGACTCTGAGGAAGCTATGATTGAAGAACTTAAGTTTGTTGATTGTTATGAATCTGTCTCTTGTGATACTTATTTTGCTCATCAAGTTAGCGACCCTTTAGAAGCCGCTCTTACTATGAACCTTGAAGAGGGATTTGTCACCGAAAAAGTGTTAGATATGACAGCCCTCCGAGATAATGCACCCGAAATTCCTCTAGGAGAAGAAGTAGAAGAGTCTCTAGGAATAGATGAGGAAGAAGGAGTGACCCCTCCACCTAGTGAACTAACCCTTGATCTTAAACCATTACCAAGCCATTTGAAATATGTCTTCCTAGGAGAGAATGAGTCTAAACCTGTAATCATATCTTCTAAGCTTGGTAAGGAGGAAGAGGCTAAGTTAGTGGAGGTGTTGAAAAGAAACACCGGAGCCATAGGATGGAGCATAGGTGACATCAAGGGTATAAGCCCAGTGCAATGTAGCCACAAAATAGCCTTAGAGGAAGATGCGAAACCTGTTAGGCAACCACAACGTAGGCTAAACCCAGCTACGCAAGAAGTTGTGAAGAAAGAGGTGCTTAAATTCCTAGATGCTAAGATGATTTACCCAGCTCCCGATAGCAAATGGGTTAGCCCCGTCCATGTAGTCCCTAAGAAGTCGGGTATCACGGTCGAAGCAAATGATAAAGGGGAATTAGTACCCGTTAGGAAAACAACGGGGTGGCGTATGTGCATCGATTATAGGAAATTGAATTCTGCCACAAAGAAAGATCATTTTCCTTTACCATTTATTGATGATATGCTTAACCGCCTAGCTGGGCAAGAGTTCTATTGTTTCTTGGATGGTTTGTCAGGTTTCTACCAGATTCCTATAGCTCCCGAGGACCAAGAGAAGACCACCTTCACATGTCCTTTTGGCACTTTCGCATACCGGAGGATGCGCTTCGGATTGTGCAATACTCCGGCCACTTTCCAACGTTGCATGCTCTCCGTCTTCTCCGACATGGTGAATAAATTTGTTGAGGTATTTATGGATGATTTTTCCGTTTACGGTGATTCATTTGATGATTGTCTTCATAAACTTGATCGTGTCTTAAGGAGGTGTATTGAATGTAATCTTACCTTGAGTTGGGAAAAGAGTCACTATATGGTTAAAGAGGGAATTGTGTTGGGACATGCTATTTCTACAAGAGGGATAGAGGTAGACAAAGGGAAACTTGAAATCATTGAAAAGTTACCTCCACCTACTTGTGTGCGTGAATTGCAATCCTTCCTTGGGCATGTAGGCTTCCATGGGAGATTTATCAAAGATTTCTCTAAGATAGCTAAGTGCTTGAGTAACTTGCTTGCTAAAGATGTTCCCTTCGAATTCACACAAGAATGTCTTGATGCTTTCCACACACTTAAGGAGAAACTCTTAACAGCCCCTATTGTAGTCTCTCCGGATTGGAAAATTCCTTTTGAAATTATGTGTGATGCTTCTGACTATGCTATGGGTGCTGTTCTTGGTCAAAAGATTGATAACCGTTTCAGAGTGATTTACTATGCTAGTAAGACCTTAGATGCTGCTCAGATTAATTATACTACCACTGAGAAAGAAGTCTTAGCGGTTATTTTTGCTCTAAGTAAATTCAGGTCCTATATTACTGGGTACAAAGTTTTTGTTCACACTGACCATGCAGCTCTCAAGCATTTGATTGCTAAGCGTGAAACCAAGCCACGCTTGATGCGTTGGGTACTTCTTCTCCAAGAATTCAAGGTGGAGATAATTGATAAAAGTGGCAAGGAAAATCTAGTGGCGGACCACTTGTCCCGGTTGCCAAACATTCCACAAGATGACACACCCGTCCCAGATGATTTGCGCGATGATCAGTTGATGTGCATAGAGTTGGAACCATGGTACGCCGATATCGTGAACTTCTTAGCCACAAATGGGATGCCAACCCATCTCTCTGGACCTGAACGGCGTTCACTTGTGAGGAATTGTCGCCATTATATATGGGATGACCCGTATTTGTTCCGCAAGGGAGGAGATGAAGTCTTGCGGAGGTGTGTACCCGAGAAAGAGAAATTGTCGATACTGAGATTCTGCCATGAGTTAGAATGTGGAGGGCATTATAGTGCCCAAAAAACCGCTCGCAAGGTGGTTCAATCCGGGTTCTTTTGGCCCAGCTTGTTTGAAGATGCGCGCTCATTTGTGGCGCAATGTGACTCATGCCAACGGAGTGGCAACATTGGCAAGCAATAAGAGATGCTCCAGCAAGGTAACTTAGTTGTTGAGCCTTTTGATGTTTGTGGTATAGACTTTATGGGACCATTCCCTAAGAGTAATGGGTACGAATATATCTTGGTTGCGGTCGACTATGTCACCAAATGGGTAGAGGCTATTCCCACTCGGACTAATGATGCCAAGGTTGTACTCTCTTTTCTTCGTGATGTGATCTTCAATAGGTTTGGGACCCCGAGGTCCATTATCAGCGATGGGGGAACTCACTTTGTGAACAAGGTCTTCGCTAATCTCATGAAAAAGTACAGGGTGACACATTTCGTTGCTACTCCATATCATCCTCAAACATCTGGCCAAGTGGAAGTGAGCAATCGGCAAATGAAGAAAATCTTGGAGCGGGTGGTCAAATCCTCGAGAAAGGATTGGTCCACCAAGTTTCCAGATGCACTATGGGCCTATAGGACTTCGTTCAAAACGGTGATTGGTACCACTCCCTACCGGCTTGTGTACGGGAAAGCTTGCCATCTACCCGTGGAGTTGGAGCATAGAGCACTTTGGGCTATCAAGCAATTGAACCTTGATATGGGGAAAGCCGGAGAAGAAAGACTATTGCAACTCACCGAGCTAGATGAGCTAAGATTGAAAGCCTTCGAAAGTGGTAAGATATACAAGGAACGAGCAAAGAGGTATCATGATAGAGGCATCATCCGCAAGGATTTAGTCCCAGGTCAAAAGGCACTCCTCTTCAACTCTCGGTTGCGACTTTTTTCTTGGAAAACTCCGTTCTAGATGGGACGGACCATTTGAAATTGTCCGAGTAGCACCCCATGGTGCTGTGGAACTCTTGGACAACAAAACCGGAGCTACCTTCAAGGTCAATGGCTAGAGAGTTAAGCCGTACCTTGAGCCTCTCGAGTCGACTCATGAAGTGGAGTTTGACTTGGTCGAGGTACCTTTTGTATCTTAGTTCATTTCATTAGTTTCTTGTACTCTTTATTTGCTTTTGTAGTTGTGGCCTGTGTGCCTTTTGTCGTGATTAGTTTAGTCTAGTTTTGTCTTGGTGCCTTAGGTGATTAAGATAGGAAAAAACGTTGAAAAATATGGAAACAGAGCCAAGCGAAGCGCTTGGAATGGCCAAGCGGTCCGCTTGAAATTCCAGAAAGTTTTGTAACTTTCTGGAAATTCAAGCGGAGCGCTTGGAACCTCCCAAGTGCCCCGCTTGTCAAGCGAACCGCTTGGCGGGAGCCAAGCGGTCCGCCTGGACCCTGTACCCAGATTTTCCTCGTTTTTTCCATTCTTCTCACCTTTGCGCACCCGTTTTCACTTGTTTCTTGAGTCCATTCAGGTACTACTCATATATAGGAGATTGGACACGAACCTTTATCTCAGGGAAGTGTACTTTCAATCCAATTTTTCCTTTTCATTCAACTTTTTTTTGCTCGAGGACGAGCAAAAGTTTAGGTTTGGGGAGGGGGTATTGGATTTTCAGTACTATATGCTTGTGTGGTTCGTACATGCCTGATTTTACTCAAGTTCATGTGATTTGTCGTGTTTTTTCAAATTTTTGCATGCATATCATCCATAGATTAGTTGTTGCACGTTGTTGTGTGTGGAGTTTATTGCCAAGTTTTTTGAACTTTTTTATTGAGTAGACTAAGTGTTTATGACCATTGATCATATGTTGCATCACTTTGCAAGTAGTTTGAGGCTTGTCTCGCTTGGTTTGTCACATTCGCATGTGCACTAGTTAAGCTTAGTAGTCTCGACATCACCTTGAGTGGTGTTTCTTCTGCTGCGGTTCACGATGGCCTTATAAAATGATGCATGTTGGAGTCTATCGTTGTAACCCGTGTAATTATGTACGTAAGAGGCGACAAGTTCTTCACCTCGATTAGAGATTGCCAAATGCCTAGGAAGGAGGTAGTGTGAGGTGTGTGATTCCTTGTATTAAACCTATTCTATCGAATAGGTTTAGGGAGGGGGTTGCCTTATTTGATCTTGTCTCTCGTCTTTGAGTCGTTTTAAAGTTTCCCTTTTTCTTTTTCTTTTTGTTTTGTGTCCCAACCTATTCTTTCGAATAGGTTTGGGGAGGTGTATTTGTAAAAGAATCTTTCCTTTTTCTTTTTCGTCTTTGTGCTCAAACCTATTCTTTCGAATAGGTTTGGGGAGGTGTTTTTGACACTTAGTACTGCTGGTTGCCCCTATATAAAAAAAAAAAAGAGAAAAAGAAAAGAAGAAAAAAGAGAAAAGAAAAAGAGAAAATAAGAAAAAAAAAGAGAAGAAGAAAGAAAATAATGAATAAGACCCAAAAGCAAAAGAAGGGTCGTTGCAAGCCAAAAGCAGTCTCGTAGTGTCAAGTGTCATGTAAATATTTTGTCCTTGTGAATTGTCGAGTTGTAAATTCTATCTTTCGTTTCGTGTCGCCTTTGTCCAAGGCCTGTTCTTGACCACCCTCGTCTTGCTATTCAAGAAGTGGTTGAAAGAGGCTCATTCTTGAGAGTCTGGGTAGAATAGGGGAGTGTTATCTTTCTAAGGGAACCCTCCTTCGTTTGATGAGAGCCAGTATTGGTTCGCCCTCTCTTGAGGAAAAGTCTCGCTTGGTGAACAGTAGTAAGCCCTCGGTTTCATAGGCACGGGGCAATTGTAGTAAGATAACATGCATCATTGTGTCGTCACTGACCAGGTCCAGGTAGAAGATGTTACGTGAGACTCCTTTGTTTAACCAAGTGCAATTGAGAATGTGTATATTCGTAATCGAGGCATTCTTCAACCTACTTGCATGTCATGCTCATTTGGTTTTGTTCATAAGCATTTGATAGATTCAATAGATTAGTTCACTTTACTTGGCATGAGACTCCTTTTGTGTTGCATTTAGGATAGTTTGTTGCCTGAGGACAAGCAAAGGTTTGGTTTGGGGAGTTTGATGAACGTATTTTTGACGCGTTCATCTTGTCTTTTTTACCTTCTTTTGCTATCTTTTAGCCTTGTTTTTTAGTTAGTTTTGTAGAATAGTGTCACGTTTTGTGTTTTCTGGATTTTCAGGCACTTAGGTACGAAACGGCGTTTTTGGAGCTAAAAACGAGCCTTTTTGATGGAAAAGATGGCCCCGTTGAAGTTCACCAATCTCCGTGGCTTGTTCGTAAGTGTTTGAGCATCAATAAGCATCGAGAAGGATGAGTCCAAGGCACCCGAGGGCCATGCGAGGGCAAAAAGATTGAGTTTGAAGACAAAAATCTGCCCAGGAGCCAAGCTAAGCGCCTGGAATAGTGAAGCGCTCCGCTTCATTTTCCAGGAGCTTTGGCACAGAAGCCAAGCGAAGCGCTTGGAGTGCCAAAGCGCTTCGCTTGCCAAGCGCTCCGCTTGGCTTCTCCGAGCGGTCCGCTTGGCAGCGGTTACGTTTTCGGATTTTCCTTCTTAGATCTGATCTTTAGTCATTTTTTGAATATCTTTTGAACTGTAGCTTCGTTTTGGAGAGCTCCTAAGCCCCAAAACTCATAGAAAACTCAGATTACATTGTATTTTAGCTTGGGATTCAAGATTTTGATTGGAATTCATCCTTTGTAATCATCTACGGAGAGGTTTTCTTTGCTTTCCACCGATTAGTGACAGCTTTGGTGGTAACTTGTATCACTCTCTTGTCTTGTAGTTTGATATGATGTATTCTGATTATTATTCATATGAATTGATATCTATGTTGATGAATATGAGTAGCTAAATCTTTTGTGTTGGTGGTAGAATGTAGAATATGCATGCTATGGGTTATGTTTATGCTTACATGAGATTGTGATTCAATCTTGCTGCAAATTCCTTCATATGATTCTTAGTTGCCTATAAAATATATTCGAATTGAGTATAGTGACAAACTCTTGGTCAATGAAAGCTATAGGATTGTATGTTAGAGATTTGCAGCATGCTAGATAAATGGTGTTAGTGACAAGCACCTCTAAAGTATTGATAGTGGTCTTTTATGATGTGTGTCTTGAAAGTTACCTAGACGAGTTGCTTAGCAGACTTGATCGAAAGTTTTACGCACTGAACTTGTGAGCATATTCGTAACCCATGCATGTGTATTTGATTTCTACCACCAACCGTTTTCCAAACTTGATTACAACAATCTGATTTCTCGTTGCTTTATTCAAAGAAAACGATTCTATAAACATTTGAACTCGTTGACTGAAATCACTAGCAAAAACCTCAAGCAAAGCCACGTTAGGTCCCGAGAGAACGACACTCGGGGACAACTTGCCATTGCACTCTAGTTTGTGTAGTGATAAGTGTTCTTAGGCTTTTAAACAAATTTAATTGGTGAAAAACGACATCATCAGGTTTGCTCTCAGGAAATCTCACTTTCTTACCCTATTTCTTCCCCCCTATCTTTTTCAGAAAATTCATCTAATTTGATCTCGGTTACCTTACGTGCTTGCGCTCTCGTAGTGGATTCTGCTCCTTGGTTTCTTGTTTTCTCCTGTGCAGAAACTAGTTATATGAAGGATGAGTCAACCACCGTTGCCCCGGTATGTGATGCCTCGAGGGCCTTGCATAACATTGGATGACGATTGCAGGAATTATGACCTTGATCCTTCGTACTACTCCATTCTCTCCACGTTTTCAATGGGTGATGATCCAAGAGGGTTCTTAGACACGTACGAGGAAGGTGTGTTGAGGATACCTCGTGAGAATGAGAAGGGGGTTATCTTATCACATGAGCAACTTTGTATGAGAGGATTTATGGGAGCCTTGAAAGGGTATGCTCGAAGATGGCTCAGAATCCCGCCGGAAGAATCGTTGCGCACTTGGGGTGAAGTAACCAGCAAGTTTCTGGAACATTGGGATAGGGACTCACCTCCCGGGACAAGGGCATGGACGTCTCGCTTCAGTAGTCAGCCACCAGAAATCGACATTGCCGATGAAGAGGAATGTGGAGAAGAATCCATTGATGAAGTCTCCTCAGTGCTTAGCTTGGATTCCACGTCCTTACTTGCAGATGTCGAAGTTGATGGTCAAGAGGAAGTCGCGGAGGAAGTAATAACTGAATCCATTGCTTCACTTGAGTCCGAAGGTGAAGGCATGAGTTGTATTGAGGTCGAGGAGCCAATCTCTGAAGATTTTGGTGTCCTTGAATCAATTGCGGCAGATACTCTTGATCTTGACTCCTACGTTCTGGTCCATGCACCCACCTATGAGTCCCAAAGGAGTTTTGATCCTCTTTACTCTTTTTATTTTCCATCTGATTCCCTTAGTTATTTTTAGATTTTGTTTTTCTTGGTTTTGTTAATTTTAGTTTTCAGGGAATTGTGGACTTGCTTGAGCAGATACGGAGAGGAGCCAAGGATGGTTCCCAAGATGCGAGGAGTAATGGAACGGATGCATAAGATTCGTTTCCATTTCATAATGGATAACATTATTGGTAATGATTTCCTGTCTGACATGTGGAGGGACTATTATGGGGATTTCAATCCCGATAATTAGTCTTTTCACATGTCCGCTCTCAGCCGACCGAGGCCAAACCGTTCGGTAACATCTAGTATCACTTTTATTTACTCATTCTCTTTTGCTAGGGACTAGCTTAAGTTTCATGAGGGGGATGAGATGTGAACCATGATGTTAAGTATTGTTTGGCTTTGAGATGTTGAGTATGGTATCTTGTTTTTGTTTGCATTTGCACGTTTACCGCTTTCTTAGTATTTAGTTGCATACACTACATTCATCCTAGTATAGATTTGCATGTTTTTATGTGGAGTTTATTGCCAAATTTTTTGAACTTTATTATTGGGTAGATTAACTAATTATGACATCAATCATATGCTTCATCTCTATGAATTTGTTTGAAGTTTTTCTCGCTTGGCTTGTCACATTTATGTATTGCACTTAGTTAAGCTTGGTAGTCTCGACATCACTTAGTGGTGTTTTCTCTACTGCGGTTCACGAAGGCCTTTATAATAGGATGATGCATGTTAGGGTCTTATGGTTGTTTTCTCGAGTAATTATGTAACTAAGAGGCAACAAGTCTTCACCTTGCTTTAAGATTGCTAAATGCCTAGGAAGGAGGTAGTGTGAGATTTTGCGATCCTTTGTTTGCAAACCTATTCTTTCGAATAGGTTTGGGGAGGGGGTTACGCTATCATTAGACTTGACTTGTTTTTCATTTTTTAGTGTGTGTTGTGAGTTTATTTTCGTTTTTTCATAAATTTTGTACTCCAACCTATTCTTTCGAATAGGTTTGGGGAGGTCGTTTGTGTGTCGTTGTTTCTTTTTCGTTGTGCTACTGGTGGCCAAAAAAAATCGAAAAAAAAAAAAGAGAAATTTCTGGAAAAAAGAAATAAAAACTGGAAAAAAAAGAAGAAAAAAAAACCCCAAAAAAAGCAAAGAAGGGTCCAAAAAAGAGCCAAAAAGCAGTTTAGCAAAGTGTTGTGTCTCATTTTTCAAGTCATGTAATGTTCGTAATCGTGTTGTAATTTTTCTTTTTATTTGAGTGTCATCTTGTAACGACCCGACTAATCCGGCCGGCGTGGTTACTCCTGGACGGTCCCACACACGTCTCCACAGTATGATATTGTCCGCTTTGGGCCTGAGCCCGCACGGATTTGCTTTTGGAATCACCCAAAAGGCTTCATACCATGTGAGAGTGGTGGTCTAACATATATACCCTTTATTCCACTCACTCTTAAGCGATGTGGGATGTGGGGTATTACAAACTACCCCCCTTTAAAGCCTCGACGTCCTCGTCGAGCGCCTTAAGTGGTGGGGGTGACAAACTGACAATAACCTTTACCAACCGTCCAACCAGTGCGGGCTTTGGGTTGATCTAGGCTCTGATACCATTTGTAACGACCCGACTAATCCGGCCGGCGTGGTTACTCCTGGACGGTCCCACACACGTCTCCATAGTATGATATTTTCCGCTTTGGGCCTGAGCCCGCACGGATTTGCTTTTGGAATCACCCAAAAGGCCTCATACCATGTGAGAGTGGTGGTCTAACATATATACCCTTTATTCCACTCACTCTTAAGCGATGTGGGATGTGGGGTACTACACATCTGTTCTAGACCACCCTCGTCCTGCCACTCAGGAAGTGGTGAATAGCTTAAGGCTTTGCTTGAGAGAAGGGTAGAATAGGGGAGTGTTATCTTTTTTAGGGAACCCTCCTTCGTTTGATGAGAGCCAGTATTGGTTCGACCTCTTTGAGGAAAAGTCTTAACTTGGTGAACAGCAGTAAGTCCTCAGTTTCATAGGCACGGGACAACCATTCGTATTCTAACATGTTTCATTACGTCGTCACTGACTAGGTCCAGGTAGAGAATGTTACGAGAGGCTATCTTGTCTTGACATAAGTGCTTATGCGAATGTGTATGAGTCAATCGAGGTATTCTTCAACCTATATTCATTGTTAGGAAACTTGTAATTTTGATGAGCAATTAACCATGCTAAATTAAGGAAAGTCCAGTAACTAGTACTCTTAAGGTCCATAGGAATTTAGATTTTTAAGGACATTGTAAAAGAGGAACGTTTGCTGAAGACTTAGATTAGGTGCTAGATAAGTTATTTCTTTTGCGTATGATGTATTTTATTTTCTGAAAAGAAAATAACTTATTGATGCTGAAGCTTATGATGTATCTTATTTTCTGAAAAGAAAATAACCTATTGAAGCATTTGCTGAAGATATACTTTGTTTTTACAAACAAACTATTGAAGCAAATAGAAACCGCTCAGAATCTTGAAGATTATTGAAGATCTGAAGACTTGAAGATTATTGAAGATCTGAAGACTTGAAGATTGCTGAAGACTGGTATCTACAAAGGCACGTGTTACTCAGAAAGTGGAAAATTCAGCAACAGTATTGCATAAGTGAAAATCTGAAAGACAGAGTAGGTTGTGCTTGCTGAAACTGAGACTAACCACTTGCTGATGGAACATATGTGACCTCTTGCTGAATGTACGTAAATTTGCGCTCCAATGTTACTGTTTGAATTCTATTCAAATGTGCATTTAATGCAAAGCTTACACGCGAAGGACATGAAGACTAGAAGACAAACAAAGACGTTGCTGAAAGTACAAAACCAAGATAGTGACATGTTAAGGAACAAAAGCCTTAGGATTTGAAATTCAAACGGCTCCTTACTTGCACTATAAATAGAGGTCATCCGGCAAAGAGTTGAAGTGTGTCAACAACGTGATCAAACTCTCACTTGTGCTTTAAAACTCACAAACCTTTAAACACTCTTACTGCCATTGATCCGTTTCAAGACTTAAAGCTTGAAAAAGCTACTTGTGAAGAAGTAGAACAAACTCGGCTAAGAAATTAGTTAAGTGTTCTTTCTTTCAAACAAGAACAAGTCTTGACAACAGAAACAATCAAACTTGTTTACTGCAAAGTATTCCAAGTTGTGTTTCTTAGATTACTTGTTGTAACTGAATAAGTTATAATTAAGTCATCTCACCCCAAAACTCTCTAACTGAAAATACACCCTTTCAGGCGTGATATTCAGGGGGAACTTAATCGAGCATAGTTTTGCTGATTAAAAGTACCAAGTTTGGTGGAGAACAAGGTTGAGTTCTCTAGTTTAGGTTGGAGACAAAGCAAGTGTGCTTTGGTTTCTGTTGAATCACTTTAGATAGGAGATTGTAAGGAACCTCAATCATATCTTAGTGGATTCAGTCCTAGAAAGGACGAAGTGGATTAGTTGAGAGATTACGCCACTCTCAGATACCACTATAAAAGTGTTTGTGTGATTTACTTATTGTATTTAGTTTTCAGCAAATCATATCTGTCTGTACAAAGTCACTCACTTCACTTGCTGAAACCTTTACTTACTGAAAGAGCACTTATTGTATCAAAGACTTCCGCTCTCTGATTTTAAGTATCAGCAAACCAAGCTACTGTAAAGTAACTTACGCTTGCTGAGAAAGTTAAGTATCAGCAAACTCATTACTGAAAAGTAATAAGTACTTGCTGAGAAAGTTTTAAACGACAAAAGTTTGAAAAGACTATTCACCCCCCCCTCTAGTCTTTTCTTGTTGTTTAAAGGGACCAACAAGTGGTATCAGAGCTGGAGGTTCTTTAACCTTCAGCACTGAACCTAGATCCCCTTAGGTGCTTTCCGTAAATCACTCTCACTTGATCAGTTTGGTAGTGCTTTGCTGACAGGATGTCTTTAGGAGATGCTCCCTTGCTGAAGCTGGAAAATTACGAGAAATGGCGAAACAACATGATGCTACATCTTGAGGCCATTAGTGATGAGATGGTCACCGTCATTAATGATGGACCTATCAAGATCAACAAGGTTGAAAGGAGTTTCCCTCACAAGACCACTGAAGCTGGAAAGGAAACCATCCTAGGCAAACCATCCATCAGATACGGTTGTGCCAAAACCAAGAGAGGAATGGACTTCTGACGAAGCTAAGAGATTCCGTCTTGATGGCCAAGCAAGAAATATCATCATTCGATCAACTCCGGATACCATACAGTGCAAACTGTGGGGTGCTAAGACTGCTAAGGAGGCTTGGAAAATGGTTCAAGATCTTTGTGCTGGATCTGACAAGACCAAGGAAAACAAACTTGAAGTACTTAAATTAAAGTTTCAGAACTTTAAGCAAGGTGCAAACGAGTCACTAGAAGACTTGGATTTCAGATTCACAACTCTTGTTAGTGAAATGGCAGCATTGGGTGTTGGAAACCTTTATTCAGATTCTGAGAAAGTGAAAACTATCATCAGAAGTTTGAATCAAGAATGGATCCACACTCAGAATTTCTATTATAATCAAGGAATGCCAGACATTACACCAACAAAGTTGTTCTCTCATCTTGCTACTGTCAACTATGAGACAAAGCAAAGAGAAAGTGTATTTGCTGAAAAATCGCACAACATTGCTCTTGCTGCAAAGCCGTCATCTTCTGAAAAGAAGAATGAAAAAGAACCTACTGATGAAAATGCTTTGGTTGTCAAAAACATGAAGAAATTCATCAGCAAGGAACTTGAAAGGCGAAAAGCAAAAGAGAAGCTGAAAAAGCATCTTGGTAACAACTACCATAAGTACAAGAATGATACTAGCTCGCTGAACAAGCAAGCTCAGCAAGCTACATCATCAGAAGAACCAGCAGTTGGAAATGATCTATGTTTTTACTGCAAAAAGCCTGGACACTTCAAAGCTAATTGCCCTTTGCTGAAAGGCAAATCTGCTGAAAAGAAGAAGAAGTTCAAAAGAGCCTTTATTGCTGAAGAAAAGAAGAAGTTTCAAGCAAAATCGATGCATTGTGTATTGATACTAGCTCTGAAGACATTCAGGATGAAAGTTCAAACACCGACGATGAAGAAGCCACTCTAGACGTGGAGATTGGCAAAGAAGTTTGTGGAATAGCTATGAAGCTTATCCAGATGTGTCAAACTACGAATTCTGCCTCATGGCCGGTCAGGTAAACAACTCTACCTCTGACTCAGACTCAGAAAGTGAAGACGAGATTGACCTTGACAAGATTCAAGGAGAAATCGAAAGATTTGAGAAAACTCTCAGCAAACAGCAAGAGAAACTACAAGTTGCTGAGACTCTGACCAAGCAGACTACTGAAAAGTACGTCTTGCTGAAGGAAGAGACAGAAGAAAAGGATGCTGAAATAAGGCGTCTTAAGAAGTTGATTGCTGAAGCTGCAGAGAAGAATTCTCAAATGGCATTAGAATTGGAAGAATATCAGTCCTCAATTCTAAAGTTACTTGCTGAAATCCAAGAGATGAAAAAGATGAAAGTCAATTTCAAATATTATGTGGATGCGAGTAATACGCTGACTGAACTAAACTCTTATTTGAGAGACCCATCTCAGAAAGAAGGTTTAGGAGCAACATGCGAAGGTGACAACGTAGAAATCTTGAGAAAAGATAAATCACCAATCTCCTTTGTACGTGCTACTGATAGTAGTCCACCAGAAATCTATCAGTTGGTCAAACTAAGGTTGCTGAAACATGCAATCAAGTACCTATGACCATAAAGCCCGTTGTTGCTACTCAAAGTAACAAGACTTTAAAAGGAAAACAGGTTGCTGAAAAGCAAACTGGAAAGAAGAAGAATGTTGTGAAGCATTCCGCCAAACAAGTTGCTGAAAAGCAAGTTGTTAAGACTAAAGGCAAGATTACTAAAAGTAATCAGAAGTCCTTTGCTGACAAACCTGAATCAAGTAAGGTTGCTGAAGTTAAAGCTTAGCATTCTCCGAAAAGTGGACTAGGTTTCAAAACCAAGCAAAGTCAACTCTTTCATGAGTACAAACAAAGTCAGCAAAGATACTTCAAAGAGATGAAGAAAATCAAGCCTAAGAGTTCTGAAAAGACTCCCAATGCTAGGACTAGAAGGAACCTTGCTAGAAAAGAACTTACTGAAAAGTATGTTCAGCAAAAAGGTCAACAGAGCAAGACACCACATCAGAAAGTGGATTTGACCAGCACAAGTCAAAAGTCTTTCAGCTCAAATCCTCCTAGTTCCTCAGCAAGTAGAAAACAAGTCAAAGTTGAAAAACTTCAGACTTGGGTTTCCACTGGACGCATTCTTGAACATGTTAATGGACATCCATCATTGGATAATTAACTTGTTTGCTCTTGATTGTGCAGACTTCAGCCACGGAGACAAACGATGCAATCTGGCACTTTGATAGTGGTTGTGGAAAGCACATGACGGGCAAGAAGAATAACCTTATAAACTATAGACGGTGGTCTAAAGGTCCAACAATAAGGTTTGCTGGTGGAGGCTCCGGTTCTACAAAAGGCTATGGTGATGTGAAGTTAGGATGCATAACCATTACTGGAGTTCTTATGTCAAAAATCTCAAGTTTAACCTTTTCAGCATGAGTCAGTTTGCTGACAAAGGATACTTCATTGAAATTAAAAGTGATGAATGTAAAGTTGTAGATTTTGAGACTAAAAAGGTAATAATGATTGCAAGAAGATCAGGAGGCTTGTACACCGTTGATTGGTCTTCAGCAAACGTTGAAAAATGCCTTGTCTCAGATCATGATTGCCTTGCTGAAAAAGCATGGTTATGGCATAAACGAACAAGTCATCTAAACTTCAAGACGCTGAATAGCTGTCTAAAAAGGCACTTGTAGTTGGATTACCTAGGGTTACTTTTAAGAAGGATGGTGTTTGCAATGCATGTCAGCAAGGAAAGCAAACCAAATCTTCTTTCAAGAACAAGGCAGTACCGTCAACTACAAAACCTTTACAAATCTTGCACATGGACTTGTTTGAATCTTCTTCAACAAGCTATGCTGGTAAGAAGTATGGTCTAGTCGTGGTAGATGACTATTCAAGATTCACTTGGGTAGTATTCATCAAGCACAAATCTGAAACCAAGACTGAAATACCTAACTTGCTGAATAAGCTTGAAGTCATGAAAAATGACAAGGTAAAAGTCATAAGGACAGACCATGGTACTGAGTTTGTAAACCAGTGCATAACTGAATATTGTACCTCAAAAGGTATTCAACATCAGTTATCCTCAGTAAGAACACCACAGCAAATGGTGTTGCTGAACGGAAGAATCGTACCCCAAAAGAAGCCGCAAGAACAATGCTTGCTGACACTGAAATAAGTGAGGCTTATTGGGTTGAAGCGATTAATACCTCCTGTTATACTCAAAACATATGTTTGATTACTAAGGAATACAACAAAACTCCTTATGAATTGTTTGTTGGAAGACCTCCTAACATCACTCATCTAAGAGTATTTGGTTGCAAGTGTTTCGTTCTTAACAATGGTAGAGAATACCTAAGAACATTTCAACCAAAGGCAGACGAAGCGATATTTCTTGGCTACTCCTTGCATAGTAAAGCTTACAGAGTTTACAACAAAAAGGCACAAAAGATTGAAGAATCAGTGCATGTTGTATTCTACGAAAAGTCACAAGGTGTGCCTGCTGAAGAAGAAATATCAGAATGTATGAAAAAGCTAATCATACATGAGCAAAGAACTGAATCTGATGCTAGGCAAATCAAGTCAATTGAACTAAATGATGATTCTGACAATGACTCTCCTCCCCCGAGTCATGACAAGATAATATAGTTCACGACAAAGAATTTCCAGCAAAAGACGCGGTTGCTCCGGAAGTTGCTGAAATTACGCAATCTCCAGTGCCTGCTGATGAAATACCTCAATCCAGCAATGCTGAACAAGCAGTTGCTGATGAACAAATCTCAGCAGAGACACAAATTCCCAGTAGTACTGAACAAGTACATACTGAAGAGTCACATGCTGATGAGCAAACATATCCTGATCCAACAAACAGGAAACCTGTTAATAAATGGATTAGAGATCATCCCTCTACGGATATGATTGGCGATATTAATAAACGCCAAGTGACTAGATCCAAAGCTACTCATGGACTTGCTGAAGAAGCAACTGTCGTAGAAGTAGAATCTTTATTCTCTTGCTTTGTTTCAGAAATTGAACCTAAAACCATAGAAGAAGCTTTGAAGCATTCTGAATGGATAAAGGCAATGCAAGAAGAATTGGATCAATTTGAAAGAAACAAAGTCTGGAAACTTGTGCCACTTGCTGAAGATAAGAAAGCTATTGGTACAAAGTGGGTGTTCAGAAACAAGCTGAGCGAGTCTGGTGAAGTAACAAGAAACAAAGCACGCTTAGTTGCTCAAGGTTACTGTCAGACTGAAGGATTGGACTATGATGAGTCTTATGCTCCAGTTGCAAGATTGGATGCAATTAGGCTTTTCTTGGCCTTTGCTGCTCACAATGACTTCATTGTTTACCAAATGGATGTTAAAAGTGCATTCTTAAATGGTGAACTTGCTGAAGAAGTCTACCTAGAACAACCCCCTGGCTTTGAACTTCCCTCAGAAATCAAGATGGTATACAAGCTTCAGAAAGCTGTATATGGTCTAAAGCAAGCACCAAGAGCATGGTATGATACCTTGGCTAAGTTCTTGCTGGAAAATGGTTTCAAGAAAGGTGAAGTTGACAAAACCTTTTTACCATGAACCATGATGGTAAATTACTCTTAGTTCAAATTTATGTGGATGACATAATTTTTGGATCTAAGGACAAGCAACTTTGTGATGATTTTGCCAAACTCATGACAATAAGTTTGAAATGAGTATGATGGGAAAATTGAATTATTTCCTAGGATTGCAAGTCAAGCAACTCAAAGATGGAATATTCATAAATCAAGCAAAGTATGCGAAAGAAATGCTCATAAAGTTTAGGATCAAAGAGGATGAGAAACCTGAAAAGATCCCTATGAGTGTTGGTACCAAATTGGGCTATACTAAAGAGGACAAAAGTGTTGAAGAACACAAGTATAGGAAGCTCATTGGTTCCTTGTTGTATCTAACAGCAAGTAGACCTGACATTCAGTATGCTGTTTGTTTGTGTGTGCAAGATTCCAATCTGATCCAAGAGAATCACACTACAAAAAGGCAATCAAGATACTGAAATATGTTAAAGGTACAGTCAATGTTGGATTATGGTATCCTAAAGATTCTGGACTTGAATTGGTTGGCTATTCTGATGCTGATCATGGAGGATCAACTCTTGATAGAAAAAGTACCTCTGGAACTTGTCAGTTTTTGGGTACTAGATTAATATCATGGTTCAGCAAGAAGCAAACTTGTGTCGCCAATTCATCTACTGAATCTGAATACATTGCAGCTGGTTGTTGCACAGCTCAAATCCTATGGATTCAGCAACAATTAAGAGATTATGGTATTTCTGCAAAGAAAACACCAATCTTTTGTGATAATACAAGTGCTATTGCAATTACGCAAAATCCTAAGTTTCACTCTAGGACCAAGCACATTGATATTAGACATCATTTCATTAGAGATCATGTGGAAAAAGGTGATATTGAGGTTGTGAAAGTAGGTACTGAAGATCAGCTTGCTGACATCTTACCAAGCCCCTACCGGATAATAGGTTCGCAATGCTAAGGTATAACCTTGGATTGATTGAACTACCTCAATAAAGGATACACTTGGCAGAATGCTGAAACAGGTATTCAGCAAGCCAAAGTATTCTGTCCAAAAGACCAAGTCACTATTTCTTCTAAGAAATGATAAGTCACTACATGATTGCTGAACAGGCATTCAACAAGTAATTCCTTCAAAACGGGTATTTGTTAGGAAACTTGATCACTTGCTGAGACAGGCACTCAGTAAGAGAAAGAATTAAGGATTGCTGAGACGGGTACTCAGACAATCAAAAGATACTGAAACAGGTATTCAAGTATCAAAGGAATTTTCTGAGACGGGATCAGAAAAAGAGCAAAGCTCATCTCTCAGATTTTACCAAACGATGTCTCAAGTACAAAAAGAATTTACTGATACGGGAAATCAGAAATATCTTTTAAACTTAGAAAATATGAGATATCTAAGTAAGGGGAACTTTTCAGCAAGTATCTAGATGTACTAATTCAACTCGCTGAAAAGATTCTTGTCTATTTCAGCAAGCAATCTATCCTTATTACTCCGTAAAATCATTTGTGACGTTAAGCTGGCACAGATAAACTCGCAATAAATCATGAATGAAATTCAATCGTGGCCATTGATTAAAAGGAGTTATTATCTAACGGCTAACAAAACAAAGAGAGAGAGTGCTCTGACGGTTTTTAGTTCGTGGGCCACCTAACGCATTCAATGCAAAGGCTCCACTATCTCCAGTGTTTCTCTGTTTTACCCTTGCTGAGAAGCTCAAATCGATTGAGTTTCTCACACACCAGAGACCTCTATAAAGAATGAGTTCGAGAAATGACAAAAA
>CM051457.1:62969329-63224775 GCA_028274465.1 Plantago ovata
AACTGCTGTTGGTGGTGGTAACACAAATGAAACTGCTGTAGAAAATCAACAAGTAACGTGTACAACACCTGTTGCTGAAAAAAAAAAACTATAGATGACTCTGGAAACTGGAGAAATCTAACAAGAAAAAGAGGAAAGCTGATGATGACACTCAGACTGCAAGTCATCAGCAACCCCGTACCTAAGAGGAAACGGACAAGCAAAAAGAAGAAAACACTGGTTCATCAGTCAGTCCCTGATGTCCAAGACTCCTCAGTCAATTCCCAGACAAATGCTGAAACGCATTTGCCAGTAGATGTTGCTGACGTGATTACTGAAGCCTATGTCAGCAATGTTGAAGTGTTTGCGGAAGCCTTCAACAATCAACTCAACGTTGATAATTCTACTGAAGATAGAGCACAAGGCATTGGAAATGAAATTCCTGCCCAAGTCCCAGATATCTACATTGTAGATAACTTAGATGATCCAACCATGGAACCAGTAAGCGACATTGCTGCTGATCTGCAAAAAGCGGCACTTGCTGATGCTGCTGAAAAGATGGTTGCTGAACAAGCAACTCATCAAGTTGCTGAAAACGCTTGCTGAAGGACCAGTTGCTGAATTAGCAATGGTTCCAGTTCCTGAAGTTGCTGAAACTCAAGAAGCATTATTCAAAGACGCATCTCATGATGCTGAGAATACTAGCCCAAGTTCACCCAAGACATCAATTGACAAAGTCCAGCTTGTACTGGAAGATTTAAGCAAACAAATGGAGTTGGAGATTGAAGAATCATCCAAAAAGTCAATTGATCTCTTCATGACAAGCAGTGAGCTCAAAGGTCAAGATGCTTCTGCTCAACTTGTCATTTCAGAGACAAGGGAGATTGCTGAAACCGCACAGCTTTCTCAAATAGAGCAAAACCAGAAGTCTGCTGAAGAAACAGTCCAAGAAGCTGAAGAAACTGTTAATGCTGAAAGGACTGAGCCACAACCTGTCCTTCCTCAGCAGGTAGTTAATTCAACCATCAGTAAAACTTCAAATTCTGAAAATTGTTCTTTTCCTAAAATTATCCTATCTCTACAAACTTCTCAAGATGCAAGTCAGATGGTTGCTGAAGCCTCTGCACCAGAACCAACACTCCCTGCTCAGCAGGTAGTTAATAATTTTGGTATAAAAACTAAGTTTGACAGCTTAGTACTTGTGTCTAACTTTAATTTATTTCAGGATGAACAAATGGAGGATGCTACTCAAGCTCCTCATGGAATGGAAATTGTACTACATGAGCTTGCTGACTCTCAGCAGGTAAATCATGTTTCAGATATAAACTCTAAAATAATTCTCCAAACCAATCCTGATCTAAATAATATTCTTTTTCAGGCTCAAAAGGAGACCACTGAAGTGGTACTCATCACTGAAGATCAGCAAGTAAGTTCTGAAGAACTATACTTGAACTTCAAAAGGACAACCTTGTCAAGAGTTGCTAAGTCCGTCAGCAACTGGCAAAGGTACAGGAGAATGGATTTCTCAGATCTTCATCTTCATCTCTCAAATGAGAAAAAGAGATCTTCTCTGCTGAAGCTCGAAACATTTGTCCACTCCATCCTTCCTGAAGAAATGACATATTCTCAGCAAATGAGCTCCAATCTGATTGCTCAAAGCAGAGAGAATATGAAGGCCAAATTTAAGAGTGCCTCTCCAGCTGAACAAGTTGTGATGCTCAAAGGTCTATTTGTACCTGTGGTGGCTGATCCCCACAAAATAAATGAGGAAGAGGAAGTGACAAGTGTTGCTTTGTATAAGCACGTGGAGCTAGTCATTCTAACAGATGAAGAAGAAGAAGAAGAAGAAGATGAGAACATTCCCACTGATCCCAGTGATGATGAAGGGAAAGATTCCAAGGACAAGAAAGACGATGATGATGACAATCAAGGTCCAAGTCCTGATGCTGGTGGAATGAAGTTAACAGTTGCTGAAAATACTCAATCTGACAATCAGCAAACTAAACAACAACAATCTCAGCAAGAATCTCAACCTCCTCCTGCTGATGCTGAAAATCAAGCACCTGTGCAAAGTGCTGATACTGAAGAAGAATACGCCAGAAAAAGGGCTGCCTTGAAAAATGGCAAAAGTCCAGTTTCTGATGCCAAGGTTACTGAAGAAAACCTTGATGATGAGGATGAACAAGATGAAGATTACCAACGCGCTTTACAAAACAGTCTCTTGATCCATGCAAGGCATACGCAGGATCTAGAAATTGGTGAATCTTCAAGACCAAGACCAAAGGAAGTTCCATCCCTTCCACTTACTACTGGCGAAACTCCAGTAATTGAGCCACAAACTCAATTGAAACAACTAACTACTGGTGAAACTCCAGTTGTTGAGTCTGAAGCGTTGCCATCAACAACCACTCAACAAAAAGGAAGTGAAGCTACTGATAAAGGTTCAAAAGTTGCTCAACTTGATGAATCTGAGGATGATGACGACTTGTCAGATCATGACGATGAGCAGTCCAAGCCAGAGCCAAAAGTCGTTCAGATTCCTCCTCCTGATTACATCACTGATAAAGGAGATTCATTAAGAGCTGAACTGCTATTACAAGATGATCAGTTTGCTTCCGAACTAAAGTTCATTCCTTGACACCACATTTAGTGCCGTTCCCAAGAGTTGAGGAGTTTACTCCCAGAATTCTAGCACTGAAACAATTCCATGATGCCTGCAAAGCTGAAGATGAGGCATTGCTTGCTGAGAGCCCACTTGACATTGGAAAGATATTGGCTACAATGCTGAGACGTACTACAACTTTGACAATAGCTCAGAAAGACATCAGTCTTTATCACAAGAGCTATGAAGAAGATGTAAGTCAAGCGCTCAGGCTTGCAAAGAATGCTCTCGTAAAGGCTCAGACTTACATGGATGAGAAGGCCGCAACAGAGAAAAGACATGAAGAGAACATGATGAATATTCAAAGAGAGTTGTCAACAATGACTTCTGACCAACAACAAATCATCATGAAGTATAACAGTTTAAACACTCTTGCTGAAAATTACAATGAGTTTTATTCTCTGCACATCACTCCGATGTTGCAATCCATGTCTAAGGGGGAAAAGAAGAATACTAGAAAAAGAAACCAAACCCCTCCTGCTCCTGCTGTTGATGCGCCACTTCCAATAGAACCTCTTGCTGAAAAAGAGCACAGTTCTAAAAGACAAGCAGAATCTGAGTTGAATTCAGCAAGTAACAAAAAGAGAAAAACCGCTGCTGAAACTCAAGATTTTTGTCATACTGAAAGTCATCACAATCTGAATGAAGATGATGAAGATGATGACAATCAAACAATAGCTCAAGCCATAAGAGCTAGACCCTTAACAGCCGTGACTCCGTCTGGCCATTCAAAGCATTTCTCGTCTGACTCTTCAGCAAAAGATCAAGACAATGCTAAAACAAGAAGAAGAAGGCAAAGACAGGAAGAGAAAAGGCTGGCCAGCATTGCTATTGGCTCCGGCATTGAATACACAAAGACCAGTAATGAGGAAACCACTCAGAATGTAATCAGAAACATTCATGGTTGCTGGATCTTAAAGCTGGAAGACTTGCTGGTAAATGAGTTCTTTCCTACAGCCATATTGAATCAAATGTTCAAATGGATTGAACTCAAGGTCCAAAGAAAGCAAAGGGAAGAATCCCTCCCAAGAAATATTGCTGGGAAATGGTTGAATCTTGAGGTCCATGTAAGAAGAATTGCCATTGGTAAGACATAAAAACAAGAACCAAATCTGATCAAACCACCTGGCATCGCTTACTACTCTGACCCGGTAACAAAGAAACCTAAGAAGAAACTTGGATTGATTCCTTATGAGTACTTCTATCTCACTGCTAAGGATCAAGAAGAAGATCTTCTCTGGCTAAGAAAGATTCATCCGGAAAGCATTTCAGATACACAACTTCTCCATGCCAGCAATTGGGGCATGCATTTGTGGGTAATTACTTACATGGAAATGAATGCTGAAAAGCATCATCATACTGCCTGCAAATGCAAGAATTCTTCAACTACAAGTCCGTAGGCTTCTGGAAAACTACGAAAAGGACTGTGTTGAATTTACTGCACTTGCTGAGAAGAGTGTAAGAGAGATTTTGAGAAAATCCTCTGAAAGAGCTTAAGTCCCTGCAATAGTTTTTGTTAAAGTTTTTGTTTGCTGATTCTGTTTAAGTTATCTATGCTATTTCATGTAAACTTCTGAAAGATAATATCAGCAATGAAACTTTTGACTCTTATTGGTTTTTGATTATGCAATTTACTTATGCTTACTGTTTAATTATTCAAGTATGCTTGCATTAATCAACTGATTTATTCAACATCAGAAACCTCTAAAAGGGTAACAATTAATTTAGCCATGGATTGATAACATCAAAAAGGGGGAAATTTGTTAGGAAACTTGTAATTTTGATGAGCAATTAACCATGCTAAATTAAGGAAAGTCCAGTAACTAGTACTCTTAAGGTCCATAGGAATTTAGAATTTTAAGGACATTGTAAAAGAGGAACGTTTGCTGAAGACTTAGATTAGGTGCTAGATAAGTTATTTCTTTTAGGTATGATGTATTTTATTTTCTGAAAAGAAAATAACTTATTGATGTTGAAGCTTATGATGTATCTTATTTTCTGAAAAGAAAATAACCTATTGAAGCATTTGCTGAAGATATACTTTTTTTTTACAAACAAACTATTGAAGCAAATAGAAACCGCTCAGAATCTTGAAGATTATTGAAGATCTGAAGACTTGAAGATTATTGAAGATCTGAAGACTTGAAGATTGCTGAAGACTGGTATCTACAAAGGCACGTGTTACTCAGAAAGTGGAAAATTCAGCAACAGTATTGCATAAGTGAAAATCTGAAAGACAGAGTAGGTTGTGCTTGCTGAAACTGAGACTAACCACTTGCTGATGGAACATATGTGACCTCTTGATGAATGTACGTAAATTTGTGCTCCAATGTTACTGTTTGAATTCTATTCAAATGTGCATTTAATGCAAAGCTTACACGCGAAGGACATGAAGACTAGAAGACAAACAAAGACGCTGCTGAAAGTACAAAAGCAAGATAGTGACATGTTAAGGAACAAAAGCCTTAGGATTTGAAATTCAAACGGCTCCTTACTTGCACAATAAATAGAGGTCATCCGGCAAAGAGTTGAAGTGTGTCAACAACGTGATCAAACTCTCACTTGTGCTTTAAAACTCACAAACCTTCAAACACTCTTACTGCCATTGATCTGTTCCAAGACTTAAAGCTTGAAAAAGCTACTTGTGAAGAAGTAGAACAAACTCGGCTAAGAAATTAGTTAAGTGTTCTTTCTTTCAAACAAGAACAAGTCTTGACACCAGAAACAATCAAACTTGTTTACTGCAAAGTATTCCAAGTTGTGTTTCTTAGATTACTTGTTGTAACTGAATAAGTTATAATTAAGTCATCTCACCCCAAAACTCTCTAACTGAAAATACACCCTTTCAGGGGTGATATTCAGGGGGAACTTAATCGAGCATAGTTTTGCTGATTAAAAGTACCAAGTTTGGTGGAGAACAAGGTTGAGTTCTCTAGTTTAGGTTGGAGACAAAGCAAGTGTGCTTTGGTTTCTGTTGAATCGCTTTAGATAGGAGATTGTAAGGAACCTCAATCATATCTTAGTGGATTCAGTCCTAGAAAGGACGAAGTGGATTAGTTGAGAGATTACGCCACTCTCAAATACCACTATAAAAGTGTTTGTGTGATTTACTTACTGTATTTAGTTTTCAGCAAATCATATCTGTCTATACACAGTCACTCACTTCACTTGCTGAAACCTTTACTTACTGAAAGAGCACTTATTGTATCAAAGACTTCCGCTCTCTGATTTTAAGTATCAGCAAACCAAGCTACTGTAAAGTAACTTACGCTTGCTGAGAAAGTTAAGTATCAGCAAACTCATTACTGAAAAGTAATAAGTACTTGCTGAGAAAGTTTTAAACGACGAAAGTTTGAAAAGACTATTCACCCCCCCCCCTCTAGTCTTTTCTTGTTGTTTAAAGGGACCAACATTCGTGTTATGATTTGTATGGTTCTTGTTCATATGTTTTTTGATAGATTCAATAGATTAGTTCATTTTATTTGGCATGAGACTCCATTTTTTGTGTTGCATTATTTTTTGCATTAGAGTCTAGTTTGGTTGCTTGAGGACAAGCAAAGGTTCGGTTTGGGGAGTTTGATGAACGTGTATTTTACACTTTCATTTGAGTCTTTTTCACCTATTTTAGCTATCCTCTATGTTAATTTAGCTATATTTTAGTGCATTTTATTAGAATAGTGTCACGTTTCCCTTTAGTTTGTATTTTACAAGTTTTGGGTGAAAAACGAGGTTTTCCGGGTAATTATATTGAAGTAGAGAAGGAATTGGTGTTCCGAAAGACTAATTGGAGTATCTAGAAGATTCCGAATAGGATTTGAAGTCTAGGGGTCGAGTCTGAAGGCTAAAAGGTCACTAGAAGGCAAAAACCGAGTCCGAAAAGGAAAATAAATCCAAAAATGCGTTTCAGCCGACAGAACCTCCCGGGCGAGTCGCCCGGGACGTGGGGCGAATCGCCCCACACCAGGCGAATCGCCCGGTGTGTGGGGCCTCTCGCCCCACACCTGCCGAATGCCGATATATAGTTGCTCAGTTTTCTCCGTTTTTTATACTTTTCCAGACCTTTTCTCTCACCTTTCTCATTAGTATTAGGTAGGAATTCTCCAGAGCCTGTTCTGGGGATTCTTAGCTTAGGAGATACTTTTTCTTAGCGTTTTGGAGCTTGTAAGATCGCCATTCTTCGGAGATTGACAACCTTCGGTAACATTGTATCTTACAGTTTTTCTATTTATATTTATATATCTTTCAACATGTTTTCATTCAATCTTGCTATGATTTTTGTTGATTGCATGACATCTATGAGTAGCTAAACTTCTCGTTGGTGATAGTATGTGATTTCTTAGCGAAGGGTTAATAGTTATGCTAATGGCTATATCGCGCATTATACTTTGAGTTATTGCTTTATTTCTTTGATCTATCTAAAACCTCTATCTTCGTAGTGTTGAATAATAACGGAACACAATTGGACAATTCATTGATCAAAGATCTCTATGCAAAACCGGGGACTTCATGCATGATTATTAACCTGCTATGCTTTGAATGACCATACTATCACCAATCTCCATTATCTGATAAGAAAAACCTTTGCTAAGTCATCTGTTGATTTTATATTCTTAAGTTAGATTAGATAAAGCTAGTTATAGTCCTTAGAGATCGACACTCGAGGTTATTTTACCGCTACACTACGGTTTTCGTTGTAGTTGTGAATTGTCTTTGGCTCAATACAAATTTATTTGATTAACTAGAATCTGACAAGTTCTAAACCAGTTCATCAACTGAAAACATTTTCTTCAAGCTCCTTACGAGCGTCTTGTTGGTGGACTCCGTTTGGCCATTAGCTTGGGGATATCCAACTGAAGTAAAGCGCCTTTCGATGTTCATCCTTTCGCACCATGCGTTGAACAAGGATCCTTGGCAAACCAAAGCGACACACAATATTCCTCCAGACAAAATTCATGACCTTCTTCTCGCTGATTACTGAAACCGCTTCCGCCTCTGCCCATTTGCTGAAATATTCTACCGCGACAATGATGAACTTCTTTTGTCCGGTTCCTTTGGACAATGGTCCAACTATGTCTATTCCCCATATTTCGAAGGGGCATATGATCTTGGAGGGAATAAGCGGTCTTGCGGGCGCATGATCGGGGGTCGCAAAGTATTGACATTCTTCGCACTTGCGCACAAATTGCGCAGCGTCCTCTCGCACCGTTGGCCAATAAAATCCTTGGCGAATAATCTTCTGAGCTAAGGCTCTTCCTCCCGAGTGGTTTCCACAACTCCCTTGGTGCATTTCTTCCAAGATAGCTTGGACTTCGTTGTTGCTAACACATCTAAGGTGTGTACCTCTAAAGGATCTCTTGTAAAGATATGTCCCTTGGACAAAGTATCTTACTGCTCTTCCCTTGATCCTCCTTGCTTCCGCACGGTCCCTCGGGAGGATCCCATGCATCAAATAGGCCGTGATAGGTTGCATCCAACTTGGGGTCGTATCGATAGTGAACATGCCTTGCGCACTTTTTTGAGAACTTGCGATGGACGAAAGCTCCATCTTCAGAAGTATCACATTCCGAGTGTCTACGCCTCCGAACGCTGATGCATATTTGGACAAGGCATCCGCCTTACCGTTGAGTTCTGTTGCAAATTTCTCTACTTGGCATTCTTTAAAGTGTGTCATTTCTTCTTTGATAGCGTCCTTGTACTCTAGCAAGGAGCTCTTCTTTGCTTTGAATGCTCCGACCAAAACTGTGTAACACCCCGTTTTTTTATTTATTTATTACTTTATTATTTAATTAATTTATTTAATTATTTAATTATGAGAGTAAATTATTTTATTCGATAATTACTTGATTTACTTCCCGCGTAAACGAATTCGTCATTTGAAAATTCGCGTAGGAGTTATTCGCTTTGTCCCGTTTGGATCAACAAGCAAGCTGAAGGTTGAGGCCCAATTTATTGGCCCATGGATTTAAAAACCCTAACCCTAATCTCTTTCCCCTCACTTACCTCCCACGGTCTGCACACAAAAGAAAGGAAAGAAAAAAAAAAACTGATCTCATCTCTCTCTCTATCCTCACGACCGACCCTTTCATCAACCATCTCCTTTGCTCCATCTCTCAATCTCTTTTCTTCATCCTTGCCCCTAATTAATCCACATTAGCATCACTAATCATCAATCATCATCACCAACGCATCATACCTTCATCATCAACCTGCTATCCGTATTAGCGCCGTCCCGCTCCGAGTGCTTGCTCCGTTCCGGTCCTGTCCCATCGTGTGCTCTCCGCTCGTTTCTGACCCGCCCAGTTCGTTTCCCACTTTCCGGTTCGTCGAAGGTAGTACCGGTTCTGCCTTTACTTTTTTATTTGTTCTTTCTTTTTTTTCTTTACTTTCTTTTTGTGACCAAAGTACCCTTGCTGCCCTTGACCTTGAAATTGTTTGAGAACGGGACTTAGGTTAGTTTGGCACTGTGTTGTGATGATTGGACTGATTGTGTGACCTTGACCTACGTATGTTGACTGACTTGGACTCTGATTTTATGATTTGAGAAACTTGAGGACTGTCTTGAGAATTCTGAAAATCTAAAGGAGCTTCTTGCAATTGTACTTTGACCATGTTGACTGAGGACTAGTTTGAGAGACTTGTTTATTTTTGGGGACTGTTGTGCAAGTGTAAATAACTATTGGACTTGTCTGTATTTTTTCTAAAAACTAAAAGGATATTTCTGCAATTTCTGTTTTGAGGGCAATTTAGTACTTTCACTTCTGGACCAAACTGTTAATTCTAGTTTCTTTTGAGGACTGTTCTGAAATTTACAGAAACTATGGTACTATTTTGCAATTTACCTCTGAGGGTATTTTAGTAATTTCCAGACAGTGAAAAAGTGTATTCTGAAACCTTTTCAATAGTTTCTGTCTTGTTGCTTTGTAATTGTTTGACATGCTTGCTTAGTTGGTTAAGTAACCTTTGACTAACTTAGAGGTCCTGAGTTCGAACCCTACCTTAGCCCTTCTGCTACCTTTCTTTATTTTGTCTCTCGATTCGACTCTAGATGGTAACACTGGGTTATGTTTAGGTTCTTTGTTGTTCGCTGCGCCGTCATTCAAGTCTTGATTCCGTGATCTAGTGCTTAACTCTCTAAGGTGAGTGTACACCCCAAAACTTATCTATTTGCGAAAAACTGGAAGGCTATGTGACAATCTGTTATACCGTATGCTTCCGCATAAAAGTAACTAAGTCCTAAGTATGGCTATTTACTTATCTTTGTTTGTTGCTACCCTGTTCTGGATTAACTCTTCTGCGGAAACACTTCTCGATGTTTCGAGATCTGATTATCATTATTTGTTTGTTCTGTATCTGTATCTGTTCTGTCTGTTTCTGTGTGACCGGTCAATTAGGTCGTAACTAGGTAGGCTTGGGTAGTGAGGACTATCGGGTTTGCTTGGTTATTGCCTAGTCTAATCCCTTTTAGACGCGAGGCAGAAGTCGCTGAGGTCTATTAGGGTCGTAGGTTCTGTTTCTCCAAAGTACACGGGAGTTTCTATTTCTGTCCGGAGTTGTATACCCTCTGGAGGGAGCTATAAGGGCAATCTGGGAGTAGGAGTAACAAGGCGGGCTGCACCAACAGACTTCGACTTATCTGTTCTGTCTGTCTAATATTTTATCTGTTCTGTCTGTTATTTTATCTGCTGGAAAGGATTTTGTTTTCAAACTGTTTACTTTTCTTTTGTTAACATAGAACCTCAGTGAGATCGTTTATCTCACGCTCTCTTTGTTTTCAAAAATTCCTTCCTTCCAGATACTACTGAGGATGCACGCGAGTAGGATGCCAGCGACTAAGAGAAGGGTCTGGGGTGTCTTTGGGAATTTATTTCAAAATAAGAAGATGAACTTTTTACTGTCTTCAATAGTTGTTATTCTTTTGATTTCAAAGTTACCGTTGGATATTTACTTGATTCTGTTAGCGCTGTGCGCGCCAAATATTATTTTGGCATTTATTGCCGACCGTTGCTTTTAAAGTTATTTCGGATTTTCTCTTTCAAGAAATTATTTTGTTTTTAAAAACCGATACCGTTACAAACTGCCTCTCGGCCAATTGTGAGTCGGTATAAAGTTTGATTTTCTTTACTTGAAGTGCTTTGGCCATCTGGAGACCGATCAAAATTGCTTCATATTTAGCTTCATTGTTTGAGACCGAAAAGCCTAAAGTCACAGCTTATTCCAACTCGGCTCCTCCGGGACTCCTGAGGTAGATTCCAATTCCTCCGGACCTCCCGTACGACGAACCATCAACTTGCAGAATCCAAACATCTCCATGATCTTTTGGATCTTTTGGTTCGGGAATAATTATATCTTGGACTGATTCCTTCGAACCTTTTTCTGTTTCTTCCGGAACCTCCGCTCCGGATTTTGGTCCTTGGACGATGATCTGAGAATTTGCTTCTTCCATGGCCACATCGTTGAGAAGGAACATGTGACTGGGGGTGTACTCTTTCCTTTGGTCATTGGTCTCAGGACGATAAAGCATGGCGTCTTCGGCATTGGACATATCAATCTCTCTACTAGCTTGGGCTAGTTCATTGAATCCCCTCAATGCCGCTTCTAGAGCCTTGAAATGTTCACTGACTTGTGGTCCTTGGGAGTCGATCATCATAGCTGAATCAGATTGTGCTTCCTTTGGGTCGACGGCCATAGGGTCCTTGGCGGGATACTCGGCCAAGAAATCCGCTAGGACTTGAGCTTTTTGGGCTAATGGAGCTTGGTAGTCGATGTCGAACTCACTAAGCTCGATCGCCCATCTTGCTAGTCTTCCGCTCATTTCAGGTCGCCCTAGGACTTCCTTGAGAGGTTGGCTTGTTAAGACAATCACTTTATGTGCACCAAAGTATGGTTTGAGCCTCCTTGCGGTGTAGACCAAGGCGAACGATAGTCTCTCAATGTCCAAGTACCTCGTCTCCGCACCTGTGAGCGCCTTGCTCAAATAATAAATCGGCATATGATCATTCCCTTGGATCCGTACTAGGACGGAACTTATTGTCTCCGGAGTGGTCGCAAGGTAGAGGTATAATGGTTCTCCGTCCACCGGCTTGGATAGCAAAGGTGGCGACAACAAATATTGCTTCAGTTTCTCAAAAGCTTCTTCACATTCCTTTGTCCATTCGAACTGATTACTCTTCCTCAGGACCTTGAAGAAGGGCAGATTCTTCTCGGCCGATCGTGAGATAAAACGGCTTAGGGCGATGGATTTCCCAACCAATTGTTGTACCTCATTGAGTGTCTTTGGTTGCGGAAGGTCAAGGATGGCTTTGATCTTTTCTGAATTTGCGTCAATTCCCCTTTCGGTCACTACGTAACCAAGGAACCTTCCTCCCTTGACACCAAATGTGCACTTTGTCGGATTAAGTTTCATGCCATATTTCATCAGGACCGCGAAGCACTTACTGAGGTGTTCGGCGTGTTAGTTTTCCTTCTTGCTTTTCACTAGCATGTCGTCGACATAAACTTCCATGGTTTTGCCTATCTCATCTTTGAACATTTTGTTCACTAGGCGTTGGTAGGTCGCCCCCGCGTTTTTGATTCCAAAGGGCATGACGTTGAAGCAGTAGACATTGCCATTAGCAAAGAAGGTTGTCTTTGGTACGTCGTCCTTTGCCATCTTGATTTGATAAAAGCCTTGTAGGCGTCCATGAAGCTAAGTAGTGCACATCCGGCGGTGGAATCCACAAGTTGATCAATCCTAGGAAGGGGATAAGGATCCTTCAGACAAAACTTGTTGAGGCGAGTGAAGTTGTTGCACATTCTCCATTTCCCTTCGCCTTTTTCTACTATGACCACATTGCAAACCCAATCTGAGTATCTTACTTCTTTGATGTGTCCTGCCTTCAAGAGCCTCTGGACCTCGGCTTCAATGATGGCATTATCCTCCGGACCGAAATCTCTTCGCTTCTCGCGAATATGGGTGATTTTGGGATCTAAGTACAAATGGTGAACCGTGACCCTAGGGTCGATTCCTTTGAGATCATCCGTACTCCATGCGAAGACGTCATTGTTGTCCCTGAGGCATTGGATGACCTTCATTCGTACCTCTGCGGTCATCTCTGTCCCTATCCTTGTGACCTTGTCGGGGGACCCTTCTACCACTTGAATTTCTTCCAAAGCTTCCTTCGCTTCAATTTTGTTTTCTTCAAAAAATGCTATTTTCTTCGAGGTCGGAGGATGGGAGGAATTACTTTGTACTCTTCGGGCTCTTTTACCTCTGCCACTGCTAAACTTTGTTCTTTCCTCTGGACCGCTTTTCTTCGCCTTACTGCCGGGCTAGGTTTTTTAGACTTCCTTCGAGTCCGGGTCGCTCGGATGGAGTAAAAAGCATTTGCTCCTGCTTCCGGATCTCTGTCTCCTAGGGAGAAACGTGCGCTCGAGGTCACACTTGCGGAAAGAGTATAACACTCCCACGCCTCTCTTATGTTTCCAATTACTTGCCCTATGGCTCCGTCGTCGCAAGGAAACTTCATGCGGTTGTGGACGGTTGAAACAACAACCTTGAATTGAGATAAGGCGGGTCGCCCTATTACCACATAATAGTCGAAAGGAATATCAACTACCAAGAATGTAACCGATTTTGTTACTCTACAGGGATCCTTGCCCATGGACACTGGTAGGATCATGCTTCCGAGGGGCATTATTGGCTGTCCTCCGAACCCTACTAGGGCGCTTACCACTTCTTTTAATCCTTCCTTCGGGTCAATTTTCATATTTTTGAGAGTACTTGTAAAGATGAGATTGGCTGAGCTCCCAGGGTCTACTAGTATCTTTGGGACTTCAAAGCAAAATATGTCGAGCGACACTACCAGAGAAACGCTTGGGTCTTGAGTGTCCCCTCCTCCGGCATGTCTCAGAGGAAGTTAACTATCATCGAAAGAGATTATGTTGGTTTCTTTCGGGGCAACTTGTCCATACTTGGGGTCTCTTGCGGTAAGGTCACTTGCGGTCCTTTCTCTTGCTTTGTGACTATCCCCTCCCGCTGGTCCTCCAGCAATAGTAAGAATTCTCCCATGGATATGTCTATTCTCAAAGTTCGCTTCTCTTCCAAAATTACGATGTCGCTCGCCCTCCAGAGGAGGAGGTGGTGGAGGTGGCAAAGCTGAAGGCTCTCTTCGTGGTTCGGGGGCGATGTGATGAATGGATTGGTGAACTGGTTCCTCCCGACGAACGTAGTTGACCAATTTCCCTCGGCGCACTAATTTCTCAATTTCAGTCTTGAGGTTAATACATTCATCGGTGGTGTGCCCTTTGCCTTTGTGGAAGTAGCAAAACTTGTCCGAATTTCTATGCTTTTGGGACTCCGGCATAGGCTTGGGCCAATCAACATCCATGCTTCTTGTTATAATAGTGCTCAAGATTTCGGATCTTGGCCTATTAAACTCGGTGTACTTCTCGTACCTCCTCGGGGAAGATCTTCTTGGGGGAGTTGTCTTATCCCTAAAGTCGTTTCTATGGTGTTGCTCCTTTTGGATGGTGTTTCTCTCATTCCTTTGTTCTTGCCTCTTTTGTTTCGGGGGATTATTCTGACCTTGCCTTTGTTGTTCCTTTTCCTTCGGAGCGGTCGGAGGGACAGGTCTCACCGGGACGGTTCTTCGGAACTCCTTTGCCGCTAAATAGTTCTCGCATACTTGCTCTAGGTCTTTCTCAGTTTCCACATGGGACCTTGCGAGTTCGTCCCGAAGCTTCTCATTGGTGGTATTTGTAAGAAAATATGGTCAGAGTTACCCCTAGGGTACGCAACGGAATTTCAAAATTTTCTTAACATACAGGTTAATTGATTATGTATATGCCGTATATATATAAACACGTCAATTAGAAGACTAACCTTACTTCCAAAGCAGCTTCCAAGTCTTCGTAATAATCCGGTGTATCTTCTCCTTCGTCGAAGTTGAAGATATCTGATATACTTTGATTATCTAAAAGACAATAAAAGTTACTTTCCAGCTCCTAGAACCTTAACCTTGGTATCCACGGATGAACATCCTATCGGAAAGAATGCTAGGATATTCTTTGTGTGACCAAGAAGATGGGCGGCGATTCCTCCGGTAGGTGGCGCGCACGTGTGGCTTATAGAGGAGGGGAGAGCTTTTTATTTTCTCTAAGAAAACTGGGTAGAATAATTCTCTAAGAATTTGATTCTTCAACTGTGTGAAAATCTATGTCGAAAGCTCTCTAATAGTCTACTATATATAGTAGTCAATAGAAGCCTAAAGCATAAGCAATTAGACTTCATAAAGGAATAAGAATCTAATTCTTATCGCACTAGGAAACCAATTTCAAGTCTAGATTCATTCCCAATCAAATTAAAACTCAATCAGAAAATCTAACTTATCCCTTAGACTTCTAATAGAGGAAGGAGTCCCCTACTCCGACTTGCGCGCGCGCGCGCATCCTAAGGGTGATATGTGGGTCCCGATTTTGGGACCCACTTATAGTTCTAAGGCAATTCAATCTCCAAGTAGATTTTGCCCAAGTGCATATGTTAATTCTAAATTAACATATCCTTTCAAATCAAACCTCTATTATATTTCCAAAATATAATCTTTAATTGTATTTACATAAAAAATACAATTAATTAGCCAATTCAATTAATAATTCCAAATTATTAATTTAGCCACTAAATATTATAATTAATTCCAAATCAATTATAATCCATCAATCACAATTAATTCCAAATTAATTGCGATTCCATCTTCAAGGATATTCTGATAGGCTGAATCACCACATAGTGTGATCCATAGGGCCTCATCGTATTAAGCAAGTCCTAGACTAGGCAACATGGAATTCCTAGACGGTTCCATTTGCAATATTAATACATGAGGACGTTTGAGAGGTTTCTCAAAGCTAACCCTTTCGTTGCGAAGTCTGTTGCGCTCAACGCGGCGATGGTAACGTCCCTTCATCTGACTTGCTCGAATGTATCTAGGATCGATCAAGTGTCTATCCCAATAATACATCCACAGGCGTCTTCAGTGAGTTGCATGGTGTATCCAATATCTATTATGACCATCATAATAATATTGATACGCTGGCCAGCGGTTTTACCATCACAACTATGAACGACTATGAGCAGTGCTCTCCTGTGCTACACTTGAGAGATGAATCCTTCACAGAATCACTTATCATTCCCATTTGTATGTAGCCATAATCCTGGATCGTGTCTTAGGTCAACTACTTATTCAGAGCTGACATCGACGGGTCCACCAAGGATATGGGGCAACAAATGTGATGATAAAGTCCTGTAAGTCCAAAGGACGACTGGCATCACTTCGACAACTCACCGGTTCCCATAGACACTTCGGTGTAGAGTATACATCGATGGGAGTGTCCGTTGGGTACCTCCATTGTTCGATAAAGCTTCTTCGAACAACTATGCGCAGTTATGGGAACGTTTCTCGATTGTCCAACAATCCGTTCCGTGGCCATGGGATCGGCTCACACTTGCTCCAACAAGTATAACCTCCACGCATACTAGTCTTATCTGGTTCATTCAGACCCCTACATCCGAGATGAACCTCGACTAGGGAGAGTTTGGGATAGATGATAACTCACATAGCTCCCACTATCTGTGTGATCGGTCATCTATCCGAGGGGACATGTTTAATATCAATACAGACAGTAATAAAGATATGACATGCTGCAGCCTGGTGTAATATAAATATGAAAGCGATACTCAATAGTAAAATGCAACAAACATATATTATATTATGTTGGCCTGTGTAATAGTACATATATGCCCTCTATAAGGGCACCATGCCCTTAGTAAGGACTGTCTCTAGGACATATACACTATCAATCTCCCACTTGGACTAGAGCCAGTCACCTTTATGCCTAATACCCAGATTAGCATAATGTATTAAGTGGACTTCCACTGATAAGACCTTGGTGAAAGGATCTGCCACGTTGTCCGTCGTAGAGACACGTTCTATACTAACTTCTCCTCTATCAATAATCTCACGTATAACGTGATACTTTGTAAGTACATGTTTGTTCTTGTTTGTAGATCTAGGCTCCTTAGCTTGAGCGACGGCGCCCGTATTGTCCTAATAAATCGTTATTGGACTAGGAGCAGGAACAACCCTCAATTCCTTCAAGAACTCTGAAATCCAAACAGCTTCTTTCGATGCTTCTGATTCAGTAATGTACTCGGCTTCTGTGGATGAGTCAGCAATCGTGGCTTGCTTAGAACTCTTCCAACAGATAGCTCCTCCGTTCAATTTGAATACGTATCCTGTCTGTGACACAGTCATCAGGATCTGATTCAAATCCAGCGTTGACATAACCAGACATCTTTAATTCTGGTTCTCCACCAATCACCAAGAACATTAGTCCGTCGAAGGTACTTAAGAATGTTCTTTACAGCAGTCCAGTGAGGTACTCCTGGATTCTGTTGGTGTCGACAAGTGACACTAAGCGCATATGCCACATCAGGCCTTGTGCAATTCAATGCATACATTATAGACCCTACTGCCGAAGCATAGGGCACACGACTCATTGCATTTCTTTCTTCATCTGTTTTAGGACCATCCTTAACTGATAAGACAATCCCATGCCTAGCTGGGAGAAAGCCTCTCTTTGAGTCGTCCATCTTATAACGCTTCAGTATTTTGTCGATGTAGGTGGACTGTGTCAATCCTAACATCCTCTTGGATCTATCTCTATAGATCTTGATCCCTAGGATGTTCACCCAAGTCCTTCATCGAGAAGGTACTTGATAACCAAACTTTAGTCTCTTCTAGCATAGAGACATTATTTCCCATGATCAAAATGTCATCAACATAGATGATCATGAAAACGACTCCCTTGTCGCTGTGCCTAGTATAGACAAAGGGGTCTTCCTTGCTTCTGATGAAGTCAAACGATTTGACAGCTTCATCAAAGCGGATATTCCAGCTCCTAGACGCTTGCTTTAGCCCATAGATGGATCTTTGTAATTTGCATACAGCAGTCGGCCTGGTTTTACTAATAAAACCTTCCGGCTGTACCATATAGACCTCTTCCTCAAGGTTGCCATTGAGGAAGGCAATCTTTACATCCATCTGCCCGATCTCATAATCATAGTAGGCAGCTATCGAAAGTAGAATTCGAATGGACTTCAATTTTGCTACCGGTGAAAAGGTTTCATCGTAATCGATGCCATACCTTTGCGTGTAGCCTTTCGCCACAAGCCTAGCTTGGTGCGTTTGTACCTTGCCATCGGCATCTGTCTTTCGTTTAAAGACCCATTTGCACCCAATTGGTCTAACCCCTTGGGGCAAGTCTACCAAGTTCCAAACTTGGTTCTGGTACATTGAATCCATTTCTAATTCCATGGCCTCTTGCCATTTGTCTGAGTCAATATCAATTATTGCCTCTTTGTAGGTCTCGGGATGTTCCCGATCTGATAAATCGACATCAAGTTCACTGATGTCTTCTATCATAAGGCTTTGCTTCTGAGGTCCGCTTAGGATCCTCTTCAACCTACGGAGCTCGACTTGTTCTGGTGCTTTTCTTTTCTGGCTTCGTGTAACACGAACATTATCAGTGGGTACTGATGCAGCTGGTCGCGCCACGCGACCCTGTTCCCTAGCGGGAGGCTGCTATTGTGCAACTCGTTGCACAGTTTGATTGACAACGGATTCTATTGGTGTGGTTTCAACTGTTGATCTAATCACAGGACTCCCACTGACTATGACATGCCTAGCAAGTTTCATATCATTACCCTTGTCTGCTTCGAAAGCTCCCACTGAACTTGAGTCCAAATCAGAAGATTTAGAGAACTCATGTTCGCGCGTGTCAAAGTCTTGAATTTCTTCAAGTTCTATCATGTCATCTAACCTCTCTTCTTCGAGGTATTCTGCTTCTAAAAACTTAACGTTTCTAGATACTATCACCTTGTGATCTTCTGCATGATAGAATTCATAGCCTCTCGTCTAACGAGGATAGCCTATGAAATATACTTTGACACCCTTGGCATCTAACTTATCAGTGAGCATCAGTTTGACTATCGCAAGACAGCCCCAAGGTCTAAGATAGCCCAGTGAGGGCTTCTTTCCTTTCCATAACTCATAAGGAGTTCTCTCCACTGATTTAGATGGTACACGGTTCAGAATGTAGATTGCAGTTTGTAGTGCATATCCCCATAGATGTTTTGGAAGAGTCGAGAATCCAATCATTGATCTCACCATGTCTAACAGGGTTCGATTACTTCTCTCAGACACACCATTTAACTGTGGTGTTCCAGGAGGAGTCCATTGCGATTGAATTCCATTTTCCTTCAAGTAGTCGATAAATTCTTCACTAAGGTATTCACCTCCTCGATCTAATCGAAGAGTGACTATCCTTAGGTTCAATTCATTCTTGACCTCATTCCTAAACTCCTTGAATTTCCCAAAGGCCTCGGATTTATTCTTCATAAGATAAATATATCCATACCTTGAGAAATTGTCAGTAAAGGTAACGAAGTAAGGATAACCCCCACGCGCATGGACTTAAAAAAAGGTCCACACACATCGGTATGTATGAGCTCTAAGCAGCGAGTGGCACGAACACCTTGTCCAACAAAAGGTTTGTTCGTCATCTTACCCTTAACACATGATTCACATGTACCATATGATTCAAAATCAAATGGTTCTAAGTAGTCCAACTTCCTTAGTCTTTGAATCATTGTTTCATTGATATGGCCTGGCCAACAATGCCATAGATAAGATGGATTATTCTTCCTACTTGAAGATGGTTGTTTGTTATGTATATGAAATAAAGGTAGATTACTTTGCAAAATATATAAACCATTCACTAAGCGAGCCTTTCCATAATACTGGTCATTTAATGAAAAATAACAAGTATTAAGAAAAACCCAAATTGTCCAACAATGGAATGGAAATAATATTTCTGACAGTGGATGGAACAAAATAAACGTTATCAAGTTCCAAACATTGTCCTGATGGTAAATCTATCTTGCAGCGTCCAACGCGTTTGTCTTCAACTGGATTGTTGTTCCCAACATGCAAGTTGATTTCACCTTACTTGACTAGCCTGTGTTCAATGGCCCCTTGCACATTATTATAAATGTGCGAGTCACAGGCTGTATCTAATACCCAACCATTGGAGTCAAAAGTAGTCATGTTCATTTCAATAACAAACATACCTGAGCTAGAAGCCGGTGGCTTCTTAGCTTGATCTGCCCTTAGCTTAGGGCAATCTTTCTTCCAATGTCCTTTCTGTTTACAGAAATGACATTCATCTGTGTGTACCGTTCCGCTTCTCTTGAACTTCCTTTTCTGGTTCAGACGCTTAGGCCTATCACTCGAAGTGTTAGCCTTTGTTTCTCGGGTTTGGGTTAGACGGTTGCCCAACATACATGATTGACTTTTCCTTCTTAGGAAGAGTTTGATCATATGTCTTCAGCAGATTATGGAGTTCGGCAGTGTTACGTCCTTCGCATTCATGGTGGTTAACGATGAACTGCGAATACGAACTCGGCAATGATTGAAGGACAAAGATCACCATGATCTTATTCTCATCTTGGGAACATGTTCAGACATGTTCCCTCCTTCATTGAGCTTGCATCTGTGTATCTCTTTGATCAAATCAAATTCAACAATTCTAGCTGTTGTCTTAAAGACCGACTCAAGATGCTTCAGCATCTCATACGACAACATGCTTTCATGTTGCCTCTGCAGCTCATTGCTCATTGCCGACAGCATAATATACTGCGCGGATCTAGCATCCTCATGATGCTTATCAGACCTTGCCTTGCTGGCTTGATTCCAAATCAGCAACTTGATCGGCAGTCTGATTCTCGGGACTCACGGGATTAGCCTCGTCCAAGACGTACTCAATCCTTTCGTACCTCAGCACCAAACATATATTCCTGATCCAAACTAGGAAGTTTGGTCCGGTAAAAATTTGCTTCTCTAAGACAGCACGGAGCGAGATTCTCGCCATTTCGGTTTCCAGGAGAAATAATAAAGAACGAAAATAATAAATCAACTATTGAAATATTATTTCTAAATACACAGTCAACATAACTAAACAACAAGGTCATTTAGCTGTTTAGCTCCCACTATTTTCACATATGCTTGCCCCCACAACAAACATACGGGTAATGTCCAACAAGTTACCGTAGTGGCCAAGATCCAAATCCATACTATGCTATACTCCAACGGGGGCAGGTCGCATAGCATAATATGACCTGTTGGACTAGTAAGACTATCCAATTGCGTCACGCAACTCTTGGTTGTTAAATCTAATTTAACCCGATGCCCTACATATTGTACCTATCGAGGTCGCTAGATACAATATGCAGTAAGTCATAACCATAGGCTTACTCTAATCCGACGATTACTGTGAGTCTGTAAGACGAGGTCGCCAATACAAGAAAACGCAATGAAAGTTCAGAATTAAAGCACCCTATGGAAAGCATCTCAGAAATACATATATATATATATATATATATATATATATATATATATATATATATATATATATATATATATATATATATATATATATATATATATATATATATATATATATATATATATATATATCTGTACTTATATTGGTTGGGGCTTGTAGCTTGAGGGTTGTTATCAGTCATCTACAAACAAATAAGGGCGCCGCCTACCCATCATGCATGAACGGTCTACACGTAATGGATGCCGCCTATCCATTCTAGTTCTAAACGCAGCCAAGCACATAATGGGTGCCGCCTACCCATACATAAATATGCGGTCCGACATATAAGAGGGCGCCGCCTACCCTCGCATGCATAGCGGTCGAACGGAAAGTAAAATACTTGGTATTTAAACATGCATTGTCAATCAATAGCATATCGAGCATACGAAACAAATAGTAGCCTATGTGGATGCAAAATGACTTCATAATTTCATTATAAAAATTATAATCCCATAATTATAATCTCTATGAAGTAATTGAAAATTTGGACTAGATTGAAAAATCGAAAATTCTATTGACCAAGTAGCAATTTTCGAAAACCCGAAGGACTTAATTGTATTTTGAAACCTTGGAGGTGTTAAATCTAAAATTCAAAAGTAGAAGGACTAATTTGCAATAAACAATAAATTGATAAATTACAAATAAGCCCTTTAACTTTATACTAATTAAATTTAACCCCTCTAGTTAAAACAATTACAATTAAATCATATTTATATTCCAAATATAAAATTCAATCCTCAAAATTTTCAAAATTCAATTTTGGGTCGAACCCGAAAAAAAATATATATATTAAAATATGGGACGGGACTAGTCCCGTCCCCTACCGTGCCTGCGTCGGGCGACACGCAGGCGGCCCGGTCAATATATATATTTAAATTTTATTTTTTAAAAAAAAAAAAATAATAAATTCTAAATTTATATAAAAACAAAACTTTTGAAAATCGAATTAATCATAGAATCAATTTCATCCACATATCTACAAAATCATACAATATATATACGTATATACGTAATCAATTAACCTCGCTCTGATACCACTGTAAGAAAATACGGTCAGAGTTACCCCTAGGGTACGCAGCGGAATTTCAAAATTTTCTTAACATACATGTTAATTGATTATGTATATGCCGTATATATATAAACACGTCAATTAGAAGACTAACCTTACTTCCAAAGCAGCTTCCAAGTTTTCGTAATAATTCGGTGTATCTTCTCCTTCGTCGAAGTCGAAGATATCTGCAATACTTTGATTATCTAAAAGACAATAAAAGTTAGTTTCCAGCTCCTAGAACCTTAACCTTGGTATCCACGGATGAACATCCTATCGGAAAGAATGCTAGGATATTCTTTGTGTGACCAAGAAGATGGGGCGGCGATTCCTCCGGTAGGTGGCGCGCGCGTGTGGCTTATAGAGCATGGGAGAGCTTTTTATTTTCTCTAAGAAAACTGGGTAGAATAATTCTCTAAGAATTTAATTCTTCAACTGTGTGAAAATCTATGTCAAAAGCTCTCTAATAGTCTACTATATATAGTAGTCAATAGAAGCCTAAAGCATAAGCAATTAGACTTCATAAAGGAATAAGAATCTAATTCTTATCGCACTAGGAAACCAATTTCAAGTCTAGATTCATTCCCAATCAAATTAAAACTCCAGAAAAATCTAACTTATCCCTTAGACTTCTAATAGAGGAAGGAGTCCCCTACTCCGACTTGCGCGCGCGCGCGCATCCTAAGGGTGATATGTGGGTCCCCATTTTGGGACCCACTTATAGTTCTAAGGCAATTCAAACTCCAAGTAGATTTTGCCCAAGTGCATATGTTAATTCTAAATTAACATATCCTTTCAAATCAAACCTCTATTATATTTCCAAAATATAATCTTTAATTGTATTTACATAAAAAATACAATTAATTAGCCAATTCAATTAATAATTCCAAATTATTAATTTAGCCACTAAATATTATAATTAATTCTAAATCAATTATAATCCATCAATCACAATTAATTCCAAATTAATTGCGATTCCATCTTCAAGGATATTCTGATAGGCTGAATCACCACATATTGTGATCCATAGGGCCTCATCGTATTAAGCAAGTCCTAGACTAGGCAACATGGAATTCCTAGACGGTTCCATTTGCAATATTAATACATGAGGACGTTTGAGAGGTTTCTCAAATCTAACCCTTTCGTTGCGAAGTCTGTTGCGCTCAACGCGGCGATGGTAACGTCCCTTCATCTGACTTGCTCGAATGTATCTAGGATCGATCAAGTGTCTATCCCAATAATACATCCACATGCGTCTTCAGTGAGTTGCATGGTGTATCCAATATCTATTATGACCATCATAATAATATTGATACGCTGGCCAGCGGTTTTACCATCACAACTATGAACGACTATGAGCAGTGCTCTCCTGTGCTACACTTGAGAGATGAATCCTTCACAGAATCACTTATCATCCCCATTTGTATGTAGCCATAATCCTGGATCGTGTCTTAGGTCAACTACTTATTCAGAGCTGACATCGACGGGTCCACCAAGGATATGGGGCAACAAATGTGATGATAAAGTCCTGTAAGTCCAAAGGACGACTGGCATCACTTCGACAACTCACCGGTTCCCATAGACACTTCGGTGTAGAGTATACATCGATGGGAGTGTCCGTTGGGTACCTCCATTGTTCGATAAAGCTTCTTCGAACAACTATGCGCAGTTATGGGAACGTTTCTCGATTGTCCAACAATCCGTTCCGTGGCCATGGGATCGGCTCACACTTGCTCCAACAAGTATAACCTCCACGCATACTAGTCTTATCTGGTTCATTCAGACCCCTACATCCGAGATGGACCTCGACTAGGGAGAGTTTGGGATAGATGATAACTCACATAGCTCCCACTATCTGTGTGATCGGTCATCTATCCGAGGGGACATGTTTAATATCAATACAGACAGTAATAAAGATATGACATGTTGCAGCCTGGTGTAATATAAATATGAAAGCGATACTCAATAGTAAAATGCAACAAACATATATTATATTACGTTGGCCTGTGTAATAGTACATATATGCCCTCTATAAGGGCACCATGCCCTTAGTAAGGACTGTCTCTAGGACATATACACTATCATTATTTCCATATAAGTATTCCTTTAGCTCCTTGGCTCCGTGAGTCTCTACTTGGTATGCCGCTTCATGGAACCTTGTGAAGAATTCCCTCAAGTCTTTCGACGGTCTTTGAACGATTTCGGCTAAGTACTTGACTCCCCTTTTCTTCCGAATCACTTTCTCAAATTTTTTTATGAATTGAGATGTAAGTTCTTTGTAGGATGTGATGGACCCATTGTCTAAGTTAGACCACCAAACCATTGCCTCTCCACAAAGTGTCGATGGGAAGATCAATGCCATGGTGTTGGGATCATGCCCATGGGCTTCCATCTTTGTGCCAAACCTTACAAGATGGTTCTTCGGGCTGCTAGTACCATCATAATTTTCCAAAGTTGGGAATCCTCTATCGGTCTTCACCACATGAGTTCTTATGGCGTCACATAGTGCGCTTGGCTCCATGTCTTTTTCTTGCTCTTGGACGCTTGTTTTCAATGCATCTATTTGTGCTTCAATAACGTTTCTTTGGGCTTTCAGCTCTTCAAGGTTTAGCCTCCTCCCGGTCATGGGGTCGAAGCCTAACATTGGAGTGACTTGTGCCACTGTCCTTCCACCATTATTTTCTTTCATCGCTTCCGGACGGTTCTGAGGAGTGGTTTGATTTGGAAGAGTTGGCGGATTGATGACTTGTAGTTGGAGTTGGTCCGTAGGAACTTGGAGATGGTCCGGGGGATGCGGATTATTCGGTCCTTGCGAGGCCCTTACCCTTCGGTCGATTATTTCTCTCAAATCTCCAGGAGCTCCTTGGGGACCTTACCTTGATTGCATGCCTTGGGGCCCTAGCCTTGATTGTATGCCTTGGGGTCCCAGCCTTGCATGAATTGGCCTAGGACTCGCTAGAGATTGAGCTTCATCTTGAGCGGGATGTGCTCTTGCTAGAATGGGTGCGGGTTCTTGCACTTGGGGCCCTTATTTCTTCCTCTACTTTTCCTGCCTCATTTTCTCCTAGGCATCCTTGCATGGTCAGGAGGAACAATCCGTATTGCGCCTCCGTGAAGCCAAAGTCCGCGGGACGGACTACTCGTCCATTGGGAAGAGTGAAGTTCATTGCTGCTGGTTGATCTTGCCTTGGGAGCCGTTGAGTTTGCCTTGAGACCGGTTGAGCGGAATTCCTTAATGCGCCAAAACCGGATCCGACGGGAATCCCTTGAGGCGCATTTTTGGCAACTCCTTCCTCGGGAGAAGTGACGCTCGCCGGTGCTCCGTCGAGCAAGTCGTTGTACGGGTAATCATCAACATTATCATTTCTAACAGCCCTACCACCATTGCCTCGCCCCTTTCCTCTACCTCTGCCGCCCAACGGGGGACGGCCCCGAGGACGAGCAGGTGGGGGTCCAGTGACAGCGGTCGCAAGGCGGGTACTTCTGATGAACGTGTATTTTACACCTTCATTCGAGTCTTTTCTTCACCTATTTAGCTATCCTCTACGATAATTTAGCTATATTATAGTGCATTTTATTAGAATAGTGTCACGTTTCCCTTTTCTTTGCATTTTTCAAGTTTCAGGTGAAAAACGTGATTTTCCGGGCAATTATGTTGAAGAGAACGAAGATTCTGTGTTTCGTGGTCATCCGTGGTGTATCTAGAAGGTTCCGGACGAGATTTGAGGTCTAGGGGTCGAGTTTCAAGGCTTAAAGGTCACTAGAAGGCAAAATCCGAGTCCGAAAAGCAAAAGAAGACCAAAAAAGCGTCCACCGCCTCTGGAGCTCCCGGGCGGTTCGCCCCACGCCAGGCGGTTTTCCCGGCGTCTGGGGCGATTCGCCCCACGACCTCCGTACTCCTATATATAGTTGCATCTGTTTCTACGTCTTTCAGACCTTTTTTCATACTTTTCACATTAGTTTTAGATAGCAATTCTCAAGAGCCTGTTCTGGGAATTCTTAGCACATGAGACTATTTTTCTTATCAATTTGTAGGATTAAGCATAGCAATTGGACCTCGTTGTTTATCAATTCTTGCTTGGGAGTTCAAAATTCTTCGGAGATTGACAACCTTCGTCGGTAACATTGTATCTCACGATTTTTATACTTTTATTTATATCTTTCAACATGTTTTCATTCAATCTTGCTTTGATTTCTGTTGATTGCATGTCATCTATGAGTAACTAAATCTACGTTGGTGATAGTATGTGATTTCTTAGCTAGGGTTCATAATTATGCATGATGGCTGTAACGCGAATCAGACTTGAGTTATTGCTTTATTTCTTTGATCTATCTAAGCCCCCTATCTTCGTAGTGTTGAATTGAACGGAACACATTGGACAATTCATGATCTTAGATTTCTATGCAAAACGATCGAGTACTTCATGCATGATTATTAACCTGATGCTTTGAATGATCATACTATCACTAACTTCCATTATTATTGATAAGAAAATCTGTGCTAAATCGTTTGTTGAGTTTATAGTTTAAGTTAAATTAGATAAAGCTAGTTATAGTCCTTAGAGATCGACACTCGAGGTTATTTTACTGCTACACTACGGTTTTCGTTGTAGTTGTGAATTTCCTTTGGATAAAAATAAATTTATTTGATTAATTGAGTCTGACAAACTCCCGGTTCATCAAATTGGCGCCGCTGCCGGGGACTATACTCCTTTTTCCTGTTTAGCTTATTTATATTTTCAGCATTCAATTCCTAGTTTTAGTAGTTTTATTTAATTTGATCTCTCTGATACTCTCTTCTTAGCTTGTTACAGATAGTGTATGCGAAGTACACGATCTAGAGGAACACCGCTTGCTGAACCAATCGCTGAAATCGACAGAGTCTACCACCAAAGAAGGCGACTACTTCGACGACGTGAACTAGAGGAAATAGAGGATACCGATTTCTCTGAATCTCTACACAGTCTTTTTGAAGAAATAATCGGAATGGCAGAATCTAAACTACTGAAATCGTGGGTTCAACCCACCAAGGATCGTATGAAGGGACCGGCGATTGTTCTTTCGCCTGCAACTCAAGATCTGGAAATAAAAAACCACATGTTCCACCAACTTCCGAGGTTCTATGGCCTGGCTAGGGAAGACGTGATGGGGTACTTGCATGATATCGATGACTTCGTCAACCAACTTCCACGACCCGGAGCTGAAATAACAGCGGATGAGTTGAGAATGAAGGTTTTTGCTATGGGGCTTGGCGACAAGGCCAAGTCATGGTTGAGTTCTCTACCGGGGGGTTCGCTTGACACTTGGGCAAGGGTTTTTTCAGCATTCATGGAGAAATACTTTCCTCACATCTTGACTACCGCGCTTAAGGCGCAAATCACTGGATTCAAACAAGACTATGATGAGACCATCTACACCGCGTTTGAGAGGTTCCAAGACCTCATGAACAAGTGCCCTCACCATGGTTTTGAGCTTTCGGATCTTGTCCAACACTTCTACAATGGACTGACCTTTGAGAATCAGCAAGTGGTGGATTTCCAATGCCGTGGAAATATTTGGGAGGAAACCGCGGAAGCCGTTTGGGCGGTTTTCGAAAGGCTTGCTAAGGGTTCGCAATTCAAGGATCCAAGAGCAATGGTTAGGAGACGTGGACCTGAAGCTCCACCTACTCAGGAGACCCCTATGCATGGGGGGTAATGGTGACCGATTCGAGTGCTTTACTAATGTGTTGAGACAAGTCCTCAAGAGCTCCGCTGGAACAGCTATGTCGAATGAAGTTTGCCGAATATGCAAGAACTATGGGCATGGGGCTCATATGTGTAGATCGGAGCTTGCATATGATGATGGCAATTGGGTTCAAGGAAGCGAAGAGGAAGCTTTTGCTGCGGAATTTGGTACTCAAGAAGATAGCTATGGACAAGATGGTAGGAATCCTCGAGGTGGATTTTGCAGAAGAGGGTTCCGGAGGATCGTGACAAGTGTCCGGCCAAGATTGAGTCTCTCATGGGCTTAGGCCCATTTGAAGTGACCCATGGGCCTTGGCCCAGATCTTCTACTGAGGTTGGCTAGGGTAAAATGGTCTTCCTTGGTACCAAAGTGCTCCTAGGGTGGGTGTCGCCCTAGTACCGTCCGAGGATGGGGTAGTAGGGCGACTGCCGAGCTTCTAAGGTCCGAGGACCACTTTTTCCTTAGGACATGTTAATTCTTCCTTTACGTAAGGAGTTATGTCCGACCACCTGTGGTAGTAGGGCGGAAGGACACTCGTCCGACTACTAGTGCTAGTAGGGCAGAAGGGCACCAATCTTGTTCCTCTCGGCGTGCTAGTAGGGCGAGCCTATGTAGCCGGAGGTCGTGGTGTAGCCCGAGGAGCTCTTTGCTGCGCTTTCCTTTCCCCTAGCTGGTGGCTACTAGGACTTTGTCCTGCTAGTAGGGCGTCACCACGCTAGTAGGGCAGCTCAATGGCTAGTAGGGCAGTTGTACTTTTAGGTCGAACATAAGGACTTAGGCTATTTTGCCTAGTCTTTTGTCAAGTCGGACCATGATGAAATGTGATCGGACCCTTCTATCATGGTCATCCCATGACGCCCTAGTACGCTCTTAGACGCCCTTAGGGGTTGGACATATTCCGACACCAACAGGACCGACCAGGGGAGGTCGACCTGGGTCCTCGTGCCTTCCTTATGTTCCATACACTACAAGGAAAACTGATTTTAGCTATGTTAGCGATCCGTCGCTAAACACCAATAGCGACGGAAAGCCCGTCGCTAAATAGGACGTCGCGAAAAGTGGCGTCGCTAAAAAATAAAGAGACGGTTAATATTATCCGTCGCTATATATAGCGACGGTTCAGTTTATTCGTCACTATATTGTCGTTGACCAACATAGAGACGGATGACTTTATCCGTATCAATAAATAGCGACGGACTATGTTATCCATTGCTAAAGCTAAGGGACACGTGTCATTCCCTTGCGAAGGGAATTTGGCGACGGATAAACTAATTTGTCGCTAACTTCTCTGATTTTTTTTTTTAAATTGATTTTTTGTTTTACTGAATTTATGTGAAAAATTGTTATTTTAACTCAAAATTGAGTACGACTAACAAAATATATACGATTGATTCATTTTACGATAATCGAAATTTCAATAAAAAACTAAAAGTGTACGTACAAAGAAACTAAAAGGTACGAAGATAATCATTAAAATAAACGTGAATCCTAAAATGTACGGATAAAGAATAACAATCCTAAAAAGCACTAATCCTACGGGCTCTCCACTAACCAACCAACCCCTTCAGCCGTCAACGCCCCATCCCTATGTGCCTGCTCATGGGTCACATGGTTCTTCCACGATTCCAGCCACAGATCCCGATTCTCCGATTGAGGTACTAAACCCATTCTTTATGCCGAAAGTACCTTTCCTTGGCATAATAAATCGAATGCCTGTGAATCTTTTCCGCCCGGATGTTGAATACCCTCAATATCTCCTCCGCATTGGAAGGAGGGACATAGTAGTATTTCTGCAACACAACAATCCCACAAAAAATCCCACATCAGTGCCCCACAAGAACAAATAATGTGCGTATACATATGTACAGTAAAGGCAATGCCCCAAGAATAGATACTATAGGCAATGCCCCAAGAATAGATACTATAGGCAATGCCCCAAGAATAGATAATATAGGCAATGCCCCAATAACAGATAAACAAGTAATGTACGTACACGTATATAATTAAGGCAATGCCCCAAGAATCCAATATAGAAATATTCAAGTAAAGATAGTAAAGTACCTGGAATTCTTCCCACAAGTGCTCCTTCACGGGTCGAGGAAACGTAGCCCACCTTTCTCCGCCACTCCCAGGAGGCGTAAAGAACTCTCTTTTCATGAGCATTTAAATCCTTCTAGAAGCTATAGTAAGTTGAATCCTGTCACACATTTTGAAAGATTAAAAGTTGGAGTACCGACAACTATATATACAAGAACAATTAAATACCAATTTATTAAGAACTTACTTAGATCCGTTGGTGGAAATACTGGAAGCCCATTGATCCGTCGAGGGCCGCCCGGTTGCGGTGCTTGATCCATGGAAACTAATTAATATACATATATCATCATTACACTCAAATACAAAACACTAAAATACAAACTCTTAATGTGTTTAGACAAATACAAGATGTGTTTAGACAAATCCGTCGTTATATGTGAACACGAAAGGATGTCTGGATCTTTAGGATCTTGAAATCTCCATCTTTAGTTACTGACTAAAGATGGAGACTTCAAACTCCTAAACATCCAGACACATTTATTGCTCACATACTACATTATGTATATACAACTTATTAAGAATAGAGGGTTTACATGATTACGATATTGAACTAAACTTTGAGAAGGGTTGAAATACGCTGGTACAGTAACAACGGCATTAGAAATGTTGTTGTTACGGTACCAGCATACTACAATCATTCACAAGCCCAGGCCAAGTACCATACCATTCATCAATCTATATATATGGAAGTGATGGTGTGTCCGAAGGACAGTGTGTTTGTATTTTTTATGCATATACGTATATCATCATCGCACTTTATAAAATGATTAGATATTACCAAAAATCCTTTAATTTCGAAAATCCTAAAAGTCATTACATAAATGTATTCCTCATAAATTTTTCCTATACATGAATGTGGCTACATGAATGTGTACATTAATACATTAACAATAAAGTGTATTTGTCCTTTAGAATTCCCAACACCAACTATAAGAAGTCACCTAATTTTAACATATTGTCACACAAATATGGAAAACCCTAACAAATTCAGCTTTGAAGAAACACCCCCACATTCCCCCCCACCTTCTCCCCCACCACAAGTTCAGCCCGATCAGCCCGAGATATGGGCTGAAATGGAGGAAGCTATGGAAGAGACATTTCCTCCACCTCCTCCCAAGTCTCCTACTCCTCCCCCTTGTGAGCACAAGGAGGTTGAGTATTTCGAAGACCTTGGAGTTTTCTGCAAGCTATGTCAACAGCGGCTTGTCGATCCAAGGGATGTCATCGACTGGTCACTCTTGAATGAGGAGTCAAGCTCCGAGGACGAGGACGAGGGGATGAAGAGTGACTAGAATTGAGTTATGTAAACTATATTATTAATAAAAATTCTAACTTTTTATATTTTCTATCTTTCTAATATGTGTTCATTGCAGTCACATATTCTTTTTTTCTTATTCAGTTAATTAATCATTTTTTCCTTTTGCTTATTGAGTTAATTATTAAGCATTTCCAATTGAGTTAAACTAAGTACATAATAACATAAAAGAAAAGAAAAAAACGAAAAAAAAAAGGGTTAGGCAAATTAAACAAAATTCACTTGATGTACTATTTAAATTAACAATTAACAAGTTTCTAAATTAACAAATTCAATCAAGAAACCCTAAACCCTAAATTAAAATTAACATACCCCAAATTAAAATTAATAAACTGACAGTTAGGAATCCTAACCTTTTAAATGGGGAAGAGAGGGAGAAAGTAAGTGGTGGTGGTCCGGCGCAGTGGCGGTCCGGCGGTGGAGGTGCCTTGCTCCTCGTACCCTAGCCTCCAATAAACATAGAACAAATTCAATCAAAATCACCATCAAAATCAAAATCACTATCAAAATGAAAAATACCCAAAATTTAGGGTTTATGTTAATTACCTCAAACTGTTGAAAAAACCTCCAAATTGATTAGGGATCGACCTCCTTGTTGGATAGGCTTCGATTTGAGCTAAAATTTACTTGAATTGGTTGAGTTTGGAGATGCATCGAAGAAGAAGAAGAAGAAACGAGAGAAAAGGAAAAATGGAGAAACAGAGAAATGAGGAAGAAGAAAGGTCGCCCGTTTGTATATCGCGACTTAGCAACGGATGAACTCATACGTCGCTATATGTTTATTTATTTACTTATTTTTCTTTTTTCCTTCATAAAAAATAGTCTGGTCAACATATTTAGCGACGGATAAAGTTATCCGTTGCTATAATAGCGACGGATAAATCATATTCGTCGCTAATTAGAACACGAACTGGATGTTTCATGGCACGAACTGAGATTAGAGCGCAGTTCGTGTTCATCCGTCGCTACACTCACCGATCCGTCGCTAAATAGCGACGGATGCTATCCGTATCTATTATTCCATCGCTAAATGGTTGTTTTCTTGTAGTGATAGTCCGAGTAGTGCTCTGCCTGTTCTCCTCTGGAGGATGGTATCTTGACGTAAGGTCCTCCTCGATCCTACCATGTATGGTGGTCGAGCCCTAGATGCTCCTCTTGCCTTATTTCTGTCTTATCCTTGTAGTGAACAATCTTGTGGGTCGGCCTCACAATCATGGTCGGACCATATGCTGGTCGATCCACACTCAAGTGACATACTTGGGTGTGGTCGAGCCTCTTGAGGGATGTCCCTTGAAGCCTCGTCGTGCTCTTAGACCGCTCCAGTTCGTAAATGCGGACTGGACATATTTTAACACCAACATGCTCCAACATAGAACCACAAAGCGTACAAACTGTTCAGAGTTTAGCCGCATATGAATGCTTCTAACACAGAGATCAATGGACTGTCAGGGGGAGAGAATGATAGTAGATGTGAGATCGGAAAGTGCCCAACAAACACGGGCAAAGTGGCAATCTCTAAAGAGATGCAAAGCAGTTTCATCATTATGATCACAAAAGTCACAGATATTATCAGTCGAGCAATGTCTACGGCATAACTCAGAAGAAGTAGGCATAGAGTTTTTTAGTAATCTCCAAAGAAAATGCTTCCCTTTACCAGGTATGTTGAGTTTCCATAGAAAACTCCAGTTCTCAGTTCTGGTAGTAGAAGTAGCGCCCTCCCTACATTCTTCCTGACGTTGGTGAATAGATATTTCAAGATGATAAGCTGATTTGACTGAATAGTGACCATGACGGGTGTAGTGCTACACCTTTCGGTCAAGTGCATCTGGATCAGCAAGATAAATTTTGAGAATTTCTTGAATATCATCCTGCCAAAACCAAAAATTGAGAATAGTGAGGTCCCAAGAGTTAGTAGCATGATCAATAAGAAAAGAGACTTTGAGGGGACCTTCACCGTAGAGATCAGGGGTTTTTGGTTTAAAAGAAGGGTAACTCAGAATCCACTTATCTTGCCAAATATCAATATTATCACCATTACCTACTCCGAATTCCTTCATCAAGCATGTCTCTTGCAGTAAGGATACGTTTCCAAGTGAAAGAGGCATTGGATTTATGGGTTGCGTTGAGAGCATCAGTAATGGGAAAATATTTTGCTTTGAAAATACGGCTCAAGAGAGAGTTTGGAATATGAATAATGCGCCACAATTGTTTACCCAAGAGAGAAAGGTTAAAAGCTCGCAAATCTCTAAAGCTAAGGCCGCCATCCTTTTTGCTTTTGCAAAGAGTTTCCCAACCCACCCAATGCATCTTATCACGATTGCCATCCCCCCCACCAGTAGTTAGAGATGGAGGATTCAAGCTCTCGTAACAGACCATCAGGAAGTTTGAAACAACTCATGATATAAGTAGGTATGGTTGCAAAACAGATTTTATAAGAATTTCTTTGCCGGCTTTGGAAAGAAATTTGCTATCAAAAGATTTGGTTTTTTTCCAAAGTTTCTCACGAATCCAACCAAAAACTTCTTTTTTACTTCGTCCGAAAGTAGTAGGGAGGCCCAAGTACTTTTCATGCTTATCAACAATCTGAACATTAAGAATATTTTGAATGCTTTGCTTAATTGGCTCGAGGACATTTCTACTGAAAACCACATTTGATTTTTCAAGATATATTTCCTGTCCAGAACTACAACTATAAACATTTAGAATATTCATAATGTTAGTAGCATAATCAGGTGTAGCATGACAAAAGAGCATAGTATCATCAGCAAAAAGCAAGTGTGAAATAGTGGGTGCACATCGACTGACTTTTACTCCTTGCAAAGTACCTCTATTATAAACTCCTTCAAAGAGAGTACAAAGTGCTTCTGTACAAAAAGAAAGACGTAGGGGGAGAGAGTGTCTCCTTGGCGAATGCCTTGCTCAGGAGAAAAGTGACCATACTGAGAGCCATTGAGCACAATAGAGTAAGAAACAAATTTAACACACATCATCACAATATTAATAAAAGAAGAATTAAAACCCAGACGATGCAACGTAGACTCAAGAAAAATTCACTCAACACGGTCAAAAGCTTTACTCAAAACAAGTTTCAGAGACATAAAGCCAGTTTTCCCCTTTGTTTTCTGCTTAATATAGTGATTAACTTCATAAGCAACAAGCACATTATCAGTAATTAGCCTCCCACGTATAAAGGCAGATTGAGTTTCACTAATAATCGAGTGCATTAGGGGCTTGAGTCTATTAGTGATGCACTTAGAAGCCATTTTATACACAACATTGGTCAAGCGTATTGGCCTAAATTGGGAAATCAACTCAGGTGTTTTACACTTTGGTATAAGCACAATATGAGTATAACTGAAATCAGCTTCAGACACACTAGAATTCAGGAAATCCAGACATCAAGTAGCGACAGACTGACCAATAGTAGACCAAAATTTCTGAAAAAAGAGAGCAGGGTACCCATCTGGTCCTGGAGACTTTAGAGGAAACATTTGAAACAGAGAGTTTTTACCACTTCAGGGGAATAAGGCCTGCACAGCTCTTGGTTCATGTCTGAGGTCACTTTTGGCTCCACAAATTCCAAGGCAACCTCTATATCATCATATGAGGGATGTACAGAGGAGAAGATGCCTTTGAAATAATCCAGCGCAATCGAACTGATGCCTTCAGCGTCAGATCACAGTACGCCGGTACTGTCCTTTAGGCCTTTTATCTCATTCTTTTCAGCACGGTGAGTGGCTCTGGAATGAAAAAAATGTGTGTTCCTGTCACCTTCCTGGGCCCATTGCACTTTTGCTCGCTGCCTCCAAAGCTCGTTTTCACGTTCAAGTAATTCTTCAAGCTCAGCTCTGAGTTGTCTATCTTTTTCTTTTTTTGTTGCGTCAAAGATGCTTGTTTGCAAGTCACAGAGGCTTTTTTTCTGCTCAACGATCTTCTTCTTAACATTCCCAAGTTGAGAATTGCTCCAATCGATTAACCCAATTTTACAATTTCCAGCTGCTGTCAAGAAGTCATCATCTGCGCCCCAATTTTCTGAGATTACTACTTACTTAATACTTATACTACTTTACAATTTACTACTTCATAAATCATAATCTTATACTAATAATTTACTTAGTAATAAATTAACAATAAATTTAGTATATTAAGAATAAACATTAAAAAAACTACATCTATATATATGCGGGAAGAATGGGCGGGTGACCAACCGCTCACCCGCCACCCGCCCGCGTTTTGGCGGGTGACCAAAGTTTTAACCGCGGACGGTTTTGGACCGAAATGCTAACCGTCAATTGCGGTTTGTTTGCGGGCGTGCGTCTTTTATGTACACCCCTACATATAAGAGACCTTAGTTTTTAAATTACATGTAAGACTAAGAGCACTCCTTATGGAGGTTTATTTGGTACTTATTTAGAGATTTAATCCTAAAAATTTCCAAAATGTCTCCAATGGAGGCTTTTTCGGGGCTACTAAATAGTAACCCATAGCAAATGGCTACTAATTAGTACCACAAGTAAGTTTAAGCCCCAAATATGGGATCCATAAGGAACATTCCAAATAATATGTACTACTCTGTCCCATTTTTACTCTACATGTAGCATATGAGACCCACAATAAAGCCCCAAACCATTGAATACTTCATTTGGAGGGTCTGTTTAGGGCTTTTAATGTTTAGAAGTCTTTATTTAAGGCACAACCATAAGAAATGCTCTAAGTACATTTTAAGTTGAAAATTTTGACCAACCTATTTTCTCATTTTCTAACGCTTTATCCAAACAAGGCCTTACTCAATTTTATTTTTCATTTTTCCTTTCCTTTTATTTATTCTTTTCCTTTTCTTCTTTTTCTTTTCCCTTTTCTTCGTCGTCAAAGTCCGAAGATTGCAGCTCCGATCATCGTCAGCCAAAATGTCACTATCCAATCATCCATTACACCGGTAAATATAAAATTGAATTACAATTTTGTTGGTCTATGATTTACCATAAATTTTTTGGCCAATTTGAAATTTATGTAAGTTATGTGGTTTAATTTTGAAATATTTTGTGTCAATTTTGTCAAATAGAAAAGTTTAGGGTCAAATGTGTAAGCATCATAAATTGAGGTTGTTTGGATGGATAAGAAATTAGATTTTGAACTAGGGACAAAGTGTACTTTCTACGTTTTAATTCCCCAAAAGTCAAATTCGTGAACTTAAAGAGATTATGTTCCTTTTCAAGTAGATGAGAATTTGGTTGTTGCTGATTTTATAACTGAAGGAAGATGGAATATGGGTAAGCTTATGGACTATCTTCCTATGCAGGTGGTTTTGGTAATTTTTGTTGTTCTTATTTATTTGTATTGTGTAGATAGAGTGGTGTGGGCTTATCATCCATCTAGTGAAGTTACTGTTCAGTCTGCTTATAACATATTAAGTTTGGAGGTGGCTTGCCTTGGCATAGAATTTGGCAACTTAAGGTGTTTCCTAGAATTAGGTTGTTTCTTAGGAATGTTTTCCACTTTAAGTTGCCTACTGGATCTAGATTATTCAATATGGAGATTATTCAATCACCACTGTGTCAAATTTTTTTTGGAAGAGGATGAGACTATGAAGCATATTCTTCTCTCTTGCCCTTATCATACTCATACTACCAATGGGTTTAAATACTATCAGCATAGTTGGTGTGTTCCAGGTTTCCAAAATTTGATTGAGTTTTTTAGTTTTAAAACTAATGAATCTCAACAGGTGAATATAGTTGCGCTGTGGTGGCTCATCTGGAAAGCCAGAAATGATATTTTGTTTGGGAAGATCATCTAGTCTTCTAATAAAATTCATTTTAGTTTGGTGACAACCAGGATGAACCTACAACTGCTATTTCCTCCAAAAATTTTCACTTTTTCGCAAGTACCCTGTACGTAAATGATCTCAATTATGCATATTATTTGACAACAAATGGTTCTGTTCTTCAAACTAATGGATCTGCAGGGTATGGGATAGTGATTCTAAAATATAATGGTTCTTTTGTTCAGGCTGCTATTGCTAATATTGGTATTACTAATGTTAATACAGCGCGCTGAGCTTCAAGGACGAATCAAGGGATTGAAAATGGTTGTGCAACTTAACAAGTTCAAGTCGAAGCTGTGGTATGCCTTCGAACATGAAGGCTCCGAAGCCTTCCGGAAGAAGGTCGCCAAGATCAAGGCATCGGGGAAGAAGCCGGGGTGGATTGGGGAGGAGGAGTGGCCCCTGTGGAAGAAGTATTGGGAGGAGAACCTTCAAGCCCAGAAGTTGTCGGAGCAGAACAGGGAGAACCGGGCCCAAAATCTACCGGATGGGACAGGATCGGTGAAGCATCGGCTGGGTTCGAAATCCCAGTTGGCGTGCCACCTGGACGCGGTAAGTCACGTACTTTATTATAGTTTCTTTTTCTTTCTTAAGTCTTATTTCAATTCAATCATTACTTTATTAATTTATATATATTTGATGAAGATATTGGAGGGGAGGGAGCAGATCATGTGGGAGCACTTCTGTGAGGCTCACGGGGAGTTGGATAAGGATGGCAAGATGATCTTCCCGGCTGATAGGGCCAAAAAAATCGGGGTAAGTTTTATAGTTTTTCGATTCCTGAGCTTCTTGTTGAATATTTGATTCTTCGATCAATAGCGTACTAATTAAATCTTAATTGTTTGTTTGAATTTTCAGGCGAAGTTCCTGGCCAGGACTGAGAACCTTGATCTCACGGCCAAGGAGGAGAAGACCATCTATCTCGAGATCGTGAATCTCGATGATAAGGGGCGTGTCTTCGGCATGGGCAACCTCTCGCAGGCGATAGCGGAGACGGTGAATCAGGGTGGCTCCATCTCCAGCTCCTCCAAGCACCGAAGGGAACAAGCCGATGTGCCTCCCGAGTACCTCCAGGAGCAGCAGCAGCTGAAGATGACTGTCCAGGACACTGTTCGGTTGAGGGCAGAGCAGGCGAGGATGAGGCATGGATTCAAGAGATCCATCGAGTGGCTCATGGCGCAGTATGCCCCCCCCCCGGTGGAGCGTCACCTCTCGACTTCTTCATGTTCGATGATGCCGATGCCCCCCTGATGCCCCCCCAGGATCTCAGCAGTAGTACTCTTTTTTTATTTTTCGAACAATTTTTTTCTATTTCGAACAATTTTTTTTTCATGTTCCTTTGCTTAGGACAATTAGTATTTTCATTTTATTAATGCTTAGAACAAGTTTTTTTTTATATAATGTTTAGTTACGAAAATGTTTACGTATTTGCGGTGTACAACTACAAAAAAAAAATTAAAATAAAATAAAGCAATAAACAAATAAAAAAAATATATTCCAGACCAATTAGCGACAGATTAAACCATCCGTCGCCAAATCTCGTCTGCCCAGCACCTGACACGTGTTCTAGCAATATAGCGACGGATGATTTCATCATCATCCGTCGCCATATTGTAGGGATGGATCAATTATCCGTCTCAAGTTTGGTCAACGATGAAAATAGCGACGTTTACCTTTATCCGTCGCTAAAATATAGCGACGGATGAAATCATCCGTCGCTTTTCGAATTAGCAACGCCACTTTTCGCGACGTCCTATTTAGCGACGGACTATCCGTCGCTAATGGTATTTAGCGACGGATCGCTAACATATAGCGACGGATTAAATCCGTCGCTATATCCGGTTTTTCCTGTAGTGACATTATATCTTTGTTGATTCAACGTGATTCTAAGTATCTTATTGTTTGTATTTGCAGGAGGTATCAACCAGTGCATGTGGCAGCATCGGAGGCTAGTACTTCAGGCTCAATAGTTGATGGACAAAATTAAGGATTGCAGTTGCAGGTTTCATTATCGTGAGTGCAACAGAGCATCTGACTTTTTGGTAGGAATAGGAAGTGGTGTAAATACTATCTTGGCTAGCCGGATAAGATGTTATGATGAACAATCAATCCATTTTGATTTCCTATATATGCCCAGATTGGTTTAGGTCAGAGTATGAGCAAGATTGCTCTCTATTTGTATTTAGATATGTCAAGTCTTCTACGAAAGCTTCAGTCTGTACATAACTTTATTTTGATCAATCGATGATGAATTTTCCAAAAAACTCACAATGTTACACAACAAGCGAGATTCCGTAGGTAGCGGTGCTACAGGGAACCAGAAAGTTAAAGCACCAATTCTTCATGTACATAATTTACTCCGAATAGCGTTTCTACCATATAATTATTAAGTTATGGGCTCATTACTTTCAGACCCCCTGTTAGATTCATCAGTTGCATCTAAGTCTAAGGGACAACTTTATCTTTAGTTACATATAGGCCCACGAATTTGACTTTTCGTGCACTAAATCCTGGAAAAGACATATTCACCCCTGGTCTAAAATCAGATTTTCATCTCATCCAAAGAACTTCAATTTCTATTTATTCCACATTGTACCCTAATAATTTTTATTTTATAAAATTGAAACAAAATAATTTGAAAAAAACCCACATAACTTAGCTAAATTGTAAAATGGCCTAAAAAGTTATTATAAAACCAACCCAACAAAACTTCAATTTAAAAACAAGTCTCAAATATTAGGGGAAAAAAACACAATAATTGTAATGCCTGGACTAGGAAGCACGAGGCTCTATTAAGTCGACGCTATAAAGGAAAGGAACTCGAATACAACCACTAGCCTGAAAATGGATAAGAAGGATTATAGCACAACTAATTTACATATATTCCACAAGTTCACTTAATTTCATTTTACAAACCCAAAAACTTTCAAAGCTATAAACACCCAAGTACACAACTCGAGCTTCTTAAGTTGGATTCCAAAAGAAACGTCGAAACCTATGTCGACCAATGCCAGTGATTTACACACCCTCACTGAGCTTATTTAGGTACTAGTCGATCGGGAGGCTCGAACTACGGTAGCAACACTAGTATAAACATCCTAGACCTCTTACATACCTATCTCGCTTAACCTAGGAAAACAGAAAATAAACAAGAAAGAGGTTAAGTCGCCATGACTTAGTGAGTATTATAAAGAGATAATAAAGCAAAAGACATAAATGAAATGATAACGAATTATCATTGAAATAAGACACGAGTAACGTATCGTATTCAAAACCTGCCATATGACTCGCTTAACCTAACTACTACCTTATGACTACCCACGAGGAAAGACCCCGTTAAAGTAAGAACATAGCATGCCGAGGTTCATGCTGTACCAAATCGCGGAACACACCAACCACCGGAGCATTCTGCGTCTGACTTAAAAGGATCTGCGGTAGATGACCTTAACTGAAGGTCCAATCCGCCCAGTGGCTGTCCACGACAGTCCGGGCCCAATCGTAGAAATCAAAAGATCAGAATATCATATCTCTAAAGGAACGATAAAGAGAATAGAATGAAGCTCAACGGAATCAATCGCTTGGTTCACAAGGCTCAACTCAAACAATAAAAGGTGTTAATTATGTTGGCCCATTAGTTGCTGGCCCAAATTAAACAAGTCAATTTGCCCCAAGCCCAACACTACCATCAAACCCTAGCCTCCCTTATTACACCATATAAGTGTCTTAAAAACGTGACTTGCCCCTCATTTGTTGAGATCGCTCCACCATATACTACTAGCCGTTTGAGAATTGAACAGAGAAACCTTGAATCAAGCTTTGTGTATCTTCTCCTTCTCTCTTCCTCTCATCTTTGTGTCCCTTGGTCGGTGTGTTGGGCTTGTGTTGGTAGACATCTTTGTGTCTTTGTTGTGCACTTGGTTGGATAGGTTAACCGGCCTAAAGGAATTGCTGAGCCGACGACGAATTATTGATCTTTTTTTATACCTTACAGTGGCACCAGAGCTTGGTTCTTGATAATTCGTTGTTAGTTCGTCTTAGTTCGGGTTCGTGGCTGAATTGGGTTTGTCCCAAATTCACTTGGATACTGTCTGGATCCGTTGTGCGGTGCGTTCCTGTTCTGGGAGTCAGATCGATTGATGTTTTGATTGGGTTTGTTGCTGCTGTCCGTTCGCGAGTCAGTCCGTACTGCTGAGTTGTCGCTGCCATCTTTAGGGGATTGGAGCGTTGTGGATGCTGCCTTGCTGACAGGATCTGTTCCGTGTTGGTCATCTTGCTGGTGTCCAGTTTGTTGCTCTGTCTCTTGTGCGGCACTTGTGCTCTGCCCGTCTGGATTTTGTGTCCAGATTGCTTGCTGCTTATTGTGCGGTTCTGGTGCTGCATTTAGTATTTGTTTTTGTTCAGATTTTTGCTTGGAGCTTTGTGTCTACCTCTGCAATATCTTATTTCTTATCTCTACTTCCGCTCGCGTACTCCGGCTACGCCAAGTAAGTCTAAATTTTCAGTTAGAAAATTTAGCTCAGGTAAATTCGCTTAAAACCCTTAGTGACCGGGTGCCCGGTATAGGTTGGAGCCGTGCTGTTTATTTTCTGTTAGTCCGGATGCTCCGGATGGTTATGTGATTGCATCATAATTTCTGTGGCATTGTTTTTTTTCTTGTTTTTATGGCTTCCATTATGTATGGCATAATTCCATTTAACGGTAAAAATAATTTTGATGTTTGGGGACAGAAAGTTAAGTGTGCCCTACAACAACAGAAATGTTATAAAGCAATTACTGGAAAATATTCAGCTGCTGATGATGAGGAGAAACAATTTGATATGAATGAATTGGCATGCTCTACTATTTATTTGTATCTCTCTGACTCTGTGATTAGGAAGGTTGGAATTCTTGAATCTGCTAAAGAGCTTCGGAATAAACTTGTTGAAATGTACACTGATACCTCTTTTCCTGGAAAGATTCTCTTACTTGAAAGATTCTTTAGGTTTAAACTGATTTAACTAAGAATATTGATTGGAATCTTGATGTGTTCACTAAGTTGGTACAAGATATTAAGATGTCTGGTGATGAGCATATAGATGAATACACGCCTATTATTTTGTTGAATGCTATTCCTGATTCATACAATGATGTTAAATCTGTTATTAAGTATGGTAGAGATAATATTACTCTTGAAATTGTTGTGAATGGCTTGAAAAATAAAGAACTTGATTTGATACAAAATAAAGGTGGTGCTAGTTCTTCTAGAGATTCTGGTGAGGTTATGCATGTGAGGGGTAGGTCTCAATCTAGGATTCAACACCAAAAGCATGATAACAATGGTAAGAAACCTTTTGTGCAAGCAAAGAGGAGGTCTAAGTCTAGGAAAAGAAAGTGTTACAATTGTGGTGATCCGAATCACTTTATTAATTAAAGATTGTCCCAAAAACGTTAATGTGCATGCTAATGTGGCTATTCATGATATGGGTGATGTTTTGATGCTATGTGATCATGGTTATGTGAACTCTGTGACCTCTTTGTCTGAACATGAGTGGTTAATTGATTCTGGTTGCATCTTCCACATGTCTCCTTTTAGAAATTCATTTTCTAATTATAAAGAGCTTGAAAATGGCTATGTGTCTTTAGCAAATGAGAAAAAGTGCAATGTGTTAGGAACTGGTGATGTATGTCTTAAGTTCTCTTCTGGCTATGTGTTTACTTTGAAGAATGTGAGACATGTTCCTGATTTGCGCTATAATTTGCTTTCTTGTGCTGCTCTTGAGGATGATGGTTTGGAGGGAAAGTGGGGAAATGTGACTATGAAAATCTTGAAGGGTTCACTTGTTTTGTTTAAGGCTGAAAAGAAAAATAACTTGTATGTTTGTCGTGCTGAACCTGTTCTTGGCTATGTGAATGTTGTGAAAGATGATAAATCTGTGTTATGGCATAATAGGTTAGGACATATGAGTAATAAAGGTCTTGACATTATGCATAGGAGTGGTCATTTTGGTAATGATTGTGTGACTTCTGTGCAATTTTGTGAATCATGTGTTTTAGGTAAACAACACAAGATTAAGTTTCCTGTTTCCTCTTACCTCAGTATGACTATGTGTTCTGATGTGCTTGAATATGTTCATGCTGATGTGTGGGGTCCTGCTAGTATCTCTACTCATGGAGGGAAGCACTATTTCTTGTCTTTGATTGATGACTTTTCCCGAAAAGTTTGGGTTTGTCTGTTAGAAAGAAATCTGATGTTTTTGATAAGTTTAAAAACTGGAAGATTCTTGTTGAGAAACAATCAGGAAAGAAACTTAAAGTGCTTAGAACTGATAATGGTCTTGAGTTTTGCAATAAGGAACTTGATGGTTTATGTGCTTCTTTTGGTATTAAGCGTCATAGAACTGTTCCTTACACCCCCAACAAAATGGTGTTGTTGTAAGAATGAATAGGACTCTTCTAGAGAAAGTGAGGTGTTTGTTGGCCTCATCTGGGCTCTCAAAGAGGTTTTGGGGTGAAGCTTTATGTGCTGCGACTTATCTCATAAATAGGTCGCCTTCTGTTCCCTTAGGAGGGAAATGCCCGGAAGTTGTTTTCACTGGAAACCACTTGATTTGTCTAATGTGAAAGTATGTGGTTGTGCTGCATATGTTCATCAAAAGGGTGATAAATTTGATCCTAGGTCTAAGAAATGTATTTTCTTGGGTTATCCTGAAGGGGTTAAGGGTTATAGATTGTGGAATAGAAATGAACATGGATTTAAACTTGTGATAAGTAGAGATGTGATATTCAATGAGACTGAATTTTCTTGCTTATCTGTGCCTTTGACTGTTTCTGGTTCCAAATCTGATGGTGCTTCCATTAAGGTGGAGCACATGCCTGCTAATTTCCCTGTTAAGCATGATGAAAATTCTCTTGATATGCCTAATGTGTTAGATGAGAATAATGTGCAAAATGAACATAATGTGCTAGATGAGCATAATGTGTTAGATGAGCATGAGTTGTCTAATGAAGATGTGCATGAGAATGAGTTGCCTAATGATAATGTGCATGATAATTTGCCAAATGAGCATGATGTGCATGATGAGCATGATGAGCATGAGTCGCATGACTATTCCCTTACTAGGGATAGAGTAAAGAGAGTTGCTAAGAAAAATCCAAATATTTTCAATAAGGACTTTGTGAACAATATTTCTGATTTTGCTTCAATGTGTTTGAATCCCTTGTTAGCAATGAACCAAAAACTTAGGATGAAGCTTTGAAATCTAAACAATTTGATAAGTGGCGTGTGACTATGAAAAGTGAGATGGACTCCTTACGTGTCAATAAAACTTGGGTTCTTGTTCCTAAACCTGATAACTGTTCTATTGTGGAATGTAAGTGGTTGTTTAAGGTTAAGGAAGAGTGTGAAAATGTTAGATTTGAAGCTAGGCTTGTTGCTAAGGGATTTACTCAAAAGGAGGGAATAGACTATGCTGAAATCTTTGCTTCTGTTGTTAAATTCACTACTGTTAGAATGATACTTGCTTTAGTTGCACATTTCGATTGAGAAATGAAACAAATGGATGTGACTACTGCTTTCTTGCATGGTGAACTTGACAAGGTGATTTATATGAAACAACCTGAGGGATTTGTAGATCCCAAGAAGTGTGATTATGTGTGTCTGTTGAAAAAGTCTTTGTATGGTCTTAAACAGTCACCTAGGCAATGGAACATAAGATTTGACAAGTGCATGCAATCTTTAGAATTCGTCAAAAGTCATTCTGATCCTTGCTTGTATTTTAAGAATACTGCTTCTGTGCCTTTGTTTCTATTGATCTATGTGGTTGATATGTTAATCTTCAGTCCTTGCTTGAAGTCTATTGCGCATGTGCAAAAGTGTCTTTGTGAAAACTTTGCTATGAAAGACTTAGGAGATGCAAAAAGGATTCTTGGGATAAACATTGTTAGGGATAGAAATAAATCTACTCTTGTGTTAAATCAGATTTCATATGTTGAAAAGATTTTGAGTAAATTTAACATGTTGTCTGCTGATCCTACTGATGTGCCTCTTGCTTCCCACTTTGTATTAAGTAAGTATCAGTCCCCCAAGACTGATTCTGAAATGAAAGGAATGAAGAAGGTGCCTTATGCCAATGCTATAGGTTCAATTATGTATCTCATGGTTAGTTCTAGACCTGATCATGCTTACCCTATGAGTTGTTTAAGCAAATATATGTCTAATCCTGGTATGCCTCATTGGAATGCTTTGAAATGGCTTTTGAGATATTTGATATGATCTGTGAATTTTGGCTTGACTTTCTCTAAGTGTTCTGAAGGTGTGAAACTTGTTGGCTATGCTGATTCTAATTATGCAAAAGATGGTGATAATGGTAAATCTACCACTTCCTATGTGTTTACCTTCTGTGGTTCGTGCATTAGTTGGAAATCTCAATTATAACCTATTGTTGCCATATCTACTACTGAAGCTGAGTATATTGCTCTTACTGAAGCTTTCAAAGAAGCTATATGGTTAAAGGGTCTTGTGTCTGAAATTGGTTTTCTTGAACAAGATGTGGTTGTGTTTTCTGATAGTCAATCTGCTATTCACCTTTGTAAGAACCCTGTGTTTCATGATAGGACTAAGCATATAAATGTTAGGTTTCATTTCATTCGTGATATTGTTGAAAAGGGTATTATTAAGTTGGCCAACATTGCTTCTCAGTTTATTCCTGCTGATATGGGTACTAAGTGTTTGCCTATTGATACACATTTGTCGTGTCAGAGGATGTTAAACATTGATATTAGATGATTGCTTTGTGTATGTGTTATCTCGCATGTCATACTTTGTGTTTGCTATGCGTGATACACATCTTTGTGGTTGCATTGCGTGCTTTGTGTATGTTATGCTTATATATGTCTTTGTGGTTGCATTGCATGCTTTGTGTGTTGCTTTGCATGGTAATTGCCTACTTGCTTTGTATGCTTTGTGTGTGCGGCCCCTGGTTATTACCCATTGATCTTTGTGATCATAGAGTTTTGTTTGTGTAGACTCGAATTTCCACTTGCATTTTCTTTGTGAACTTGTAGGTGGGTCGGCGATGATGAGTCCTCCGGTTCCTATGTCCTTAGTGCACCATCGTGGGCCAAAGGTGGAGATTGTTAATTATGTTGGCCCATTAGTTGCTGGCCCAAATTAAACAAGTCCATTTGCCCCAAGCCCAACACTACCATCAAACCCTAGCCTCCCTTATTACACCATATAAGTGTCTTCTATTGCTAGCAGCCAAAATGTGACTTGCCCCTCATTTGTTGAGATCGCTCCACCATATACTACTAGCCGTTTGAGACTTGAACAGAGAAACCTTGAAGCAAGCTTTGTGTATCTTCTCCTTCTCTCTTCCTCTCATCTTTGTGTCCCTTGGTGGGTGTGTTGGGCTTGTGTTGGTTGACATCTTTGTGTCTTGGTGGTGCACTTGATTGGATAGGTTAACCGGGCTAAAGGAATTGCTGAGCCGACGACGAATTATTGATCTTGTTTTATACCTTTCAAAAGGAACATGATTCAAGAATCGAGGGTGCAAGGGCGTAATGAGAAGTTGGGTTTAGGTCCGAAATTGAAATCAGATGATCAATAAAGAATGATACTCGTGTCATATACTTTAACTTTAAGAACTAATAAGGTAATCAAATTTCCCCAGGCCGGGCGCCGAAGTGTAATTGAATAGAAAGAACCTCACCTCGATCGTGAGTACTTGAGCGTAAACTTCTAAGCGAACTTGCTAGTATCAGAATCAACACCTATAAATATAAAAAAACCGTAAATGCCACAAGACCTCCTACAAAGCACCAAGTAGTGACCAAGTAAGAGCACAAGTCGTAAATAAGTGTTGATATGCAAGTAAGTAAAGTCTAGAACTGGTTGCAAATATAGATAGTGTACGGAGACTTAATCTTGCAAATGTTATGGCCTAAATATTTTATAAGTCTCATGCATGCACGTACAGAGCAATACTACATGCAGTTTACTCCTTAATTTGCTTATAGGTATATTGTTAGCTTTTAGAGTGATTAACTAGTAGTACTACTAACCTGTAAACAACATAAATTAACTCCTAAATATTACTCTTGAATTTAATCCTACTGCCATAAGTAAATAGCTCCTACTACCGATCTGATTTAAGTAGAACCCATCTTATATTCATTTCTCTTATACTCATTTCTCTGTTTTTCAGAAAGGGATTAATAACAGAAACTTAAATATTTGATAAATATGGTTTAATTAAGAAAAATCTTCTCTAAATGATAAGCTTATGTTACTAAGTTAAGGCCAAGTATTTTACTCTCCCTATGTACCTAAGTAACAAGTGATTACTGTTGATGGGTAAATTATTAAGTCCTTCTAATACGTTCTAAAGCGTTCCTCTTGACTTTTGCCTCCTTCCATCACAAGTGAAGACCTGAAAGAAGCTTGAGGGGGAGGTTAGTAACGGTTTTCCGGTTTGTCAAGTGATCAAACCGGATAATCGACTTTACGGTTAGAGGGTTGAAAGCCGCTCTAGTGTATATAGTATAAAGTTGGGTAGATTATGATTACCTTTTGAGCTGAATGATGTCCACTATTTATAGTGTTTCCCAAATAGTGATAGGACTCCTGGGATTACGCCAAGTGTACGGCTGTGATTGAATTTGAGGGTTAAAAGCCCATTAGCTGGCTTAATGGGCCTGGCCCATGTACCAAATTAGGGTTTCTCCAGGGCCAAATAGGTAATTTCACACTCTTAGGGACGTTCCATGATTTTGTCTTGTTCTGGCGTCCGACAACATGCCCGATACAGGGACCGGGGTCCGAGATGATACCCGACACACCGTCCGAGGTTTTGCGATTGTACATACTACAGCTGAGCCGCGTAGCATTTTCACGAGGGCCGACTTGATAGTGTCTCGCGTAACGTGTCCGATACCAAGCTATGTGACGGACATACCATGCTTGAGGTACCAGACCCTGAACTTTCATCCGTGTTCCTCGTCGGACACCCTTCTCGCGCTTATGTCGGACATTGATTCCGAGTAATACCAATTCTGGAAATAACCTCCGTTGGACTAGGGCTTATATGTCGGACATGTGTGCCCTAGACGTCGAGGTAAGTCGTTTCTTAGTTCGTACCGCGAACCGGACATAATCTATCATTAACATATGTCCCCCTAGTTTCCAAGTATCTTGGGACAAGATAGTTGCGTAACTACCAGTGTAGTCCGAGTCCTCTGCGAGTCGTACTTTTATTAGTGGTTGAAAATTTTCTAAGTTTTCGTCCGAGTTTATTAGTACTTCAATCCTCCTCCTTTCATTCCATTCCCTCCCTCCCCTTTTTATAGTCCGAGTGAAAAGACACTCGGAATATAAAAAGGAGATATTTTGAATTTTGAAATGTCAAGATCCGGATCTTAGTATTACCTCACTCGTCCGACTTAGGTCCTTCTCCATCCGAGTAGTAATCAGATTTTTAGCGACATACAAATAGCGGCATTTTCCTCGATTTCCGTGTAGTTTGGGGTCAAACTGTCTTTTCATCAGAACTTTTAATCTGAACCATTGATTCCGATTCATCCAACGATCAAGATGATTGCTGACGTCAGCGACGGTTCGTATTCCGGGGTTGCCCTTCTATAAATAGGGGTTAGAAAGCTCATTTCTATACTTTTCACAAACCGCAAAATTTCTCTCACTAGAAATTTGCTCTCGATCCGATATACGCGTCCGACACGTTTCCGAGTTCCGCAACCAGATTCAAACTTCCAGCTGTTACCAAGTAAGTTCGTCGAACTCTGCTCTCACTGTGTATCTTTTCTTTTTTTATTCTCCCCCCTTTTTCTTCTTTCCCCTTCCTCACAACGTGCTTCTATAACACTTTAAAAAATACTAAACTAATCTCTCGGACGAAACCAACAATGTCTGATTTTCTGTATTTCTTCCTCCCCTCTTAGGATGTCCGAGAGAAGAAACATGAGCGAGTCAGCTATGTCGGGAAACGTCGACATGTCGGACATTGACATGCTCGACCTTTCCTTCCTTGATGAGGGCCCTGCTGCGCCTTCTTCTTCTGCTCCGCCGCGAAACCCTTCCACCTCGGATGGGCACCTTTCTGATGCGTCCGAGGAAGAAGATCTGGGTACAAATCACCCAGTACGTCGACAAATTATCGAGACGAGACGAGAACTTCCGGCTCGGTCTCCTTCCCCTGTTCCTGCTCCCCCAACTCGGATTCCTCACAAGATCATGATGGGAGCAGCGCGAGTTGCAGGGCATGCCTATCGGACAACTGAGCTGGTACCTATGCCGCGATCTCCTGAGATCACAGAACTTTCGAGTGACTCAGACAGTCCCGCGAAAGCCTTGGAGATACCGGGTTTAAGTGACCCGACCATAGTTCATTCCGTGCAACCAGTGCGGAGTGTTCTCCCAAAGGGGTTTACGTCTCAAGTTGTTCTGGAGAGTTCCGACGACGACGATGCCTTGGTGAGGCGTTCTAAGTGGGCTCCGAGTTCGTCGGGTGTAGGGCCGTCGAACAAAGTCAGTTCTTCCGAGAGAGCTAGAGTCGTTCCTCAAGACCTTATTGAGCCGGATCTGATCCCCGGCAATCCCGAGAGTGAGGAAGATGATGATGATGAAGAGGATGATGATGAAGAAGGTCCGACTGCGGGCTTCCCGCCTGTTGGCGTTGAGCTCGATGCTAAGGGTCGAGTTATTAAGAGGACTAAACGTGGCGAGTTGAAAGGCACCGAAGCGCGGCGGAATAAGTTTCCTCGGCCTGTTTCCGCGGTAACCCACCCTGACCCGACTGGTGAGTTGAATGAGCCTGGGACGACTCCTACCTGTTCTTCGACCGTTCACGAGTCGGAATTAAGTCGAATTAGGCTCGAGTACTCTATCCCGGATTCCCTAGAAATCATAGCTCCCGATCCTAAGTATGCTTTCTATAATCCTCCGATCGGGTGCATGTCGGTCCATTTAATGGCGCTTGAACGTGGATGGCGAGTGCCGTATCACGAGGGGTTCAACGACATCTTTAATAGTCTCGGGTTTAGCCCGTATCAGTTGATCCCGAGTGCCCTTGGCACCCTCATGTGCTTCGGAGTTTTTTGCCATATCCGAGGCATAGAGCTGAATTTCCGGAACTTCAACCAAATCTTCCGAGTTGCAATGAGTCCGGGAAACGACGACTTTTATTTTTTCAAAGCTCGGGCTGGATATGCCTTTATCTTGGATGCTCCCTCATCGGCCGGCTGCAAATGGTGGAGCCGTTTTATTTTTGTTAAAAAGATAAGGACTGAAGACATGTCGGACGTCGATGCCTTATCTCTTTTAGATTGGGGTTTCCCGAAAAAATTCTTTAGAGGCATGTACTCGGACTCTCGGCCACTCCTTAGTCGAGTAGATGATTGGGTAGCGAATTTTAAAAGGGAAAATCAGGCCACCCCGATCCGATACTATTATTTCGGGCTTATCTTACAACCATTGCCTTATCTTGCCGGGCTAACCGATCCGGTAAAAACAGGTTCGAGTTCCGATTTCGGTAGGTTTTTTTTTTTTTTTTTTTTATTTATTTATATCGACACTAACTCCTCAATTTTCTTGCAGATTTTTGGTTGAAATACATCATGTCTCGGATTGCTGCTGCTGCTCGGGCCAATAGGGAGAAACAGAGGCAAATGATCGAAGACAACTTGCTGAAACAGCAAGTACAGACTCCCGCTTTTCTCCCCGGCCTCTCAAACCCGAAAAATGCGGCCGACTATCAGGAGCTCGAGAAGCAGGCTGCCAAGGAAGGGGCTTCTATGCCCGAGATCCCTACCCCGCGACCAATTGTCGGTCAGTCCAAGGGGCCAACAGCTACGGCTACCTCTGTCCAACAGGGGAAAAAACGGGCTGATCCAAGAGGCAAAAGAGTCGCCTCGGACCCGTCTGAGGTGGATGTCGGTAGCCCTCAAAGGAAAAAGGCCCGAGTAGACGAGGTCGAGTTTGTCGACCTTTCGACGAGAGAAGCCCGAGATGCTGAGGTCGCGCGCCTTGTATCTATGGATGAGTACGATCATGCTCACGCTCTCGGACAGATCGGCCGACAGGTAATTAGTATTTTCTTGTAATTTTCACAAGTTTTTTGCCATCTTTGTTGCTAACTTTATTCTTCTTCGGATGTAGCTAAACTGCTTTGTGCGTGCGATTAACGATCTTGCTGACAAGAGGCTGGAGTCCGAGTCCAGGACCAAGGAGCTGGAGAAAAAGGCCGAAATGGCAGCCTCGAAGGTCGAGTCTCTGGAGGCTGAAGTGCGCACGCTTCGGAGCAAAAACGCGGAGCTTGCCAAGAAAGTGAGTGCAGAAGCCGCGAAGCACCGGTCATTCAGAGAGTCTTTCCTTGGTATCGGGGCCACCCTTCATCGCTTTTGAGAGAAGCTCGTCGAGAAGCTGCGATTTGCCCGTGTGGAGGCGGCCGAGGACTTCTATGCCTCGGTCTCTTATCTGTTCGGAAAGCAGCAAGCGCAGGAGGAAGGGCGCGAGGAAGGCTTCCGGGCGTGTCTCGGGCAGATGATCCGTTTGGGATACGTTAAGGAAGGCCTAACTCTCGACCCCCGCAACCTCTCGGCTGCCAAGCTTGATGATGCTAAGAAGGGGGACTTTTCTGCCTACTCGGATCGCGAGATTCAGGATGAGGAGATTGAGGAGGACGAATTCGGAGCCGTAGTCTCGAAGGATGATCCCACGTTCCCGGTAAGGCCTGGCTCTTATCCGGCCTGGTTCCCTGAAGTTCTAAGAAGCGGTCTTCTCGCTCCATTCAAAGTGAATGAGGCTTGGAACTGCAATTTTCTAACTCTTCCGGGACCCGTTGTCGGACGAGCTTGTGCTTTCGTCGAGCCAGAAGTTTGTCAGTACCGGGCCCGGCTGATTAAGGAGGCCGAGAGCATAAAGGCTAGCGGTGACCAACGCGAGCTCACGGCTATCGTTCAGTCTCTCGATTCTCGCCTCTTCCCTCTGCAGATGCCTGTCGATGCTCCGGGTTCAAGTTCTACCTCGGCTGCTCCTCCAGATGTTGAAGAAGTTTGAAGGCCGGGTATACCCGAGCGACTATGTAATCAATACTCTTGAAAACAATCTTTCTTTTGCAAGTATTTTTCATTCGGCCCCTCGTGGCAATTGTAACTCGGATAATACCTCTGTATTTTACTCGCACCTTTATTTATTCAGTTGAATGATTTGCGTAATTCATCATTCTTGAGTCAAAATATCTAAGTATTTATTTTACAAAGTTCAAAGTTGTACAAGTTTGTGATCATAAGACAATTCCGAGCATATCATGTGTCGGCTTTATCGAACTTTTTTGCAGAACTAAAATTCCACAAGTTACGAATCCTCCATAGATCAGGTTCCGAAGAGATTATATCTCGGAACTTATCAAGTAAAAATTTGAATTTTACAAATTTAACTCTTAATCTAAGAAAATGTGTTCCGGGAGAATCTTATCTCGGAACCGTCACGTGATCTTGTAAATTTGAAATTTAACAAGTTAGTAACTATTTCGCAAGAATCTGTTCCGAGGGGATTTTATCTCGGAATCGTCACGCGTTCTTGTAAACTTGAAATTTTACAAGTTAGTAACTATTCCGTAAGAAGCTGTTCCGAGGGGATTTTATCTCGGAGCCGTCACGCGTTCTTGTAAACTTGAAATTTTACAAGTTAGTAGCTATTTCGTAAGAAGCTGTTCCGAGGAGATTTTATCTCGGAGCTGTTATGTGTTCGCCTTGTAAATTTGAAATCTTTACAAGTGACAATAACCTGCTTATTAGCGGAAACATTTCTCGGAGTTAGATGTGTCGGACAAGTCACGTGCTCTTTGTTTTGAGCGTGCGATTCGCGAGTTCTTGTACTCGGGCTGTTTAAGTCCGAGATCGAACTTTTTAACTTTTCGAGTTCCTCCGAGATGTTTGTTTCTTGGAATAAAAAGTTGAGAACTTTGAGTTTTTCGACTTTTTCTCGACTTCGAACTCTTGTCTCCAGGTTTTCCATGCCGTTTCAGACTCCGAGCGCTTTATCTTTTCCCGAATTCTTTAATCCTTCCCAACTTTAGCGGTTTGTTGGTCCTTATCAGAATAAAGTAGATCATACGAGACTTGTGCTATCCTAGAAGAAACCTTACCCAGCTTCATCGTACTAATTTGACGGAAATTTGAATATAAGTACGATAGTAGGCCTTATGGCCGATTACAGACAAGATAAAAGTTCTCAAACTAGATAAGTTCTAAACAAAATAAACTGAATGAAACAAGGAAAAGTGGATTCAGTCCTTCTTCCTCCTAAGCATAGAACTTCTGCAGATTGACGGCGTTCCATGTGTTTTTCAACTCCCTTCCTTCTGAGTCCTTGAGGCGATAACTGCCGTTGGAGTATGCTTTCACGATCTTGTACGGTCCCTCCCACTTGCGGTGTACCTTTCCAACGTTTTCCAGTATCTCTGCCTTCCTCAGGACTAGATCTCCTACCTGGAAGTCTTTCTCCTTCACGCCCTTATTGTAGGATTTTGCAATCAATGCTTGGTATCTCAGAATGTTTGCCAATGCAGTGGTCCTTGATTCCTCCAATGTTTCCAAGTCATACATTCTTGCCTCGTGATTGTCCCCCGGACTGTATCCCTGGATCCTTATGGTCTCTACAGCGATTTCGGCTGGTATCACAGCCTCAGAACCGTATACCAGTGAGAAAGGAGTCTCCCTTGTAGCAACTTTTGAAGTGGTTCTATAAGCCCATAGAACTCCATCTAATTCGTCCACCCAATCTCCCTGGCATGCCTCAAACCTTCTCTTTAAGAGATCCACAAGTGTCTTATTGACGGCTTCGGTTTGTCCGTTGGCTTGCGGGTATCCTACCGAAGTGAATCTCCTCTTAATCTTCATGGTTTCACACCATGCTTTGAACTTGGCTCCAGAAAATTGTGCGCCATTATCTGAGACTAAGATCCTTGGCAATCCAAAGCGACAAACAATATTTTTCCATACAAAATCCATGACTTTGTTCTCAGAGATTGTTGCTACCGCTTCAGCTTCTGCCCACTTGCTAAAATATTCCACAGCTACTATTATGAATTTCTTCTGGCCTGATCCTTTCGGAAAAGGTCCTACTATATCAATTCCCCATTGATCAAAAGGGCAAGTGATCGTGGCTGGGATAAGTGGTCTTGCCGGGGCGTGAGAGGTTCTGGCGAAGTATTGACAATCTTCGCATTTCTTTGCATAAGACGTCGCGTCCTATCTCAAGCTCGGCCAATAGTATCCTTGGCGATAAATTTTCTAGCCCAATGCCCTTCCTCCTGAATGGTTTCCGCAACTTCCCTTGTGCACTTCATCCAAGATTGCTTTTGCTTCCTCCTCATTTGCACATCTCAAGTGTGCCCCTTTGAAGGACCACTTATACAGATAATCTCCTTGGACAAAGTATTTCAATGATCTGGCTTTTAGCCTCTTTGCTTCACTCCGATCTTGTGGGAGGTTCCCTTTCAGGAGATATTCTGTCAATGGGTGCATCCAACTGGTTCCCGGAGTTGTTGAGATAGCAAAGATTGGAAGAGTTTTGAGTCCTTGGTTCATGACGGATGAAGCCTCGACTCTCATCAAGATAACGTTCCTTGTGTCTATCCCCCCTGAAGCGGAAGCATATTTCGACAAGGCATCTGCTCTTCCATTGAGGTCCCTTGAGAATTTCTCAATCTCACATTTCTCAAACTTTGTCATTTCCTCTTGGACCTTAGACTTGTAAATGGATAGCACATCTTTTTTCGTACTCCATTTTCCAGAGATCTGCTTCTCTGCTAGCTGAGAGTCGGTGAAAACTTTGATCTTTTTCACTTGCAGGGCCTTCGCCATTCGTAGTCCTATAAGGATAGCTTCGTACTCAGCTTCGTTGTTAGAGACGCTAAACCCCAAAGTAACAGCATACTCAAGTTCAGCTCCTCCGGGACTTCGGATGTAAATCCCTATCCCTCCATTTGTTCCTGATGATGATCCATCTACTTCCAATATCCAAACCTCTTCTTGGTTAGAGGGTTCCTTAGGTTCAGGAGAGACGGTCTCCTTTTCCTTTAGGACCTCCTCAGCATGTAAGATCATCTCCCTTGAGAATGTTTCTTCTCTCCTTTGCGCCTTCCCTGGTCTTTGAAGGGTGTTTTCTTCCATATCCTCTTCTGGTGTTTTCCTTGTTGCCTCTTGAAAGGCTTTCAGGGCAAACTCCAAGTCTTTGAAACGCTGACTAACTAAAGAGTCTTGGTCTTCTATTACCAGCGTGTTTGCCCTTGATGTCTCTCCTGGTTCTTCTTCCACTGATTCCTTCCTTGGGTACTCTACTAGGAAGTCGGCTATGACCTGGGCTTTTTTGGCTGACGGAGCCTGATAATCAATCTCAAATTCACTGAGCTCGATTGCCCATCTAGCTAGCCTTCCTGACAACTTTGGTTTCCCCAACACTTGTTTGAGAGGTTGGTTAGTGAGTACTATCACCTTGTGAGACCCGAAATATGGTTTAAGTCTTCTCGCTGTGTACACCAAGGCGAAGGCCAATCTCTCAATGTCCATATATCTCGTCTCTGCCCCGGTAAGTGCCTTACTCAAATAGTAAAATTGGCATGTGATCATTCCCTTGGATCTGTACCAAAACGGAACTTATTGCCTCTGGAATTGTTGCCAGGTAGAGATACAACGGTTCTCCGTCAACCGGCTTGGATAACAAAGGTGGCGACAACAAGTACTGTTTCAGTTTCTCGAAAGTCTCTTCACATTCCTTTGTCCATTCAAACTGATTACTCTTCCTCAGGACTTAGAAGAAAGGTAGGTTTTTCTCGGCCGATCTTGAGATGAAATTGACTTTCCAACCAACTGTTGCACCTCGTTGAGCGTCTTTGGCTGTGGGAGGTCAAGGATGGCTTTGATTTTTTCCGGGTTTGCTTCAATCCCCCTTTCAGTTACCATGTAGCCCAAAAACTTTCCTCCCTTGACTCCAAATGTGCACTTAGCTGGATTTAACTTCATGCCATATTTCCTTAAGATGGAGAAACATCTGTCTAAGTGAGCTATGTGTTGGTCCTCCGTCTTGCTTTTTACCAACATGTCATCCACATAAACCTCCATCGTCCTTCCCAGCTCTTCTTTGAACATCTTGTTTACCAATCTCTGGTAGGTTGCTCCCGCATTTTTTAGACCGAATGGCATCACGTTGAAGCAGTACACATTGCCATTAGCGAAGAAGGCGGTCTTGGGTACATCCTCTTTGGCCATCTTGACCTGATAGAAGCCTTGGTACGCGTCCATAAAACTTAAGAGGGCACATCCAGCAGTGGAATCAACTAGCTGGTCTATTCGGGGGAGCGGATAGGGGTCCTTCGGGCAATACTTGTTGAGTTTTGTGAAATTGTTGCACATCCTCCATTTGCCCGGTCCCTTCTCCACTAATACTACATTGCAGACCCAATCAGAGTATCTTACTTCCCTAATATGTCCAGCCTTAAGCAACCTTTGCACTTCCGCTTCGATGATGGCATTGTCCTCTGCACTGAAATCTCTTCGTTTCTCCCGAATATGAGTAATTGATGGATCAACGTTCAGACGGTGAACAGCGACCCTTGGATCAATTCCTTTGAGATCTTCAGTACTCCATGCAAAAATATCATTGTTCCTCTTGAGGCACTCAATGAGTTTCATCTCCACCTCCAAGGTCATCTCAGTACCAATCTTGGTGACTTTTTCGGTGCTCCCTTCTACCACCTGAATCTCCTTCAGAGTTTCTTTTGCTTCTATCTTATTTTCTTCGAAAAATTTCTTCTTTTTGGAAGTAGTAGGGATCGGTGGCATGACTTTGTAGTCCTCCAGTTCTTTGACTTCCCCTACTAATTGTTCCTTTGCTTTTCTCTGTAAGGCTTTCCTCCTCCTTTGAATGGGGCTTGGCTTTTTGGATTTTCTTTTCGAGTGACGGACTGAAAAGAAGGTATCCATAGGTCGGCCAATCCCATTAGCATCTTATCTCCTGGTATGGGGACTTGAGACAGCCTTGGCTGAGAGACTATAGTATGCCCAAGCTTCTTGAATGTTTCCTATCTCTTGTCCGGCTCCTCTTTTTCTTTTACTGATGCTCTCAAAGCCTCTATTCGTGCCTTAAGTTCAGCTTCTTGGTCGTGGGTTCGATTCCCACAGACGGCGCCAAATGTTGATGGGTAAATTATTAAGTCCTTCTAATACGTTCTAAAGCGTTCCTCTTGACTTTTGCCTCCTTCCATCACAAGTGAAGACCTGAAAGAAGCTTGAGGGGGAGGTTAGTAACGGTTTTCCGGTTTGTCAAGTGATCAAACCGGATAATCGACTTTACGGTTAGAGGGTTGAAAGCCGCTCTAGTGTATATAGTATAAAGTTGGGTAGATTATGATTACCTTTTGAGCTGAATGATGTCCACTATTTATAGTGTTTCCCAAATAGTGATAGGACTCCTGGGATTACGCCAAGTGTACGGCTGTGATTGAATTTGAGGGTTAAAAGCCCATTAGCTGGCTTAATGGGCCTGGCCCATGTACCAAATTAGGGTTTCTCCAGGGCCAAATAGGTAATTTCACACTCTTAGGGACGTTCCATGATTTTGTCTTGTTCTGGCGTCCGACAACATGCCCGATACAGGGACCGGGGTCCGAGATGATACCCGACACACCGTCCGAGGTTTTGCGATTGTACATACTACAGCTGAGCCGCGTAGCATTTTCACGAGGGCCGACTTGATAGTGTCTCGCGTAACGTGTCCGATACCAAGCTATGTGACGGACATACCATGCTTGAGGTACCGGACCCTGAACTTTCATCCGTGTTCCTCGTCGGACACCCTTCTCGCGCTTATGTCGGACATTGATTCCGAGTAATACCAATTCTGGAAATAACCTCCGTTGGACTAGGGCTTATATGTCGGACATGTGTGCCCTAGACGTCGAGGTAAGTCGTTCTTAGTTCGTACCGCGAACCGGACATAATCTATCATTAACAATTACATAACTACTACTGCTACTAATATATACTCTGCTGCAAACAGAATCCTTAATGGACATGAGGTTTTTTGGTATTACAAATGATGATTAACAAAGATACAGTTTAATTAATTGATCAATCTGTCCTACTCAAGGTCATGGCCGAGTCGCTTCTGATCACCTAAAAAAAATATTAGTAAAGCTTTAAATCTTTCTAGGCCGCAGAGCTTAAATAAGTTTTAAAGCTATTAATTAAAATGTCACCCTTACTCAATTAACTATAATCAGGTTCCATAACTCAGCTAATTACTATGATAGCCAGAATCCAGATGTGCAAATTAAGAAAATAGGACTAAAATTAAAATGATCATCAAAAGCGTGGATCATGATAAACCAGTAGTATTAATCATATTTGAGTTCGTAAACATATTGGTACATACGCAAAAGAAATATTGAAGAACTAGGAAAAGTAAATCATACCCTGAGATATCAAAGCTTAATTAATCTTGAAATTTCACTCGGTTGAGTGATACCTCACATCACGAAAAATCCTTAAGAATAGTTTGGTTTGTGAGATGAGGTTTGGTAATCTCTGGTAATTATGTAAACATGGAAACGTGGAGTAATATTAGCTAATGAGGATGACAGTGCTTGTTAATTTATTTACACCTGTTATTAGCTTGTAAACTAGGCCTATATTAGACGAGTAAGTCTCATGAGAGACCACCCTTAGAAAGAGACCATAGAGACCAATTTATATTAATTACAAAACAACACCAAAACAACTACTAGCTTCTAAAACACTCCACAACCCATCCAAAATCACATGGGATCATCACCATCACCTGGTCATCATCATCAATCGACCGATTTGACATAGATCAAGGTTTTTTTTTAGTTATTTGAATTGATGTTTGTTGGTGATACAAGTTTGTTGGTGATAGATTTATGTTGATTCCACGTTGTTGTTATTTGCATCTAGATTTATGTAGATATGTGTTTGAATCGAAATTTGTTGGTGATAGATGTTAGCTTTTGCATCTAGATGTAGATTTATGTTCATCTCATGAATTTTTTACGTTCAACGATATTTGCCATGTTTTGTACAATATTACCCATGTTCTAGCCAATATTGTCCATGTTCTAACCAATATGCTCACTGTTTCTGATGCTTTGTTTTTTTTAAACTTGTTTTGTGAGAAATTAACCTATGCGATATGCACTATGTTCTCAACAATATAACCCATGTTATCAACAATATTGTCCATGTTCTGACCAGTATGCTCTGTTTGACAATTTTAAAAAGTAATCTATTATATATTTATGATTTTGTTTGAGAACATGGGAGATATTCTCAGAAACATGGGTTCTATTTGGAGAAACACATAACATGGCACTTGTATATAAAAACAAGTTCATGAAAGATATTATGAGAAACATGGCTAGTATTCCGATGAAACATGGGAGATATTATCAGAAACATAGGAGATATTCTCAGAAACATGGGTTCTTTTGGAGAAACACAGATATGACACTTATATATAAAAACAAGTTCATGGAAGATATTACGAGAAACATGGGTAGTATTCCCATGAACATGTGAGATATTCACTGAAACATGGAAGATATTCTCATAAACATGGGTTCTTTTGGAGAAACACAAATATGACACATATATATAAAAATAAGTTCATGGAAGATATTATGACAAACATGGATTATATTCAGAAACATGGGTAATATTTAAACTGATATGGAACATGAACATTATCAATAAATTGTAAGTACATGTGATATATTGTGAGAAACATGGATAATATTTACATAAACATGTGAGATATTCTCAACAACATGGGTACTATATTTCAAACATAAAAAAAATACTTGTACATAAATCCAAGTACATTGGACATACTAATATTAGGACTGCAATAATAACTATCTAACTTCTAATGACAAGGATACTATATTTTCTTAAATAGATACAATCATTTGTATCAACATGAATCAAATTGGATTTTTGCTTGCTTCCGGCATTAATCCTCTTTTTCTTCTGTTGCACATCATCTACAAAAACAAAAACACAAACATAGACAATATTGTAAGGAACATAGGTAATAATAATCTTAAAAATATGGACCATAATCAGAATAAATATCAACATATAGACTAAAAATCAAGATAAGAACATGGGACATATCAAACAAAATGATATGACATAATATAAGAAACATGGGTAATAATGTTCAGAACATGGGACATATGCTTATAAACGTGGGTAATAATTGGTAGATTATGTAAAATTGCGTCCAATATAGAAACATCAAAACGACAAAAAAAACAAGGATAACAACACCACGAAAACCAAAGGGGGAAACAACAAAGGTAGTATTGTTTAGAACATGGACAATATTGTTGATAACATGGGTTATATTGCTGAGAACATAGTGTATATCCCAGAGGTCAAATTTTCATTAAAACAATTAGAAAAATAGAGCATTAAAAACACTGAGCATATCGGTCAGAACATGGACAATATTGGCTAGAAGATGGGCAATATTGACTATAACATGGAAAATATCGCACGTACTAAAACATCTTACTACCACTACTACTATTACTACTGCTACTATGTGCACAAGCTACTCCATTACCCAAAGCAACAAAAAAGAAAACACCTTGTTCGTGCATACCTATTTTCCAGCCACCAAACATGGATCAAGTCATTCTGTAGAGATCATTGTTCGTTTCTAAACCGAGAAGAAATATTGAATCAATGTTGTACCATAAATTCAATATCAAACGAGATAGGAAAGATTGAATACCTTCAATTGTCCACGGATGCAACATCTCCAATTGTCCATGGATGAAGAAATTGATGGAGTCATCATCACCACCACTCCCCTGCTGCTACACCAACTGTTGTTGCTCTCCCCACCTCCACCACCATCACCACCACCCTCCACCGCCGCAACCATCACCAGACCGCCCAGAAATTGAACAACCACAAACCCTAGAAATTGTTTGGATATAGATTTTGGTCAATTGTTGATCAAATATAGAGAAACTTGGGGTTCAGATTCTTCACTGTTTGAGCGGGGTTATCGGAGCAGGAGCATACCTTCTTCTGATACTGAGCGGCGCTACTGCACGAAGAAGGTGGAGAGAGATTGAAAAAAGAGAAAGAAGGAAGAAAGAGATAAAGCAGGAGATTTTTCTTTAAACCCGAACGTAACAATCTTGGTCAAGTTGGGTCAAAATAGATCCGCGAGATTTGGATTCAAATCGTAAATTGCACATTAGTCCGGTATATCTATAAGTTAAAAAGAAACGGTCTCTATGATACTTTGCGATATTAGACCCCTACTCTAATATCTTTAACTCAACTAATGAAAATAATTAATAGTACTAGTATGTACGTACGTAAAAATTGTTTGGCCAAGGTCTAAAATAGCTACAAGGTTCACACTAGCTTAATTTACTAATTTCAATGCTAAGTTGCTAACACTCCACATTCGAAACAAGCTAAAATATCGATAATCTAATATTGTAACATAATTTCTATAAAATTATAATTATTATGAATGAATTTAACTGCTAATTTAAACTCGGACGTCACAATCTTCCCCCCTTAAAGGTATTTGGTCCCCAAATTCTTACCTTGTTCGTTGAAGAGTTGCGGGTAGTTTCGGCGCACCACATCTTCTTTTTCCAGGTTGCCTCCTCAACATCGTGGTTTCTCCACAAAACTTTCACAAGAGAAATTTTTCTATTGCGCAACTCTTTCTGTTTCGTATCCAAGATCCGAATAGGTTTCTCTTCGTACGTCAAATTCTCCTCAAGCTGCAAGTCCTCATGACTAACTACATGAGAAGCGTCAGGGTAGTATCTTCTCAACTGAGAGACGTGAAACACATTGTGAATTCTGGTGAGTTTTGCTGGCAAGTTGAGTCGGTATGCGACAGATCCAACATGATCGATAATCTCAAAAGGCCCGACGTACCTAGGATTTAATTTTCCTCCTTTGCCAATTCTCTTGAATCCTTTTCTCGGTGATACCTTTAAGAATACAAAATCTCCAACCGAAAATTCCAAATCCTTTCGGCGCCGATCCGCGTAACTTTTATGACGATCCTGTGCCGCCTTGATTCTTTGTTTGATCACTTGAACTTTGTCAATGGCTTCTTGAATAATTTCTGGTTTCAGCGTTCGATCATTTCCATTTGAAGTTCTTCTCCACTCATCGAGATCCCAATTAAGTGGTGATCTGCACTTCCTTCCGTACAAGGCTTCTCACCTCATTAGCATTTTCTAGACGTCGCCAATTTACTATAGATTCTATCTTCGAAGGATCGACCTCTATTCCTTTTCCAAACACTACTTGACCTAGAAATGTTACTCCTTCCAACCAAACTCACATTTGTTGAATTTATCATACAACTTGTGATCCTTAAGAGTCTGTAATACTGCCGCAAGGTGATGAACATGATCCTCTTTGGATTTTGAGAATACCAGAATGTCATCAATAAAAATGACAACAAACTGATCCAAGTAAGGTCGAAATATAAGGTGCATCATATCCATAAATGCCGCGGGGGCATTCGTTAATCCTAATGGCATCACTACAAACTCAAAGTGACCATACCTTGAGTTGAATGCGGTCTTGGGAATATCTTCTTCTCGGACCTTCAACTGATAATATACCTGTCTCAAGTCTAACTTCGAGTACACACATGAACCTTGGAGTAGATCAAATAACTCATCAATGTGTGGTAAGGGATACTTATTTTTTACCGTCAAGTTGTTCAACCCTCGATAATCAATACACATCCTTAACGACCCATCTTTCTTTTTTACAAACAACACCGGAGCTCCCCACGGTGAAGTGCTAGGTCGAATGAAACCTTTTTCCACTAACTCCTGTAATATTATCTTTATCTCTTTTAGTTCTGCTGGCGCCATCCTATATGGTGTTCGAGATATAGATGCAGCTTCAGGCACTATTTCGATAACGAATTCGATCTCCCTATCTGGTGGTAAGGAACATAGTTCTTCAGGAAAATCATTAAGCACTTCCGTCTCTTCCATCTTTGTTTTATCCTTAGGTTGGTTTATGACATAAGCCAAATATACTTGACAACCATCCTTAAGAAATCTCTTCCCTTCCAATGTTGAAATCATAATTGGATCATCTAAAATTTTCATCTTCTCGGTATTCCCTTTCCCCAACTCTACTTTCTTTGTGTGACAATCCAACTTAGCATGATGTGAATATAACCGGTACATTCCTAGAATTATATCATACTTTCTAATGGAAAGTTCTATTAAGTTAGCTTGATATATCACGTCGTCTATCTTAACACGACAATCAATATGCATGATGGTGAACGTATTTTTGACACATTCATCTTGTCATTTTTGCCTTCTTTTGCTATCTTTAAGCTTAGTTTTGTTGGTAGTTTTGTAGAATAGTGTCACGTTTTGTTTCTTTTGCGTTTCTCAGGTGTTTAGGTACAAAATGGTCGAATCGAGCTTAAACGCAGCATTTTGGATGCATTTGGATCACGTTTGAGCACCTTGACTTCCATGGACGTGCCCGTGAGCACCCGAGCCCTTAATAAGTGACTGAAGATGTATTCCCGTGGACTTTGGAGGCTTTCCCAAGGCTCAAGACTTAAGAAATAGTTGTAGTAGCTCATCGGACTGCCGGGGATTCGCCCCAAAATGTAGGGGATTCGCCTGCAGGGAGTTTCACAAAACAGCAACTCCTAGAAATCAGCTCCCAGGGGGGTGAACATCTGCGTTTTGGGAGATTTCTCTATCCCTAACTCTCAGATTTGATCATCTGAACCATTGTAATTCAATAGAGATTGTGGATTTGGCACCTAGAATACATTTTATTTTGATCTACGGAAAGGATTTAGCGATTCTACTCAAGAGTGACAGCTTGTGGTAAGATTGTATCAAATCCTTTGTACTTTGATTATTATGTTTTCTATAGATTTTTCAGATGAAATGTGTTTGTTTATTATGAGTAGCTCAATCTCTTGTGTTGGTGGTGCAATGTGGGTGCAAACATGATATGAAATTCACTATGTTTGTATGAGGTTTTGATTCGATCTTGCTGCATATTATCTTACATTTGTCATAGTTGCCAATTACATATCTTCGAATATGAGTAAGTGACAAAATCTTGTTCAATTAAGGCTTTGGTAAAGGATTTGAGTATGCAAGCATGCTAGATAAATAGTGGAGTGACACCACTTCTAAAGTATCGATAGGAACCTTTTAAGAAGTGTGTCTTAAACTTGCCTAGACGGTTTGCTTTGTAGAACTTGTTGAAGGCTTTATGCACTGAACTTACAAGCATATGTGTGTTTCATTACATATTTGACCCCGTGTTACCACCAACCCTTTCATCTATTGATACAAAACTCGTTCAAGTTGCTTCTAGTCTTGTTTGTGTTAAAGTTTACAAACTTGGTTTCCAAAAACTCTTTTCAAACTGATTCGTTGATCGAACAACTAGCAAAGAAACCAAAGAAAGCCACGTTAGATCCCGAGAGAACGACACTCGGGGACAACTTACCATTCCACTAGTCTCTGTGTTGTGTTGAGTGTTCTTTGACTTTTTATAAAACAAATTTAATTTTGATTCTAACGACCTCAAAATTTGGCGCCACTGCCGGGGACTTAACTCCTTTGGTTGTTGTTTTGTTTTGGTTTTTCGGCCAACGTCACTTTCTTACCTCATTTCTTTCCCCCTATCTTTTTCAGCAAACTTCACTTCTCTTTGTCCTTTCTAACCTGCTCTTGGTTACCTTGTGTGCTTGTGCTCTTGTGTTCTGGTTTGCACTAACAGGCACTAATAAGTTGTTGTAGTTCTGGTGTTGTGATTGTTTCGCAGCTCAGGTTGGTGTAATGGCATCTATGAAATCTTATATGGTGCCCAGCAACACCCTTAGGGAACCTGCCATTTTTCTTGAGCCAGAAACTCAGAATTTCAAAACAAGAAAGGTAGATGTGGCTCGTCTACCTACGTTCTGGGTAGAAGAAAATGAGGATGCATTGGTGTTTTTAGGGCATTTGAGAAAGTGGTGTTTGAAATTCCAAGTCAGGGATTAGAAGATAGAAAACTCCGAAAGAAGTTGTTTTCGTTTGCTCTTGGTGGAAAATCTCGATCATGGTTGAATGGGTTGAAGCCAGGATCTCTTCGTAGTTGGGAAGATGTGGGTGAAGCGTTCTTTGATAAGTATTTTCCCTATTCAAAGACAGCAAAACTGAGAAGGGATATCTTTTTATTCAAACAACATCCAAGTGAATATTTCTATGAAACGAGGGAGACATTTAAGAGCCTACTAGACCAATGCCCACACCATCGGTTTGACATTGTTACCTTGCACCAGTGTTTTATGATGGACTAGAGGAGTCTTCTCATATGTTGGTGGACAATGCATGTGGAGGATGGATGGGAGAGTGCACCGAGCTAAGTGTTGTGTTTGACAGATTGGAGAGGAGTTCCCAGCATAAGACTAAGCGCACTAGATGGAGTGGTGATTTGGAACCAAGCTATACTATGAAAGAATCTGATTCTCGGTGCTTCAAAGAGGGACAAATTCCAAGTGAATTTGTTGAGATTATGAGTGAGTTTGTGGGTAAACATCAAGGGCTCTTGGAGTGTGTTGCGAATATGCAAGGGAAACCTGATTGTCGGATGGAAACATTGGAAACTTCTTTAAAGAAAATAGAGGGAACAATCGATAACTGAAAATGTTGAGAGAGCCATGAACAATATTGTTGTAACCGACATTCCCGTTGACATCACTATAACAAATGATGGAGCACGTGTTGAGGTGCAAAAATCTGGTGGTATGAATCTCTTGGGAGATTCTTGTGTTGTTTGCGAAGATCATAAGTCTTCCTTGGTGGAGGAAGAAGTTGCACGAATTGATGATGAAGTTGTGAAAGCCTTACAAAACTCATCGTTCGAGGATGAGAAGGTGGGAGAGCCCACAATAAATAGCTTTGATGTAGAGATCGGTTTAGGGAAGAAGAACGGCGTTTTGGCCACATTAGACACGGGAGCCGGTGTCAATGTTTTACCCATGAATGTATATGAGGAGTGTGGTCTGACTGGTTTGAAGGCGATGATGTCTATGCTCCAGTTGGCTGATGGATCTATGATTAGGCCTCTAGGCATGGTGGACAACTTGGTTGTGAGAATCGCATGAGTCGAGGTGAAGACGAGTTTCATTGTTATGCCGGATTCACAAGCAAAACTGAAGGATGTAGTCTTGTTGGGAAGAGCCTTTATCAATAAGGTGCACATGGTGATTGACATGTACCGTCGTACATGTAGTTTTGAGGTAAATGGCAAGAAACATACGTTGCGGGCTGCCATTAATTCATGTGTTGATAATACTTGTGCCAACAATGTTGTAGGATACTTTAGTCCTCTATTTGTTCGTTCAAATGTGCAGCGATTTCACCGATTGAAACGGATGTTGATGGGCATGTCTAGTACCCAAATTGAATTCAACCCCAATTGAGCTTTGAAGAGTCGAGCCAACGACTTGTAAATAAAGGTGCTTCTCAGGAGGCAACTCGAGGTTGTAAGTCATTTGCATGTAGTTTAGAATCATGTCTACCTACAATTTAGTTTTGTTCTGAGCCAATGGTGGGATTTAAGCGTAGAAGAAAAAAATGGTTTTTCAGCATTTCCAAGTAGGGGAATCGCCTGGGACTGTAGGGGAATTGCCCCAGAGAAAAGTTGCAAAACAACAACTCCCCTAAAACAGGTCTCTGAGGGGCGAATCGCCTACAGAGCCAGGCGCATCGCCCAGCTTGGACATGCTGAATTCCCATTTTTCATCCTTCATTCTCACCATTCGGATCCCGTTCCTCACTTGTTACTTGAGTTTGCAGGTACATGCCAACTTTTCGGAGTTGGACACGAACCACTTTATCAGGGAAGTGTACTTTCAATCCAATGTCTCCTTTTCTTTTCACTCTTTTGCTCGTGGAACTAGCAAGAGTTTAGGTTTGGGGAGGGGTCATTGGTTTGCTAAGTACTTTTTTCTCTTATATGTTCGTGTGTGCCTTTCAACTTGAGTTCTCGTGATTAGCTTGTAATTTTTCAATTTTTGCATGCATTTCATCCTTAGTCTAGTTGTTGCACTTTGTTTGTGTGGAGTTTATTGCCAAGTGTTTTGTACTTTTTTATTGTATAGACTAAGTTTTTATGATCATTGACCATACATTACATTTCTATGTAAGTAGTTTGAGGCTTGTCTCGCTTGGTTTGTCACATTCGCATGTGCACTAGTTAAGCTTTGTAGTCTCGACATCACTATGTGGTGTTTTTTGTCTACTACGGTTCACGAAGGCCTTATAAAATGATGCATGTTAGAGTCTATAGTTGTATACCCGTGCAATTATGCACCTAAGAGGCGACAAGTTCTTCACCTTGCTTTCGAGATTGCTAAATGCCTAGGAAGGAGGTAGAGTGAGGTGTGTGATCCTTTGTTTGAAACCTATTCCAACGAATAGGTTTGGGGAGGGGGTTACCGTTGCTGTTCTTGTCTTTCGTCTTTTTGAGTCATATAAAGTTCGTTGCAAAGTTTGTTTTTCTTCTTCTTTTTGAGTTTGTGCTCCAACCTATTCTTTCGAATAGGTTTGGGGAGGTCGTTGTTGAGTTTTTGTAATTTCTTTTCGTTGTTGCAGCTGCTCACTATATATTTAAAAAAAAAAAAGAAAACAAAAAGAAAAAAAATTGAAATAAAGAATAAGACCCAAAAAAGCAAAAGAAGGGTCAAAGCAAGCCAAAAAGTAGTCTTGTTAAGCATTGTGAATAATTTTCAGTTTTGAGTTGTTTTGTATCGAGTTGTAAATTCTTGTTTGTGTTTCGTGTCGCCTAGTCCAAGGCCTGTTCTAGACCACCCTCGTCATGCCATTCAGGAAGTGGTGAAAAGTCTTTGTTTAAGAGTCGGGTAGAATAGGGGAGTGTTGTCTTTTAGGGAACCCTCCTTCGTTTGATGAGAGCCAGTATTGGTTCGCCCTCTATTGAGGAAAAGTCTCACTTGGTGAACAGTAGTAAGCCCTCGGTTTCATAGGCACGGGGCAAGCATAGTATGATAATGTGCATCATTGCGTCGTCATTGACCAGGTCCAGGTAGAGAATGTTACGAGAGACTCCTTTGTTTAACCAAGTGCACATGGAAATGTGTATAGGTTCAATCGAGAAATTCTTCAACCTACTTGCATGTTATGATTTGTATGGTGTTTGTTCAAAAGCATTTGGTAGATACAATAGATTAGTTCTTCTCGCTTGGCATGCGACTTCTTTTTGTGTTGCATTTAGGTAGTTTGTTGCTTGAGGACAAGCAAAGGTTTGGTTTGGGGAGTTTGATGAACGTATTTTTGACACGTTCATCTTGTCTTTTTTTCCTTCTTTTGCTATCTTTAAGCTTTGTTTTGTTGGTAGTTTTGTAGAATATTGTCACGTTTTGTTTCTTTTGCATTTCTCAGGTGTTTAGGTACAATGGATCACGTTTGAGCACCTTGACTTCCATGGACGTGCCCGTGAGAACCCTAGCCCTTAATAAGTGTCTGAAGATGTATTCTCGTGGAACTTGGAGGCTTTCCCAAAGCTCGAGACTGGAGAAATAGCTGTAGCAGCTCATCAGACTCTCGGGGATTCACCCCAGACTGTAGGGGATTCGCCTGCAGGGAGTTGCACAAAACAGCAACTCCCAGAAATCAGCTCCCAGGGGGTGCGAACCGCCCCAGAAGCCAGGCGGTTCACCTGGATGGGCGAACCGCCTGGCAGAGCTGGGCGATTCGCCCAAAGGCCTCTACAAAACATTGTAGAGTGTTGGTCCCTTTAAACAACAAGAAAAGACTAGAGGGGGGGGGGGTGAATAGTCTTTTCAAACTTTCGTCGTTTAAAACTTTCTCAGCAAATGCTTATTACTTTTCAGTAATGAGTTTGCTGATACTTAACTTTCTCAGCAAGCGCAAGTTACTTTGTAGTAACTAGGTTAGCTGATACTTAAAATCAGAGAGCGGAAGTCTTTGATACAATAAGTGCTTTTTCAGTAAATGAAGGTTTCAGCAAGTGATATGAGTGACTGTGTACAGATAGATATGATTTGCTGAAAACTAAATACAGTAAGTAAATCACACAAACACTTTTATAGTGGTATCTGAGAGTGGCGTAATCTCTCAACTAATCCACTTTGTCCTTTCTAGGACTGAATCCACTAAGATATGATTGAGGTTCCTTACAACACCTATCTAGAGCGATTCAAACAGAAACCAAAGCACACTTGCTTCATCTCCAACCTATTCTAGAGAACGTAACCTTGTTCTCCACCAAACTTAGTACTTTTAATCAACAAAACTATGCTCGATTAAGTTCCCCCTGAATATCACGCCTGAAAGGGTGTATTTTCAGTTAGAGAGGTTTGGGATGAGAAAACTTAATTATAACTTATTCAGTTACAACAAGTAATCTAAGAAACAAAACTTTGAATACTTTGCAGTAAACAAGTTTGATTGTTTCTGGTGTCAAGACTTGTTCTTGTTCGAAAGAAAGAAAGAACACTTAACTAATTTCTTAGTCGTGTAAATTCTACTTCTTCACAAGTAGCTTTTTCAAGCTTTAAGTCTTGGAACGGATCAATGACAGTAAAGAGTATTGAAGGGTTTGTGAGTTTAAGCACAAGTGAGAGTATGATCACGTTGTTGACACACTTGAACTCTTTGCAGGATGACCTCTATTTATAGTGAAATAAGGAGCCGTTTGAATTTTAAATTCCAAGGATTTTGTTCCTTAACATGTCACTATCTTGCTTTTGTACTTTCAGCAGCGTCCTTGTTTGTCTTCTAGTCTTCATGTCCTTCGCGTGCATGCTTTGCATTTAATGCTTATTTGAATAGAATTCAAACAGTAATATTGGAGCGCAAATGCAAGTACTTTCAGCAAGAGGTCACATATGTTCCATCAGCAAGTGGTCAGTCTCAGTTTCAGCAAGCACAACCTACTCTGTCTTTCAGATTTTCACTTATGCAATGCTGTTGCTGAAGTTTCCACTTTCTGAGCAACATGTGCATTTGTAGATACCAGTCTTCAGAAATCTTCTAGTCTTCAGATCTTCCAAATCTTCAAGTCTTCAGATCTTCATAATCTTCAAGATTCTGAGCGGTTCTAAATGCTTCAATAGTTTGTTTGTAAAAACAAAGTACATCATCAACAAATGCTTCAATAGGTTGTATTTCTTTTCAGAAAACAAGATACATCATAAGCTTCAAAACCAACCTATCTAGCACCTATTCTAAGTCTTCAGCAAACGTTCCTCTTTTACAATGTCCTTAAAATTCTAAATTCCTATGGACCTTAAGAGTACTAGTTACTGGACTTTCCTTAATTTAGCATGGTTAATTGCTCATCAAAATTACAAGTTTCCTAACAAATTTCCCCCTTTTTGATGTCAGCAATCCATGGCTAAATTAATTGTTACCCTTTTAGAGGTTTCTGATGTTGAATAAATCAGTTGATTAATGCAAGCATACTTGAATAATTAAACAGTAAGCATAAGTAAATTGCATAATCAAAAACCAATAAGAGTCAAAAGCTTTATTGCTGATAGTTATCTTTCAGAAGTTTACAAGAAGTAGCAGAGATAACTAAACAAAATCAGCAAACAAAACTTTAACAAAAACTATTACAGAGAGTTAAGCTTTTCCAGAAGATTTTCTCAAAATCTCTCTTACACTCTTCTCAACAAGTGTAGTAAATTCAACGCAGTCCTTTTCGTAGTTCTCAAGAAGCCTACGGACTTGTAGTTGAAGAATTCTTGCATTTTTGCAGGCAGTATGATGATGCTTTTCAGCATTCATTTCCATGTAGTGAGTTACCCACAAATGCATGCCCCAATTGCTGGCATGGAGAAGCTGTGTATCTGAAATGCTTTTAGGATGAATCTTTCTTAGCCAGAGAAGATCTTCTTCTTGATCCTTAGCAGTGAGATAGAAATATTCATAAGGAATCAATCCAAGTCTCTTCTTTGTTTTCTTGGTTACTGGGTCAGAGTAGTAAGCAATGCCAGGTGGTTTTATCAAATCTGGTTCTTGTCTATAAGTCTTAACAATGGCAGTTCTTCTTACTGAGACCTCAAGATTCAACCATCTCCCAGCAATATTTCTTGGAAGGGATTCTTCCCTTTGTCTTCTTTGTACCTTGAGTTCAATCCATGTGAACATTTGGTTCAGAATGGCTGTAGGAAAGAACTCATTTACCAGCAAGTCTTCCAGCTTTAAGATCCAGCAACCATGAATGTTTCTAATCACATTCTGAGTGGTTTCATCATTGCTGGTCTTTGTATACTCGATGCCGGAGCCAATAGCAATGCTGGCTAGCCTCTTTTCTTCCTGTCTTTGCCTTCTTCTTCTTGATTTAGCATTGTCTTGATCTCTTGCCGAAGAGTCAGACGAGAAATGTTTTGAATGGCCAGACGGAGTTAAGGCTGTTAAAGGTCTAGCTCTTATGGCTTAAGCTATTGTCTGATTGTCATCATCTTCATCATCTTCATTCAGATTTTGATGACTTTCTGTATGGTAAAAATCTTGAGTTTCAGCAACAGTTTTTCTCTTTTTGGTACTTGCTGAATTTAACTCAGATTCTGCTTGCCTTTTAGAACTTTGCTCTTTTTCAGCAAGCGGTTCTATGGGCAGTGGCTCATCAACAGTAGGAGGGGTTTGGTTTCTCTTTCTGGTATTTTTCTTTTCCCCCTTAGACATGGATTGCAACATTGGAGTGATGTGCAGAGAATAGAACTCATTGCAATTTTCAACAAGAGTACTTAAGCTGTTGTACTTCATGATGATTTGTTGCTGATCAGAAGTCATTTTTGACAACTCTTTTTGGATACTCACCATGTTCTCTTCATGTCTTTTCTCTGTTGCGGCCTTATCATCCATGAAAGTCTGAGCCTTCACTAGAGCGGTCTTTGCGAGCATGAGTGCTTGACTTACATCTTGTTCATAGCTTTTGTGATAAAGACTTATGTCTTTTTTAGGTATCGTAAGAGTAGTAGTGCGTCTCAGCACTGTAGCCAATATTTTCCCAATGTCAAGCGGGCTCTCAGCAAGCAATGCCTCATCTTCTGCTTTACAGGCATCATGGACTTTCTTCAGTGCCAAAATTCTAGGAGTAAATTCCTCAACTCTTGGGAACGGCACTAGGTTTGGGGTCAAGGAATGAACTTTCAGGTCTGAAGCAAACTGATCATCCTTCATCAGCAATTCTCCTCTTAGACCATCGTCTATATCATTTATGTAATCAGGAGGAGGAATTTGAACCACTTTGGGGTCTCTTTTGGATTGTTCATCCTCATTTACTGATAAGTCATCGTCATCCTCAGATTCATCAAGGTCAACAACCTTGGAACCTAAGTCAGCAGCTTCACTTCCTTTTGGTTGAGTGGTTGCTGATGGCAACACTTCAGACTCAACAACTGGAGTTTCACCAGTAGTTAGTTTTAATTGAGTAGTTGCTGAGGGCAACGTTTGAGACTCAATTACTGGAGTTTCGCCAGTAGTTAGTTTTAATTAAGTTTGAGACTCAATTACTGGAGTTTCGCCAGTAGTTAGTTTTAATTGAGTTTGAGACTCAATTACTGGAGTTTCGCCAGTAGTAAATGGAAGGGAGGGGACTTCCTTTGGTCTTACTCCTGAAGATTCACCAATTTCTAGATCCTGCGTATCCCTTGCATGGATCAAAAGACTGTTCTGTAGAGCGCGTTGGTAATCTTCATCCAATTCATCATCATCATCAAGGTTTACATCAGTGACCTTGGCATCAGAAATTTGGCTCTTGCCATTTTTCAAGGCAACCTTTTTTTTGGCATATTCTTCTTCAGTATCAGCACCTTGTACAGGTGCTTGATTTTCAGCAGCAGGAGCAGGTTGAGATTCATGCTGAGGTTGTGGTTGTTCAGCTTGCTGATTGTCTTGTTGAGTATTTTCAGCAACTGTCAATTTTAAGCCACCAGCATCAGGACTTGGACCTTGATTGTCATCATCATCGTCTTTCTTGTCCTTTGAATCTTTCCCTTCATCATCACTGGGATTAGTCGGAATGTTTTCATCTTCTTCCTCTTCATCATCATCGATCAGAATTACTAGCTCGAGATGCTTGTACAAAGCAACACTCGTTACTTCCTCTTCCTCATTTATTTTGTGGGGATCAGCCACCATGGGTACAAATGAACCCTTGAGCATCACAGCTTGTTCAGCTGCAGAGGCACTCTTGAATTTTGCCTTCATATTCTCTCTGATTTGAGCAATCAGATTTGAACTCATTTGCTGAGAATATGACATCTCTTCAGGAAGTATGGAATGAACGAATGTCTCGAGCTTTAGCAGAGAAGATCTCTTTTTCTCATTAGATAGATGAATATGGAGATCAGAGAAATCCATTCGCCTGTATCTTTGCCAGTTGCTGACGGACTTAGCAACTCTTGACAAAGTTGTTCGCTTGAAATTCAAGTACAGTTCCTCAGAACTTACTTGTTGATCTTCAGTGATGAGCACCACTTCAGTGGTCTCCTTTAGAGCCTGAAGAAGAACGATATTTAGATCAGGATTGGTTTGGATAATTGCTTTAGAGTTCAAAGCTGAAACATGAATTACCTGCTGAGATTCAGCAAGCTCATGTTGTACAATTTCCATTCCTTGAGGAGCTTGAGTAGCATCCTCCATTTGTTCATCCTGAAATAAATTTGAGTTAGATACAAGTACTAAGCTGTCAAACTTAGTTTTATTACCAAAAACATTAACTACCTGCTGAGCAGGGAGCGTTGATTCTGGTGCAGAGGCTTCAGCAACCATCTGACTTGCATCTTGAGAAGTCTGTAGAGATAACATAATATTAGCAAAAGAATAAGTTTCAGAATTTGAAGTTTTACTGATGGTTGAATTATCTACCTGCTGAAGAAGGACAGGTTGTGGCTCAGTCCTTTCAGCATTAACAGTTTCTTCATTTTTTGGGACTGTTTCTTCAGCAGACTTCTTGTCTTGCTCTGTTTGAGAAAGCTGCGCGGTTTCAGCAGTCTCCCTTGTCTCTGAAATGACAAGTTGAGCAGAAGCATCTTGACCTTTAAGCTCACTGCTTGTCATGAAGACATCAATGGATTTGTTGGATGATTCTTCAATCTCCAACTCCATTTGTTGGCTTATAGCTTCCAGTACAAGCTGGACTTTGTCAATTGAGTCTTTGGTGAACTTGGGCCAGTATTCTCAGCATCACGAGATGCGTCGTTGAATAGTGCTTCTTGTGTTTCAGCAACTTCTGGAACCTGAACCATTGCTGTCTCAGCAACTGGTTCTTCAGCAATCGGGGTTTCAGCAACTTGATGAGTTGCTTGTTCAGCAACCATCTTTTCAGCAGCATCAGCAAGTACCGCCTTTTGCAGATCAGCAACAATATCACTTGCTGGTTCCATAGTTGGATCATCTAGATTATCTACAATGTAGATATCTGGGACTTGGGCAGGAATTTCATTTCCACTGCCTTGTGGTCTGTTCTCAGTAGAGGGGTCAACGTTGAGTCGATCATTGAAGGCTTCCGCAAACACTTCAATGTTGCTGACATAGGCTTCAGTAACTACCTTGTCAACATCTACAGGAACTTATGTTTCAGCAATTGTCTGGGAATTGTCTGAGAGGTCATGGACAATAGGAACTGACTTGCGAGCCAGTGTTTTCTTCCTTGTGTTACTTGTCCTTTTCCTCTCTGGGACAGGATTTGCTGATGACGCTGCAGTCTGAGTGTCATCATCAGCTTTTCTCTTTTTCTTGTTAGATTTCTTCAGTTTCCCAGCAGATACGTCAGTAGTTGCATTTTCAGCAACGGCTGGTGTACACGTACCTTGTTGATCATCTACAACAGTTTCATTTTTGTCACCACCATCTACAGCAGTTTCATCACTAAGTTGCTGAGTGGTGACATATGCAGCTGTTGTATACCTTTCTTGCTGACTTGTGCTGACAACATCTGCAACTGTTGTCTTCTTAGATTTTTCAAGTTTCTTGCCAGCAATCTTAGGTACATTCTGCTTGTAGAAGGATCTTCCCACATTGCATACATATTTCTTGATTGGCAATGGGTTTCTCAGCTGAATCCTGAAGTGTTCAAGGATATAGCATATATTTATTCCATACATAACTGGAAAGGAAGGTGAGACCTTGTTGTCTTCTACCTTAACCTTGAACTTATTGACACAATCAACAAGCCTGTTGAAGATGTACTTAGCCCAGTTAAGTTCCGTTTTATTTTCATGGATATGCATCAGCAGCGGCCACCTTCTCAGGCCTACTTGGTCTATTCCTCCAACTTGGGAGTCCAAAACTTTAATCAGCAGCAGAGCTACTAGACCAAGTGAATGGCAGAGATGCTTCCTCTTAACGTGCTTTGTCCAAGTCACGGGAGCAATCTCTCCTTTCTTCATTTTCTCATTTCTGACGTCACTGTAGAAAGCTTCAATTTCTTCGTCAGTGGCAGTGACGTCATCTTCAGTTCCAGTGGTTGGAATCTGAAAGATTTCCGCTAAATCAGTCCATTTCAGGACGATTTGCGTGTTCAGAACTGTAGTAAAGATCACTTTTTCAGTGACTCCTTTACTATCAGTAAGGGACTGGATTTTTGCATTATTGTAGAATTCCATTGTGTCTATCATGCTCACTTGCTTAGTGCGAGCAGATATAAAGTTCATGAGGCCTTGCTGCTTGATAAAATCAAGCGCCTCTTCATTCTCGTCATCGAGTTCTTGTTCATAGAAGTACCTAATGTACTTCTCCTTTGCAAATCCACCCCAATCATCATCTCACACTTTTCAGTGTCAAGATATGACGGAGGCATAGGTTTTTCCGATATCCTATCGTTTTTCAACACAACTTTCGTTGTGTTTAATGCCGGAGTAGTCACCGGAGCAGTGCGTTTTTCAGCACTGTCGACCTTAGACGACTTTGAGGACTTAGAGGACTATCTCTTTGGTGCCATTTCTTTTATAGATGAGAAAGTGTACGAAAAAGATAGTTTGCTTTTTGACCGAAGGTACAGTAGATTCAGGCTAAAATTTGCAGAGAAAGGAAATGTGAGTTAAAGAATTTTGTCATTTCTCTAACTCCTTCTTTACATAGTGTCTCTGATGTGTGAGAAACTCAATCGATTTGAGCTCTCAGCAAGGGTAAAACAGAGAAACACAGGAGTTAGTGGAGCCTTTGCATTAAATGCGTAGTGGCCCACTAACTTGAAACCGTCAGAGCATTCTCTCTCTTTGTTTTATTAACCGTTAGATTAGTAACTCCTTTTAATCAATGGCCACGATTGTATTTCATGTCATGATTATTACGAGTTTATCTGTGCCCGATTAACGTCACAAATTGATTTTACCGAGTTTTAAGGGATTAGATTGCTTGCTGAAATAGACAAGAATCTTTTCAGCGAGTTTGCATTAACAACCTAGATACTTGCTGAAAGTTCCCCCTTACTTAGATATCTCATATTTTCTTAAGTTTAAAAGATATTTCTGATTTGCCATATCAGTGAATTCTTTTGTACTTGAGATATCCTTTGGTAAAATCCTAGAAATGATTTTGCTCTTTTTTTGAGTTCCCGTCTCAGAATATTCCCTTGATACTTGAATGCCTGTTTCAGTATCTTTGATTGTCTGAATGCCTGTATAAGCAATCCTTAAGGTTTTTCTCTTACTGAGTGCCTGTCTCAGCAAGTGATCAAGTTTCCTAACAAATACCTGTTTTGAAAGAATTACTTGCTGAATGCCTGTTTCAGCAAACATGTAGTGACTTATCATTTCTTAGAAGAAATTAGTAGACGGAGCTTTTAAGTAAGAATACTTTGGCTTGCTGAATACCTGTTTCAGCATTCTGCCAAATGTATCCTTTATTGAGGTAGTTCAATCAATCCAAGGTTATACCTTAGCATTGCGAACCTATTATCTAGTAGGGGCTTTGTAAAGATGTCAGCAAGCTGATCATCAGTGCCTACTTTCACAACCTCAATATCTCCTTTTTCTACATGATCTCTAATGAAATGATGTCTAATATCAATGTGCTTAGTCCTTGAGTGAAACTTAGGATTCTGCGTGATAGCAATAACACTTGTATTATCACAAAAGATTGGTGTTTTCTTTGCAAAAATACCATAATCTCTTAATTGTTGCTGAAACCATAGGATTTGAGCTGTGCAACAACCAGCTGCAATGTATTCAGATTCAGTGGATGAATTGGCAACACAGGTTTGCTTCTTGCTGAACCATGATATTAATCTAGTACCCAAAAACTGACAAGTTCCAGAGGTACTTTTTCTATCAAGAGTTGATCCTCCATGATCAGCATCAGAATAACCAACCAATTCTAGTCCAGAATCTTTAGGATACTATAATCCAACATTGACTGTACCTTTGACATATTTCAGTATCTTGATTGCCTTTTTGTAGTGTGATTCTCTTGGATCAGATTGGAATCTTGCACACACACAAACAGCATACTGAATGTCAGGTCTACTTGCTGTTAAGTACAATAAGGAACCAATGAGCTTCCTATACTTGTGTTCTTCAACACTTTTATCTTCTTTAGTATAGCCCAATTTGGTACCAACACTCATAGGGATCTTTTCAGGTTTCTCTTCCCCTTTGATCCTAAACTTTATGAGCATTTCTTTCGCAGACTTTGCTTGATTTATGAATATTCCATCTTTGAGTTGCTTGGCTTGCAATCTGATGAACGCGGATTTGTCGGTTCCGGTTCAGTCAAATAATATTTGTTATTAAGCCAAAGGCAATCCACAACTACAACAAAAACCGTAGTGTAGTAGTAGAATGACTCGACTGTCGTTCTCTCAGGACTATAACTAGCTTTATCAAATCTAATTTAGAATATAAAAATAGCAAACAGATAGCAAAGGGGTTTCTAGCAGATAATGGAGATTGGTGATAGTATGATCCTTCAAAGCATAACGGGTCGATAATCATGCATAAATTCCTCGGTCTTGCATGGAGATCTTTGATCAATCTAATGTCATGTTGCAGTTATTAAGCACTACGAAGATAATGGGTCTGACAAGTCAATCACTATTGTCCTATTGTGTTCCGTAATTATTCAACACTACGAAGATAAACTCACGTACAGGTCGACGAGGGTCCAATTGTGCATAATAATTAATACAACATACGAGAATTTAGGCTGAGCCTAATCAACGAAATAAAGCAATAACACGGAGTATAGTGCGCGATATAGCCATTAGCATGATTATCTTCCCTTCGCTAAGAATTCACATACTACCACCAACGATAAGTTTAGCTACTCATAATAGGCAAGCCATCAACAGAAATCATAGAAGAAAACATATTGAAAGATATATTAAAATAAGTAGAATAAACTGTAAGATACAATGTTACCGAAGGTTGTCAGTCTCCGAAGAATTGCGATCCTACGAGCTCCAAACTTCTATGAAAAAGAGTCCCCTAAGCTACGAACCCCCAGAACAGGCTCTGGGAAGTCCCTACCTAAAACTACAGAGAAAGGTGAGAAAGTAGGTCCGGAAAAGTATGATTTTTGGAGAAAACTGAGCAACTATATAGGCCTCGAAATACTGTGGGGCGGTTCGCCCCACACACTGGGCGGTTCGCCCCAGAGAAAATCTCACGGAATTCCGCGTTTTTGGATTTCTTCCCCTTTTCGGACTCGGTTTCTGACTTCTAGTGGCCTTCTAACCTCCAGATTCGACCCCTAGACTCCAAATCCTATCCGGAAACCTTCAGATACTCCAAATAGGCTTCTGGAACACCAATTCCTTGTCAACTTCAATATAATTGCCCGGAAATCCTCGATTTTCAACAAAAACCTGTAAAATAAAATCTAAAGGGAAACGTGACACTATTCTAATAAAATGCACTAAAATATAGCTAAATTAACATAGAGGATAGATAAAATAGGTGAAAAAGACTCAAATGAAAGTGTAAAATATACATTCATCAAACTCCCCAAACCGAACCTTTGCTTGTCCTCAAGCAACTAAGCTAGACTCTAATGCAAAAAACATGCAAGACACAAAATGGAGTCTCATGCCAAATAAAATGAACTAATCTACTGAATCTACCAAAAAACATATGAACAAAAACCATATAAATCAAAGCATGAATATAGGTTGAAGAATACCTCGATTGACTTATACACATCCACATAAGCACTTATGTCAAGACAAGATAGTCTCTCGTAACATTCTCTACCTGGACCTAGTCAGTGACGACGTAGTGAAGCATGCTAAGATACGAATGGTTGCCCCGTGCCTATGAAACTAAGGACTTACTGTTGTTCCACCATGTTAAGACTTTTCCTCAAAAGAGGTCGAACCAGTACTGGCTCTCATCAAACGAAGGAGGGTTCCCTATAAAAGATAACACTCCCCTATTCTACCCATCTCTCAATTAAAGTCTTAAGCTATTCACCACTTCCTGAATGGCAGGACGAGGGTGGTCTAGATCAGATGACACTTAAGACAAAAAAGATAAAAAATAGAAAATTACAACACGATAACGAGCAATACAAAAATGGAAAAGACTCAACACTTTGCTAACTGCTATTTGGCTTTCTTTTTTGGACCCTTCTTTGCTTTTTTGGGGTCTTTTCTCTTTTTCTTTTTTTTTCTTTCCAGATTCTTTTTTCTTTTTCTTTTTCTCTTTTTTTTTCTGGAATTTTTTCTTTCTTTCTTTTTTTTCGATTTTTTTCTAGACAGCAGTAGCATAACAAAAAGAGAAACAAAATGACTCACACGACTTCCCCAAACCTATTCGAAAGAATAGGTCGGAGTACAAAATTTACGGAAAAGGAAAAATAAACTCACGATACGATAATGAAAATCAGAAACAAGTCTAATGATGGTGTAACCCCCTCCCCAAACCTATTCGGAAGAATAGGTTATAAACAAAGGATCACACAACCTCACACTACCTCCTCCCTAGGCATTTAGCAATCTCAAAGCATGGTGAAGACTTGGTACTTTCTTAGGTACATAATTACTCGGGAAACAACCATAAGACCCTAACATGCATCATCCTATTATAAAGGCCTTCGTGAACCGCAGTAGAGAAAACACCACTAAGTGATGTCGAGACTACCATGCTTAACTAAGTGCAATACATAAATGTGACAAGCCAAGCGAGAAAAACCTCAAACAAATTCATAGAGATGAAGCATACGATTAATGGCATAGTTGGTTGATCTACCCAATAAAAAAGTTCAAAAAATTCGGCAATAAACTCCATATAAAACATGCAAGACTATCCTAGGATGAATGTAGTGAGTGCAACCTAAAAATCTAAGAAAGCAGTAAACGTGCAAATGCAAATGCAGACGGACAAAACATGCGAGGTACTATACTCAGCCTACCAATGTCAAGCTCCAAACTAACAATATTAGATCACTTAAATGCCATCCCCCCTCATGAAATTTACGCTAGTCCCTAGCAGTAAGAAAATGAGGAAATAAGATGTGATACTAGATGTTACCCCATGGTTTGGCCTTGGTCGGCTGAGTATGCTGCTTGTGAGTTATTGGGCCCGCTCTGGGAGCTTTATTGGGTGTCATCAGGTCTTCTGGTAGGCGTGGTAGTTTCAATCATAGGCCGGATAGGAACAACTCCTCCATTAGTATCATCATTGCCCGTATGGCCTTCATTGTCACTACTTTCACGCACATCCTCACTAGTAGAGTTGTAGAGTCGAGTAGAATTCTCAAGATTAGCTGCCGCTGTTATGGAATCCTCCATCCTGAAGCCCTCCAATAGGATGCGGACTGTTGAAGGGGAAAGGGCAGTGGTATCAGGACCTCCCCCTCCAACATTTTACACCACGAGAAGGTTACAGTAAGCTGCTCGGATACTCAGAAGTCTTCTACCATCTTTTCCAATGTCGACCACATTTTCTACGGTTGATCCGACCGATGTCTATATGATGCTCCCTTTAGAGGCAGGCAAGGGGTACCCCAACGAGGGGCCGGGTACCCATGTCATTATGTATTGGAACCAAGCTAGCGCTTCGGAACCTTCTAGCAACTGCAAACTCAAGATTGAATCCGTCGCGGCGAGAATGTCCCGGTGCCTTCCAGTTCACTCGAACTCTGCAGTCCTCGTGATGGATTGCTGACGCAATAATGGTTTATGTCCCTTCGGTGGTGCATGAATAGGCATAGGAGTCCTTACTCCAGGTGTACTCTAGCTCCTCCTCTTGGATAATCCACGACGTTGTTGCAAAACCCCTTGGCTCGAACGCACATCTAACGAGGTCACCCTTCTTGACATGATTGTAATCGATCCCCCTCCAATTCTTCACAGCAATCATACGGGAATGCTCCTTTCCCTTGGTATGGTTCCTACAAACAGCAGTTAGTACCTCGTATGACACAAAACTAACTCATGCATATGCTAGTGTAAGAACGAAATATTCAAGTGATAAAATCAACAATCGAGCTCCCCAAACCGTAATGTCTAACCTAGCTTCTTCATCATGCAACATACCAATGTAACTACTACATGCAATACATCATATTATGCTCTTACTAGACAACCAATATCCTAGATAAGAAGGCTCAATTCATACCATAGTAGCGAAAAATTCTACCATCATAAATCCTCATAATCAACAATTAAGCATTCTATCGTCAAATCCACCAACATTACATCAATAAACACAATCATATGCAAGAAATCAAAGATAAAGACATATTGCATAACAAGATATATCATCTAGTAGCAAAATTCCCAAATCAACAATCCAAGCAAAATTGAGCATGCAATTGATAGTAAATAACATATCTAGTCACGCAAACAACATACCCATGCATCAAATAAGAATAATTGAAGCTCAAATTAGAAAACCCCCAAATTCGAAAATTAGGGTTCTTAGGATGATACTTCAGATCTGTAAATCTAATGCATTAGGACGAAATCTGTTCGGATGAGATGATAGATCATGTAATAGGCTTCGATTTAAGCTAAAGAACACTAAATTTGGTCAAGAAATGAAGAAGTTATGAGATTTTGAAGATGAAATCGCGATTTTCGGTTTTTGGGGAGGTGAAATGATGAAATATGAAGAAAATGAGGTAAAGGGGAAGAAATCCGCGTTTTTGAACTTTTGGAGTCGTGGGGCGGTTCGCCCCTAGTGTGGGGCGAGTCGCCCCACACGGGGCGATTCGCCCCCCACGTGGGGCGGTTCGCCCCGTGCGGAGAGACGGCTCCCGTCGTCAGAAAACGCGGTTTTAATCCCCGAAACCAACTTTTTTCAAAAAACCACTCGAAAAATATCACTCAAACATAAGCATATGCGACACAGATATGAACAAATTCGCATACGAGAAGCAAATAGTTCAAGAACGAATGCATGCAAAAAAGCAGTAAAGAAAGCGATAAAAAATTCCGGGTTGCCTCCCGGATAGCATCATTGTTTAAAGTCTTTGACTCGACTCCTGTCTGCGCCTATCTCTTCTTTTTGCGGGTACTAGACTTCCCCTTCATTGATCTCCTCTCCATGCCACGAACCTGTGAATAAGAAAGAATATAGGCTGCAAGACCACAGTAGTGAATAGTAAAAGAAATATCAGGCGGATCAGGTGGATCAGATATGGCTTTCAACACGTGTTGCTTGCCATCTACTTCAATAGTGCAAGTTCTTTGGTAGATGTCCATCACGGAGCGTAGTTTAGTCAAGAACGTTTGCCCTAAGAGTATGACATCCCCTGTTCCAGCTGCTGACGCCGGCATGACTACAAAATTGGTGTATACGGAAGCTTCACCAATCTTGACCAACACATTTTTCACAACGCCTTCGGGTCTCATAAAGGATCCATCCGCCAGTTGCACAATAGCCCTATGCTCTGATAGTTTTCCAAGGCTACTCTTTTCAAACACATTTAAAGGGAGTATGTTTGAGTAGGATCCCGTGTCTAGTGTGGCACGGACATCTTCAAGCTCACCTACCTTAACATCGAAACTTTTAGGGAGTGGTTTGGGATCCTCTTGCTCCTCATCACTTACGTCAGAACCAAGGTCCTTCTCTTCTTCCTTAGCCTATAGAAGTTCTTCCTTCTTGCAACACTCGCACTTAACAACCTTCTTGATGGTGATTTCGTCAGGTAGATCACCAGCCAATGTAATGGCATTCGACTTCACAGTGTTGCTAGACAGTTTGCCTTGTTCCCTACTTGCTCCCCGGTCGATCAACTCTTGCATCTTTTGATGGGAAAGCCTAGTGCTCTCTTCCAACCTATCAAGCCTTGCCTAGTCTTCTCAGAATCTTCTTCATAACGTTTGAGAAAACTTTGGGTGTGATCAACCATCTTTTGCAAGTTCTCCATTAGTTGAGCCGACTTCGACTTCGGTGGATCTTTCTGAGCGGGGTTTTCGCAGTGATCATTACCATAGTTTAGCCTACTTCGATCTTGGTTAGGGCCATAAGTTTAGTTAGCCGGTGCATATCCTTGATTGTTCCGGAATCCTCTTCTCCAAAATCCACCTCGAGGATTCCTACCGTCTTGTCCGTAGCTAACTTCTTGAGTACCAAACTCCGTAGAAAAGGCTTCTTCTTCGCTTCCTTGAGCCCAGTTGCCATCATCATACGCCAGCTTCGATCTACACATATGAGCCCCATGCCCATAGTTCTTGCATATTCGGCATACTTCGTTCGAAACAGTTGTTCCGGTGGCGCTCTTTAGGACTTGCTTTAATTCGTTGGTAAAGCACTCGAATTGATCCCCATTTCCCCTATACATAGGGGCTTCTTGAGTCGGTGGAGCTTCAGGTCCACGTCTCCTAACCATTGCTCTTGGGTCCTTGAACTGCGAACCCTTAGCAAGCCTTTCGAAAACTGCCCAGACGGCTTCTGCGGTTTCCTCCCAAATATTGCCTCGGCATTGGAAATTCACCACTTGTTGGTTCTCAAAGGTTAGTCCATTGTAGAAGTGTTGGACTAGGTCAGAAAGTTCAAAACCATGGTGAGGGCACTTGATCGTGAGATCTTGGAACCTCTCAAACGCGGTGTAGATGGTCTCATCATAGTCTTGCTTGAATCCAGTGATTTGCGCCTTTAGCGCGGTAATCAAGGTGTGAGGGAAGTATTTCTCCATGAAAGCTGAAAAAACCTTCTCCCAAGTGTCCAGCGAGCCTGATGGTAGAGAACTCAGCCATGACTTGGCTCTGTCGCCAAGTCCCATAGCAAAAACCTTCATCCTCAACTCGTCCGTTGTTATTTCAGCTCCGGGTCGTGGGAGTTGGTTGTCGTGCAAGTACCCCATCACATCTTCCCTTGCTAAGCCATAGAACCTCGGAAGTTGTTGGAATGCGTGGTTCTTGATTTCCAGATCTCGGGTTGCAGACGAAAGAACAATCGTCGGTCCCCTCATACGATCCTTGGTGGGTTGAACCCATACTTTCAGTGGTCTAGCTTCTGCCATTCCGTCGATTTCCTTGAAAAGATTGTGTAGAGATTCATAGAAATCGGTATCCTCTATTTCCTCTAGTGTGCGCCTTTCAAGTAGTCGCCTTCTTTGGTGGTAGACTCTGTCGATCTCAGCAATTGAATCAGCAAGCGGTGTTCCTGCAGAACGTGTATGCGGCATACACTATCTGTAACAGACTAGGAAAGCAGTATCAGAGAGAGATTAAAAAGGAAAACTAAAACTAATAGAATTAGGAATCGAAAGCTGAAAATATAAACAAATTAAATAGAAAAAAGGAGTATAGTCCCGGCAACGGCGCCAATTCGATGTACGCGAATTTGTCGGTTCCGGTTCAGTCAAATAATATTTGTTATTAAGCCAAAGGCAATCCACAACTACAACAAAAACTGTAGTGTAGTAGTAGAATGACTCGAGTGTCGTTCTCTCAAGACTATAACTAGCTTTATCAAATCTAATTTAGAATATAAAAATAGCAAACAGATAGCAAAGGGGTTTCTAGCAGATAATGGAGATTGGTGATAGTATGATCCTTCAAAGCATAACGGGTCGATAATCATGCATAAATTCCTCGGACTTGCATGGAGATCTTTGATCAATCTAATGTCCTGTTGCAGTTATTAAGCACTACGAAGATAATGGGTCTGACAAGTCAATCACTATTGTCCTATTGTGTTCCGTAATTATTCAACACTACGAAGATAAACTCGCGTACAGGTCGACGAGGGTCCAATTGTGCATAATAATTAATACAACATACGAGGATTTAGGCTGAGCCTGATCAACGAAATAAAGCAATAACACGGAGTATAATGCGCGATATAGCCATTAGCATGATTATCTTCCATTCGCTAAGAATTCACATACTACCACCAACGATAAGTTTAGCTACTCATAATAGGCATGCAATCAACAGAAATCATAGAAGAAAACATATTGAAAGATATATTAAAATAAGTAGAATAAACTGTAAGATACAATGTTACCGAAGGTTTGTCAATCTCCGAAGAATTGCGATCCTACGAGCTCCAAACTTCTATGAAAAAGAGTCCCCTAAGCTACGAACCCCCAGAACAGGCTCTGGGAAGTCCCTACCTAAAACTACAGAGAAAGGTGAGAAAGTAGGTCTGGAAAAGTATGATTTTCGGAGAAAACTGAGCAACTATATATAGGCCTCGAAATACTGTGGGGCGGTTCGCCCCACACACCGGGCGGTTCTCCCGGTGTGGGGCGGTTCGCCCCACATCTGGGGCGGTTCGCCCCAGAGAAAATCTCGCGGAATTCCGCGTTTTCGACGCGTTTTTTGGATTTCTTCCCCTTTTCGGACTCGGTTTCTGACTTCTAGTGGCCTTCTAACCTCCAGATTCGACCCCTAGACTCCAAATCCTATCCGGAAGCCTTCAGGTACTCCAAATAGGCTTCTGGAACACCAATTCCTTGTCAACTTCAATATAATTACCCGGAAATCCTCGATTTTCAACCAAAACCTGTAAAATAAAATCTAAAGGGAAACGTGACACTATTCTAATAAAATGCACTAAACTATAGCTAAATTAACATAGAGGACAGCTAAAATAGGTGAAAAAGACTCAAATGAAATTGTAAAATACACATTCATCACAATCCTAAGAAATAATTCAATTTTCCCATCATACTCATTTCAAACTTGTTTGTCATGAGTTTGGCAAAATCATCACAAAGTTGCTTGTCCTTAGATCCAAAAATTATGTCATCCACATAAATTTGAACTAAGAGTATTTTACCATCATGGTTCATGGTAAATAAAGTTTTGTCAACTTCACCTTTCTTGAAACCATTTTCCAGCAAGAACTTAGCCAAGGTATCATACCATGCTCTTGGTGCTTGCTTTAGACCATATACAACTTTCTGAAGCTTGTATACCATCTTGATTTCTGAGGGAAGTTCAAAGCCAGGGGGTTGTTCTAAGTAGACTTCTTCAGCAAGTTCACCATTCAAGAATGCACTTTTAACATCCATTTGGTAAACAATGAAGTCATTGTGAGCAGCAAAGGCCAAGAAAAGCCTAATTGCATCCAATCTTGCAACTGGTGCATAAGACTCATCATAGTCCAATCCTTTAGTCTGACAGTAACCTTGAGCAACTAAACGTGCTTTATTTCTTGTTACTTCACCAGACTCACTCAGCTTGTTTCTGAACACCCACTTTGTACCAATAGCTTTCTTGTCTTCAGCAAGTGGTACAAGTTTCCAGACTTTGTTCCTTTCGAATTGATCCAGTTCTTCTTGCATTGCCTTTATCCATTCAGAATGCTTTAAAGCTTCTTCTATGGTTTTAGGTTCAATTTCTGAAACAAAGCAAGAGAACAATGATTCTACTTCTACGACCGTTGCTTCTTCAGCAAGTCCATGAGTAGTTTTGGATCTAGTCACTTGGCGTTTATTAATATCGCCAATCATATCTGTAGAGGGATGATCTCTAATCCATTTATTAACAGGTTTTCTGATTGTTGGGTCAAGATATGTTTGCTCATCAGCATGTGACTCTTCAGTATGTACTTGTTCAGTACTACTGGGATTTTGTGTCTTTGCTGAGATTGGTTCATCAGCAACTGCTTGTTCAGCATTGCTTGATTGTGGTAGCTCATCAGCAGGCACTGGAGGTTGCGTTGTTTCAGCAACTTCCGGAGCAATTGCGTCTTTTGCTGGAAATTCTTTGTCGTGAACTATATTTATCTTGTCATGACTTGGGGGAGGAGAGTCATTGTCAGAATCATCATTTAGTTCAATTGACTTGATTTGCCTAGCATTAGATTCAGTTCTTTGCTCATGTATGATTAACATTTTCATACATTCTGATATTTCTTCTTCAGCAGGCACTCCTTGTGTCTTTTCATAGAATACAACATGCACTGATTCTTCAATCTTTTGTGCCTTTTTGTTGTAAACTCTATAAGCTTTACTATTCAAAGAGTAACCGAGAAATATCGCTTCGTCTGCCTTTGGTTGAAATGTTCTTTGGTATTCTCTACCATTATTAAGAACGAAACACTTGCAACCAAATACTCTTAGATGAGTGATATTAGGAGGTCTTCCAACAAACAATTCATAAGGAGTTTTGTTGTATTCCTTAGTAATCAAACATCTGTTTTGAGTGTAACAGGCGGTATTAATCGCTTCAACCCAGTAAGCCTCACTTATTTCAGTGTCAGCAAGCATTGTTCTTGCGGCTTCTTTCAGGGTACGATTATTCCGTTCAGCAACACCGTTTTGCTGTGATGTTCTTATTGAGGATAACTGATGTTGTATACCTTTTGAGGTACAATATTCAGTTATGTACTGGTTTACAAACTCAGTACCATGGTCTGTCCTTATGACTTTTACCTTGTCAGTTTTCATGACTTCAAGCTTATTCAGCAAGTTAGGTATTTCAGTCCTGGTTTCAAATTTGTGCTTGATGAATACTACCCAAGTGAATCTTGAATAGTCATCCACCACGACCAAACCATACCTCTTACCAGCATAGCTTGTTGAAGAGGATTCAACCAAGTCCATGTGCAAGAGTTGTAAAGGTTTTGTAGTTGACGGTACTGCCTTGTTCTTGAAAGAGGATTTGGTTTGCTTTCCTTGCTGACATGCATTGCAAACACCATCCTTCTTAAAAGTAACCTTAGGTAATCCAACTACAAGTGCCTTTTTAGATAGCTTATTCAGCGTCTTGAAGTTTAGATGACTTGTTCGTTTATGCCATAACCATGCTTTTTCAGCAAGGCAATCGTGATCTGAGACAAGGCATTTTTCAACGATTGCTGAAGACCAATCTACGGTGTACAAGCCTCCTGATCTTCTTGCAATCATAATTACCTTTTTAGTCTCGAAATCTATATATTTACATTCATCACATTTGATTTTGATGAAGTATCCTTTGTCAGCAAATTGACTCATGCTGAAAAGGTTAAACTTAAAATTTTTGACATAAAGAACTCCAGTAATGGTTATGCATCCTAACTTCACGTCACCATAGCCTTTTGTAGAACCGGAGCCTCCACCAGCAAACCTTATTGTTGGACCTTTAGACCACCGTCTATAGTTTATAAGGTTATTCTTGTTGCCCGTCATGTGCTTTCCACAACCACTATCAAAGTGCCGGATTGCATCGTTTGTCTCCGTGGCTGAAGTCTGCACAATCAAGAGCAAACAAGTTAATTATCCAATAATGGATGTCCATTAACATGTTCAAGAATGCGTCCAGTGGAAACCGAAGTCTTATGTTTTTCAACTTTGACTTGTTTTCTACTTGCTGAGGAACTAGGAGGTTTTGAGCTGAAAGACTTTTGATTCGTGCTGATCAAATCCACTTTCTGATGTGGTGTCTTGTTCGGTTGACCTTTTTGTTGAACATACTTTTTAGTAAGTTCCTTCTAGCCCTAGCATTAAGAGTCTTTTCAGAACTCTTAGGATTGATTTTCTTCATCTCTTTGAAGTATCTTTGCTGACTTTGCTTATACTCGTGAAAAAGTTGACTTTGCTTGGTTTTGAAACCGAGTCCACTTTTCGGAGAATGCTGAGCTTTTGTGTCAGCAACCTTACTTGATTCAGGTTTGTCAGCAAAGGTCTTCTGATTACTTTTAGTAATCTTGCCTTTTGACTTAACAATTTGCTTTTCAGCAACTTGTTTGGCGGAATGCTTCACAACATCCTTCTTCTTTCCAGTTTGCTTCTCAGCAACCTGTTTTCCTTTTAAAGTCTTGTTACTTTGAGTAGCAACAACGGGCTTTATGGTCGTAGGTACTTGATTGCATGTTTCAGCAACCTTAGATTGACCAAACTGATAGAGTTCTGGTAGACCACTATCAGTAGCACGTACAAAGGAAATCGGTGATTTATCTTTACTCAAGATTTCTACGTCATCACCTTCATACGTTGCGCCTAAACCTTCTTTCTGAGATGGATCTCTCAAATAAGGGTTTAGTTCAGTCAGCGTATTACTTGCGTCAGCATAAGATTTGCAATTGATTTTCATCTTTTTCATTTCTTGGATTTCAGCAAGTAACTTTAGAATTGAGGAATGATATTCTTCCAATTCTAATGCCATTTGAGAATTCTTCTCTGTAGCTTCAGCAATCAACCTCTTAAGACGTCTTATTTCAGCATCCTTTCTTCTGTCTTCCTTCAGCAAGACATACTTTTCAGTAGTCTGCTTGGTCAGAGTTTCAGCAATCTGTAGTTTCTCTTGCTGTCTGCTCAGAGTTTTCTCAAATATTTCGATTTCTCCTTGAATCTTATCAAGGTCAATCTCGTCTTCACTTTCTGAGTCTGAGTCAGAGGTAGGATTATTTACCTAACCGGCCATGTGGCAGAACTCGTAATTTGACACATCTGGATAAGCTTCCATAGCTATTCCACAAACTTCTTTGCCAATCTCCACATCTAGAGTGGCTTCTTCATCGTCAGTGTCTGAGCTTTCATCCTCACTGTCTTTGGAGCTAGTGTCAATGCACAATGCATCGATTTTTGCTTGAAGCTTCTTCTTTTCTTCAGCTATAAAAGCTCTCTTGAACTTCTTCTTCTTTTCAGCAGATTTGCCTTTCAGCAAAGGGCAATTTGCTTTGAAGTGTCCAGGCTTTTTGCAGTAAAAGCAAAGATCATTTCCAACTGCTGGTTCGTCTGATGAAGTTGCTTGCTGAGCTTGCTTGTTCAGCGAGCTAGTCTCATTCTTGTACTTATGGTAGTTGTTACCAAGATGCTTTTTCAGCTTATCTTTTGCTTTTCGCCTTTCAAGTTCCTTGCTGATGAATTTCTTCATGTTTTTGAAAACTAAAGAGTTTTCATCAGTAGGCTCTTTATCATTCTTCTTTTCAGAAGATGACGGCTTTGCAGCAAGAGCAATGTTTTGCGATTTTTCAGCAAACACATTTTCTCTTTGCTTTGTCTCATAATTAATAGTAGCAAGATGAGAGAACAACTCTGTTGGTGTAATATCTGGCATTCCTTGATTGTAATAGAAATTCTGAGTGTGGATCCATTCTTGATTCAGACTTCTGATAATGGTTTTCACCTTCTCAGAATCTGAGTAAAGATTTCCAACACCCAAGGCTGCCATTTCACTAACAAGAGTTGTGAATCTGAAATCTAAGTCTTTCAGTGACTCGTTTGTACCTTGTTTAATGTTTTGAAACTTTAATTTAAGTACTTCAAGTTTGTTTTCCTTGGTTTTGTCAGATCCATCACAAAGATCTTGAACCATTTTTCAAGCTTCCTTAGCAGTCTTAGCACCCCACAGTTTGCACTGTATGGTATCCGGAGTTGATCGAATGATGATGTTTCTTGCTTGGCCATCAAGACGGAATTTCTTGGCTTCGTCGGAAGTCCATTCCTCTCTTGGTTTTTGCACGACGGTATCAGTCGGGTCGCCTAAGATAGTTTCCTTTCGAGCTTCAGTGGTCTTGTGAGGGAAACTTATTTCAACTTTAGTGATCTTGATAGGTCCATCATTAATGACAGTGACCATCGCATCACTAATGGCCTCAAGATGTAGCATCATGTTGTTTCGCCATTTTTCGTAGTTTTCCAGCTTCGGCAAGGGAGCATCTCCTAAAGACATCCTGTCAGCAAAGCACTACCAAACTGATCAAGTCAGAGTGATTTACGGAAAGCACCTAAGGGGATCTAGGTTCAGTGCTGAAGGTTAAAGAACCTGGCTCTGATACCACTTGTTGGTCCCTTTAAACAACAAGAAAAGACTAGGGGGGGGGGGTGAATAGTCTTTTCAAACTTTCGTCGTTTAAAACTTTCTCAACAAGTGCTTATTACTTTTCAGTAATGAGTTTGCTGATACTTAACTTTCTCAGCAAGCGCAAGTTACTTTGCAGTAACTAGGTTAGATGATACTTAAAATCAGAGAGCGGAAGTCTTTGATACAATAAGTGCTTTTTCAGTAAATGAAGGTTTCAGCAAGTGATGTGAGTGACTGTGTACAGATAGATATGATTTGCTGAAAACTAAATACAGTAAGTAAATCACACAAACACTTTTATAGTGGTATCTGAGAGTGGCGTAATCTCTCAACTAATCCACTTTGTCCTTTCTAGGACTGAATCCACTAAGATATGATTGAGGTTCCTTACAACACCTATCTAGAGCGATTCAAACAGAAACCAAAGCACACTTGCTTCGTCTCCAACCTATTCTAGAGAACGTAACCTTGTTCTCCACCAAACATGATACTTTTAATCAGCAAAACTATGCTCGATTAAGTTCCCCCTGAATATCACGCCTGAAAGGGTGTATTTTCAGTTAGAGAGGTTTGGGATGAGAAAACTTAATTATAACTTATTCAGTTACAACAAGTAATCTAAGAAACAAAACTTTGAATACTTTGCAGTAAACAAGTTTGATTGTTTCTGGTGTCAAGACTTGTTCTTGTTCGAAAGAAAGAAAGAACACTTAACTAATTTCTTAGTCGTGTAAATTCTACTTCTTCACAAGTAGCTTTTTCAAGCTTTAAGTCTTGGAACGGATCAATGGCAGTAGAGAGTATTGAAGGGTTTGTGAGTTTAAGCACAAGTGAGAGTATGATCACGTTGTTGACACACTTCTACTCTTTGTCGGATGACCTCTATTTATAGTGAAATAAGGAGCCGTTTGAATTTTAAATTCCAAGGCTTTTGTTCCTTAACATGTCACTATTTTGCTTTTGTACTTTCAGCAGCGTCCTTGTTTGTCTTCTAGTCTTCATGTCCTTCACGTGCATGCTTTGCATTTAGTGCTTATTTGAATAGAATTCAAACAGTAATATTGGAGCGCAAATGCAAGTACTTTCAGCAAGAGGTCACATATGTTCCATCAGCAAGTGGTCAGTCTCAGTTTCAGCAAGCACAACCTACTCTGTCTTTCAGATTTTCACTTATGCAATGCTGTTGCTGAAGTTTCCACTTTCTGAGCAACACGTGCCTTTGTAGATACCAGTCTTCAGAAATCTTCTAGTCTTCAGATCTTCCAAATCTCAAGTCTTCAGATCTTCATAATCTTCAAGATCCTGAGCGGTTCTAAATGCTTCAATAGTTTGTTTGTAAAAACAAAGTACATCATCAGCAAATGCTTCAATAGGTTGTATTTCTTTTCAGAAAACAAGACACATCATAAGCTTTAAAACCAACCTATCTAGCACCTATTCTAAGTCTTCAGCAAACGTTCCTCTTTTACAATGTCCTTAAAATTCTAAATTCCTATGGACCTTAAGAGTACTAGTTACTGGACTTTCCTTAATTTAGCATGGTTAATTGCTCATCAAAATTACAATTTTCCTAACATAGAGACTTTTTCACTTTCAGACATCTCCATTTGCGTTTTGGGAGCTTTCTCTAGCCCTAACTCTCAGATTTGATCATCTGAACCATTGGAATTCAATAGAGATTGTGGATTTGGCACCTAGAATACATTTTACATTGATCTACGGAAAGGATTTAGCGATTCCACTCAAGAGTGACAGATTGTGGTAACATTGTATCAAATCCTTTGTACTTTGATTATTATGTTTTCTATGGATTTTTTAGATGAAATGTGTTTGTTTAGCATAATTATGAGTAGCTAAATCTCTTGTCTTGGTAGTGCAATGTGGGTGCAAACATGATACGAAATTCACTATGCTTGTATGAGGTTTTGATTCGATCTTGCTGCATATTATCTTACGTTTATCATAGTTGCCAATTACATATCTTTGAATATGAGTAAGTGACAAACTCTTGGTCAATAAAGGCTTTTGGTAAATGATTTGAGTATGCAAGCATGCTAGATAAATAGTGAAGTGACACCACTTCTAAAGTATCGATAGGAACCTTTCAAGAAGTGTGTCTTAAACTTGCCTAGACGGTTTATTTGTAGAACTTGTTGAAGGCTTTACGCACTGAACTTACAAGCATATGTGTGTTTCATTACATGTTTGACCCCGTTGTTACACCAACCCTTTCATCTATTGATACAAAACTCGTTCAAGTTGCTTCTAGTCTTGTTTGTGCTAAAGTTTACAAACTTTGTTTCCAAAAACTCTTTCAAACTGATTCGTTGACCGAACAACTAGCAAAGAAACCAAACAAATCCATGTTAGGTCCCGAAAGAACGACACTCGGTGACAACTTACCATTGCACTAGTCTTTGTGTAGTGTTGAGTGTTCTTTGGCTTTTATAAAACAAATTTAATTTTGATTCTAACGAAATCAAATGATATCAGTTTTAATGCTCATACCCATAGGGTTACTAACTTCAAAATTATAAGGTAATCTCACATCATCTAACTTCAAACGTTTTGCTAATGCACTAGAAATGAAAGAGTGGGTTGATCATTGATCGAAATCTTATCTTCCACCACGTCTGACGGATTAGGTTCCCCTTCATTTGCATCCAGTGCATATGATCGAGCTGGGACATTAAATTTCCCTTGCCGTCCCGCTTGACCATGTTGTTTTCCAGACATCTTCTGTGGCATTGGTGCTTTTCCTTGTCTATTCGAACAATCCTTGATTTTATGTTGACTACTTCCACACGCAATGCACTTTCCAGCCTTCCTCCAACAGTTTTCCTCTTTGTGGTTAGTGTACCCGCAAAATCTGCATACACCTCCCTTATTAGCCGTGGATTGTGGGTATTTACCGCCTCCACGAGGATAAGTGTTGGTTCTAGTATTACCCGATTGCCTCCCTTGAATTGGACGCTTGTTACTATAGTTTTGGCTATTCTCAAACTGGCTTCGTTTAGTCTTTTCTCCGATCCTCCTGAGTTCCTTGACTTCCACTTCAACTTGTAGCGCTTTCTCCACTGCCATCGTATAGTTCCCATAATCAACAGTGACAAGAGCCCAACGAAGATCCAATCTCAAACCTTCAACAAACTTCCTCACTTTTCTTTTCTCATCATCCAAGTAGTGAGGCGCGTATGGAATCAAACGAGTGAATTCTGCCTCATAACCACCCACAGATTTTGTTCCCTGAAGCAGGTCATTGAACTCTCGCTCACGTGTATTTCTTACAACCTCAGGAACAAACTTTTCATTAAACTCTTTCACAAAGTTCTCCCAAGTGTAAGATGTTCCTTACTGACCCCATCTGTGACTCACCAACACCCACCAATTATGTGCAACTTCTTCTAAGCGATTCGATGCATGCTTAACCTTCTGCGCATCGTTATAGCTTAACACCTCAAATATCTTCTCCATGCGAGCTAAAATCTCTTCGACCTTTTTATCATTTGCTCCTCCTAAGAAGATTGGTGGATTGAACCTAAGAAACCTTTCCAGAATCTGATCATCTCCTTGTGGTGCAATTGCAGATGAAGAACTAGTATGTGATTCTTCTCGTTTCCAGTATTTCTTAAGATATTTCCAGAATGCAGACATCTCCTTTATATCTTCTTCAGGTTCTTCTTCTGGAGTGGTTCTTTTTGAAGACCTATCCCCATGTTCATCACGTGCACGTTCATCATCCTCAACCATAGTAACTTAAAGTAAGTTTATCAATAACTTCTCTGAAAGAAAGAGAAGCATTAAACTTAATAATCACAGTTAATGTTAGAAAACAGTACCAACAAATGAAATGAAATGTAATCTTAATAATAACTAGTTTTATAACCAAACACAACTAGATCACAACTACAAATTTCTTACAACGAGCTACTAAAACATACTAGAAAGTACATGTTACATAGTTTAGAACTAGCATCACTAGAATTGTACATATCGAATATAGTACAAGTACCCTTATGAACAAAATATAGCAAACCACACAATGTCGTAGTACAAGATCTATGTACATTGTTGGTCCCTTTAAACAACAAGAAAAGACTAGAGGGGGTTGAATAGTCTTTTCAATCTTTCTCAGCAAGTACTTATTACTTTTCAGTAATGAGTTTGCTGATACTTAACTTTCTCAACAAGTGATTGTTACTTTTCAGTGACAAGTTTGCTAATACTTAAAAGCAGAGTGCGGAAGTCTTTTATAATAAGTGCTTTTGTAGAAAAGCTAGTTTCAGCAAGTAAACAGATTGGCAGTGTAAAACAATGTAGCTTGCTGAAAGATAACTGCATAAATGTAAATCACACAAACACTTTTATAATGGTATCTGAGAGTGGCGTAATATCTCAACTAATCCACTTTGTCATTTCTAGGACTAAATCCACTATGATAAGATATGAGGTTCCTTACAAATCCTATCACTAATGATTCTCAGAAACCAAAGCACACTTGCCTTGTTTCCAACCTAAACTAGAGAACTAAACCTTGTTCTCCACCAAACTTGGGACACTTAGTCAGCAAACCTATGCTTGATTAATTCCCCCTGAATAAGGGTGTTTATCAGTTAGAGAGGTTTGGGATGAGATGACTTGTGTATAACTTTGCAGCTATAACAAGTAATGTAAAGAAACACAACTTCTAATACTTTGCAGCAAGCAAGTTTGTAGTTTCTGGTGTCAAGACTTGTTCTTGTTTAGAAGAAAGAACACGTAACTAATTTCTTAGCTTTCAATATTTTACTTCTTCCCAAGTAGATTTTGTTTCAAGCTTAAGTCTTGGAACGGATCAATAGGCAGTAAAGAGTAGAGAAGGATTTGAGTGTTTAAAGCACAAGTGAGAGTTTGATCACGTTGTTGACACACCCTTCTACTCAGCCTAAGGTCTTCTATTTATAGTGTCTCAAGGGAGCCGTTTGAATTTCAAATTCTAAGGCTTGTACCTTAAAATGTCACTATCTTGCTTTTGTACTTTCAGCAGCGCTCTTCATTTGTCTTCTTGTCTTCATGTTCTTTGCGTGCTAACTTTGCATTTAATGTTCTTTTGAATCAAATTCAAATATGAATGTTGGAACCAAAATGAAAGTACTCTTTAGCAAGGAGGTCACATATGTTTTCAGCAAGTTTTCAATCTCAGTTTCAGCAAGCACAACCTACTCTGTCATATAGATATTCACTTATACAAGCTGTTGGTGAAAATCTCACTTTCTTAAGCAACATGTGCCTTTGTAGATACCTTTCTCAGAATTCTTCTAAGTCTTCAGTCTTCGAACCTTCAACTTTCTGAACGGTTCTAGGTCTTCAATAGTTTGTTTGTAGAAACAAAGTACATCATCAGCAAACAAAAGAACCTATCTAGTGCCTACACTAAGTCTTTCAGCAAACGTTCCTCTTTTACAATGTCCTTAAATTTTTAAATTCCTATGGACCTTAAGAGTACTAGTTACTGGACTTTACTTAATTTAGCATGGTTAATTGCTCATCAAAATTACAGGTTTCCTAACATACATGAAAACTATCACGCACTACCATAAGTCAAAATATAAGACATAACATACTATCAACAACTACTACATCCATCTAAGCATGTGGTACATTCCTCTCTCGGGGTCCAACACTATAAAGGATCTAGTCAGAGTCATCTAGCACAATGCCCTCTACCTCAGGTGGTGGTACGTGTAGCTCTACTACATCATCAGATGCTGAAGGAATCTCCTCATCAGATGGAGGTATATCCTCCGAGGGATCCTCCTCAGGGCTCTCAGCTCCAACAACATATAAGGTTGCTGGGATAGTCTCATCGTCACCTACCTGGTTAACAACACTCGGACCGACACCCCCCCCCCCCAAAAAAAAAAAAGCATCCGTAGGGTCTACAGGTCCAGCCCTAACCGATGGTCCTGCTGTCTCAACACTCTATATGATCCACTCAACAGTAGACATGCTATCCTTCAATTCATCCCACAATTTTCTACCAGCCTTATAGTAGTACTCGAGAAGGTAATCAATACGTTCTCTATAGTGATCCCTTTCTCGAGTAAGGATCTGATTTTGACGCTCTAACTCTTTACATGTGTCTTCTAAGGCTTTCTCTCGATCCATCTGACTCTCTCTCTCAATCTCAGAAATTTTTCTCTTTCCTCAGGTATTCATCCTGGAACCAAACAATGTGACATAGAAAAGTCAGTACAAATGGAGTATATAAACATAACATGAGTGAGATCGAAAAGTTATAATTATAACGCACAAAATCTAATAGGTTTTCTAAGTGTACTCGAAATAGGTGTGGGTTATAATACTTCAATTCACATTTCAGGCCTACTCTCTGATACCACCTTGTAACGCCTGGACTAGGAAGCACGAGGCTCTATTAAGTCGACGCTACAAAGGGAAGGAACTCGAATACAACCGCTAGCCTGAAAATGGATAAGAAGGATTATAGCACAACTAATTTACATATATTCCACAAGTTCACTTAATTTCATTTTACAAACCCAAAAGCTTTCAAAGCTATAAACACCCAAGTACACAACTCCAACTTCTTAAGTTGGATTCCAAAAGAAACGTGGAAACCTATGTCGACCCATGCCAGTGATTTACACACCCTCACTGAGCTTATTTAGGTACAAGTCGATCGGGAGGCTCGAACTACGGTAGCAACACTAGTATAAACATCCTAGACCTCTTACATACCTGTCTCGCTTAACCTGGGGAAACAGAAAATAAACAAGAAAGAGGTTAAGTCGCCATGACTTAGTGAGAATTATAAAGAGATAATAAAGCAAAAGACATAAATGAAATGATAAGAAATTATCATTGAGACAAGACACCAGTAACATATCGTATTCAAAACCTGCCATATGACTCCCTTAACCTAACTACTACCTTATGACTACCCACGAGGAGCGACCCCATTAAAGTAAGAACATAGCATGCCGAGGTTCATGCTGTACCAGATCGCAGAACACACCAACCACCGGAGCATTCTGCGTCTGACTTAAAAGGATCTGCGGTAGTTGACCTTAACCAACGGTCCAATCCGCTCAGTGGCCATCCACGACACTACGGGCCCAATCGTAGAAATCAAATATCACAATATCATATCTCTAAAGGAACGATAAAGAAAATAGAATGAAGTTCAACGGAATCAATCACATGGTTCACGACGCTCAGATCAAACAATAAAAGGAACATGATTCAAGAATCGAGGGTGCAAGGGCTTAATGAGAAGTTGGGTTTAGGTCCGAAATCAGATGATCAATAAAGAATGATACTCGTGTAATTGAATAGAAAGAATCTCACCTCGATCTTGAGTACTTGATCGTAAAGTTCTAAGCGAACTTGCTAGTATCAGAATCAACACCTATAAGTATAAGAAAAACCGTAAATGCCACAAGACCTCATTCAAAGCACCAAGTAGTGACCAAGTAAGAGCACAAGTAGTAAATAAAATAAGTGTTGATATGCAAGTAAGTAAAGTCTAGAACTGGTTGCAAATATAGATAGTGTACAAAGACTTAATCTTGCAAATGTTATGGCCTAAATATTTTATAAGTCTCATGCATGCACGTACAGAGCAATACTACATGCAGTTTACTCCTTAATTTGCTTATAGGTATTTTGTTAGCTTTTAGAGTGATTAACTAGTAGTACTACTAACCTGTAACAACATAAATTAACTCCTAAATATTACTCTTGAATTTAATCCTACTGCTATAAGTAAATAGCTACTACTACCGATCTCATTTAAGTAGAACCCATCTTATACTCATTTCTCTGTTTTTCAGAAAGGGATTAATAATAGAAACTTAAATATTTAATAAATATGGTTTAATTAACAAAAATCTTCTCTAAATGATAAGCTTGTGTTTCTAAGTTAAGGCCAAGTATTTTACTCTCCCTATGTACCTAAGTAACAAGTGGTTACATTATTACTGCTACTAATACTCTGCTGCAAACAGAATCCTTAATGGACATGAGGTTTTTTGGTGTTACAAATGATGATTAACAAAGATACAGTTTAATTAATTGATCAATCTGTCCTACTCAAGGTCATGGCCGAGTCACTTCTGATCACCTAAAAAAAATAATTAGTAAAGCTTTAAATCTTTCTAGGCCGCAGAGCTTAAATAAGTTTTAAAGCTATTAATTAAAATGTCACCCTTACTCTCTAGATTTAAGGTTAATACAGGGGGTTCACAAATTCAGTTAAACTAGATTATATCAGGGGTCCAAATCAAGTAGCAGTCCCAAAAGCCTGTTAATTAACTATAATCATGTTCCAAAATTCATCTAATTACTATGATATCCAGAATCCAGATGTGCAAATTAAGAAAATAGGACTAAAATTAAAATGATCATCAAAAACATGGATCATGATAAACCAGTAGTACTAATCATATTTGAGTTCGTAACCATATAGCCATATAGGTACATACGCAAAAGAAATATTGAAGAACTAGGAAAAGTGAATCATACCCTGAGATATCAAAGCTTAATTAATCTTGAAATTTCACTCGGTTGAGTTATACCTCACATCACGAGAATTTGTTAAGAATAGTAGTAGAGTGAATAAGATTTGGTTTGTGAGATGAGGTTTGGTAATCTATGGTAATTATGTAAACAAGGGAGACGTGGAGTAATATTAGCTAATGAGGATGATAATGCTTGTTTAATTTCTTTACACATGTTATTAGCTTGTAAACTAGGCCTATATTAGACCCCTACTAGTGTTATCATTATTTTATTATAAAACGAAATACATACTCTAATATCTTTAACTCAACTAAATAAAATAGTTAATAGTACTAGTATATGTACATACGTAAAAATTATTTGGCCAAGGTCTAAAATACCTACAAGGTTCACACTAGCTTAATTTAGTAATTTCAATGCTAAGTTGCTAACAATCCAAATTCGAAACAAGCTAAAATATCGATAATCTAATATTATAACATAATTTCTATAAAATTATAATTATTATGAATAAATTAATTGCTAATTTAAACTCGCGCGTCACAATAATAAAACAAATTTGGAAAAAAAAACTTATATTTCAATTTTCTTTTTCTAGTTTCTTCTTTTTTTGTCTAAAGCTCTGGTACCGAAACGGAACTCAACTCGTCTGCTCTCGTTGGAGAAGACCCAACTCCGATCGGAGTTGGGTCTGCTCCGATTTGAGCTGTGTCTGCTAATCGTAGCAGACTAGCTCTGATTGGAGCTGTCTCTGCTCCAATCGGAGCAGACCAGCTCCGATTGGAGTTGGGTCTTCTCTGATCGAAACAGACCAGCTCCGGTAGCAGAGCTCCGTTTCGATACCGGAGCTTTAAAAGAAGGAAAAAAAAAGGGGAAAAAATGGAAAAATTACAATAATAAATTGAAAAAAGAAAAACACAAGTGAAAATATTATGTAAGCCCATGTTGGGCAATAGGAGAGAGAAAAAGCGTAAAATAAGTTCGTCAATATTTTAGCTATTTTTTGGATCCAGATGTAATAAAAAATAGGGTTTATTACATCTATCACCCTTCTTAGTCGATTTTATTACATATAGACCCTCGTTATTCAAACAATTACATCCACCTCCCCTGTTAAGGCCATGTTTGGTTTGAAGATATTGAACAGTAAGCCTGAAGTTGGTGTTGATATTGAAAATATGTCTAGTTCGTATACTACGCTCCTACACGAACTAGTGCACGTAGATACGCTCCTGGTCCAGTTGAAGTCGTCTTTATCACGTTAATACACGGATCAGTGTTTCAGCTCTGGCTGCTAACCGTCTGTATCATCATCTTGTCTTTACCTCCAAGCACATTTCACTTGGTCACCAGAATAATGAGAGATGCAAAGATGGTGCAAGAGTGTGCATGGTACGGAAGAAATATAGATATGGACGGTATTGCATAATATGAGTTATTAAGGTTAGATTGTCCTTATCTTATAATGTTTCGTATCATATTTATTACTTTACTTACTTTCCTTGAGTTGTAGTAGGTAACACGCTGACGCAGAGAGGGAGAAAAGGAAGGACCGGAACGATTGTTGTGACTAAAGACCAGGTGCGTTGTTCCAATTTGATAATTATGTGACAAGTTGCAAACATCTTTTTATGTAGGAACTTTGAGGAAGGCCAAGAACATTTTAAGCTACGGAAGATTGGAGATACGTACAACTAGAAGACAATCTAGAAGATTCAGGAAAGTACACCTAAGTGGACTTGGGCCAAGCCCATGAAGGTCACTGTTGGGCCAACTTCATATACGTGTAAGAAAGAGAAGACGACAAATGGCAACAGAAGATTGGACCGACTTACGAATGACCAATACCTATAAAAGGGCACCATTTACAAGGTCAAAGTAATCAATTTCTACTGTTTACATTTAATACACTCTGACAAGGTGAGTCTCCAACTCCCTTTAAGTAAAGTCTCATTCCGGTTTGACCTAAGGCAAACCGGCATAACAACACTTCCACACGTGCCTTTGATAATCTCAGGTAAAAAAGAATTACGTATCGTGGTGAAGAAGATTTGATTGTGCACCTGAAGAAGATTGGTTCTATTGTTTGTTTTGAGACTATGGTGACGTAAAGAGTACTTTGTTATTAGTTGTATTGTAATGCTTTGTTATTAGTTGTATTGTAATGAATTAGAGCTTATTTGGTGCTTTGTACGATTTACTAGAAAATACCTCTACATTTTGGCGCCGTCTCTGGGAACCGCTACTAAAGGGTTTCCAGGACTCCACTGAGCAAGATGGTAGGACATAACTATGCTACTAGGAATAGAAGCACAAATAATTTGTCCGCAAGAGGAAGAGGTAGACCACCGGCAAGAGGAAGATGAGGGGTTAGAGGTTGAGGTCGAAGTAACGGTGGAGTCAATAGAAATGTAAATGTAGGGGAAGTAAATTCACACCATGATGGAGGAACAACCAGCTACTCAGCAACTAATTTTGTGGTCAATGCACAAGAGAGAGAAAGAAGATTGGCATTGCAAAGGGCGTAGCTGACTAATTTAGAGCATCAAAGGAGAATAGCAGAGGACGAATTGAGACAATTAGAGGAAGCAAGGAGAAACATCATGCAAGAGAATTTAACAAGAAATGTTGGGCCCGCACCAGAGGTTCGAAATGAACCCATCACAACGAGGGTAGGAGTGAGTGCATCGGACAAAGCAATGGTAGTTCAAGGATCACATATGTTGAATCCTCAGGCACAACCATTTTTTCCTAGCTCAACAAGCGGAATATTGACGTTAGCAGTTCCTGTTCAAGTTGCTCAAGTACAAGAGATAAATTTTGTATTACCAAATGGACATGTGTTAGATAACAATGCGCTTTTCGAAATAACAAATAAGCAACTAAGTCGTTTACATGACCTCTTCCAATTCGAGTTGGGGGGTACGGAGGGGGTACCATCAAGCTTGATGGAACCGTTGACAACTCAGGATAACATCCGTCATGTTAATCCAACAGTTCCAATCACATCTTCTCAGAATAACATCCGTCATGTTAATCCTCCAGTTCCAACACGTCCATTAAATTTGGATATGATTGTCACTTCAAGTAGACCAGTCCAAGAGAGACTAACCTTTCCATGGGAAACAAGGACTGTGCATGACCGAATTGGAGAAACTTTGAGGCTAGAAGACTTGAGACAAGTATTGCAAAGGAGGACAAAAACATAGGGGGAAGAAATAAGGATGCCTCAGACGATGGGAGTAAATGTGATAAGGCCAACTCAAACCCAAGATGCAATAGTCACTATTGCCCAAAGGCCGCGAGATCAAGCTCAAGACATGCAAGCGAGAGTCGAAAAATCAGCTCAAGGAGAGGAAAGGGCCCTATGACAAGAAGAATTGTCAAGGGAACATAGAGAACTCATGAAGAAGATGAGAACCTTGAGCAAACAGATTGCGACAAAAGAGAAGGAGAAGGTCCAGATCAAAGACCCACTGAGCTTAGAAATTCGAAAGGAACAAAAGAAGCCAGATACAAGCATACCATCCTTGGAGCAATATTATGGGAAATCATGCCCTTATGGATTCATTAGTAGATTTGAGAGTAGGATGGAAGCATATGTACATAATGAGAACATGTGCGCATTGACATTCCCAACAACTCTCTTTGACGATGCAATGGAGTGGTGGGGACGATTGGCACATGGATCCATCAAGAGCTATGAACAACTCAAGAGTGAGTTTGTCCACAATTTTGATAGAATGAGGAAGGTAAAGAAACCATCTACTGACCTCAAGAAAGTTATTCAAGATCCGCAAGAGAATGTACGTCACTTCATTGCGAGATTTAACGAGATAGCTATGGATGTAGAACCACACAGTCAGGGACGGACGCAAAAAATTAAGTAAGAGGTAGCACATTTGTAAAAATGTAGGACCATAAGAAAACGTAAAACATCAATTAAAAACAAGTATTGTACACATGCTTGAAAAATCTAAATTACAATTGACCACGACGCTTTGTCATACTTTGAAATCATTGAATGATATCTTCATTTGACACAAAATTGAAAATATCTTTTTCAATATAGACCACCAAGTTATCGTTCATCCATTCGTCACTCATCCAGTTGCGAAGACGATTTTTTACAATATTCATTGCTGAGAAAGCTCTTTCCAGCCGTGGCAACTGGCAATACCAAGGCTAAAGTAATAAGCCTGTAAACCAGTGGATATGCCAAATGTCTTCTAGTCTCGACCATTTTTTGTGTTACTTCACCAAGGCCATGTATAGCAGTTGTATCAACATTTGTGGTCATATCTCTATAGAAATTCTCAAGCTGGTCTGGCAATGCCAAAAGCTCAACATTCTCAAAATCATCTGGATAAAACTCTGCCAAGCGAACTAACTTCTTTTTGTAACAATCTTTGAAAGAGTGTGATGGATTTAAACAAGCAACACAAAGAAACAATTCAGTATTTGCCTCATTGAATCGCTCATTCAATTCAACCAATTGCATGTCTAGAACTGTATTAAACACATCTACATGGTAACGGTGCTCGTTTGTCATCTCTCCATCATTTCGTTTTCTTCCTTTTCCATCCGAGTATAGATCATCCATATCAGGAACCACAATCTTGTCTTGTTGACAAAAAGTAGAGATCTCATCTATCAAATCGTCCCATCCACTATCTCTCATTGTTTGAAGTCGTTCCTCGGAAACACCTACTAGGTTCATAGCAGTCACAATGTCTTGCTCTTTTCTTTGCAATGCTAAGCACAATTCGTTCGTTACCAATATCGACTTCATTAAGTGCAGATCAAATACGAAGTCAAAAGTTAGCATGTCCTTTATCAAACGCGATGCTTCACCTCTTTGATTAGCCAGTGATCCGTCTGTTACAATCAAGCGAAGCACCTCAATTACGGAGTCAAATAAATTAATCAAATTCAAAATAGTATTATAATGAGAACTCCAACGCGTATCAGAAGGACGTATAAGAGTGGTTTCTTGGTTCAATCCTCGCCCACTAGTAATTTCTTCATTCTCCAATTCTTGAAGAATCTTTTCTGCTTTTTTTTCTCGCAAACAATCTCTCCTCTTACATGAGCCTCCAACCACATTAACAATATTAGTTATCAAAACAAATAGCTCACAGATGCGTACATGGTTCTTTGCGACAGCTACAAGGGCAAGTTGAAGTTGATGAGCAAAGCAATGGACATAGTAGGCTGTTTTATTATCATTCAAAATAAGAGCTTTCAACCCATTAAACTCTCCTTTCATATTGCTAGCCCCGTCGTAACCTTGTCCTCGCAACATAGAGATACTTAATCCGTGTGAATGTAGAAGGTCCTCTAGTGCACCTTTAAGTGATCTTGCAGTTGTAGACTCAACATGTTTTAAATCCAAAATCCTTTCAAGCACACAACCTTTTTTATCCACAAATCTCAAGACAACCGCCATTTGCTCCTTTGTTGATACATCACGGGAATCATCAAGAAGAACACACAAAAAAACATCGCCAACCTCTTCAAGAATAGCTTTGGTTGTTTCGTGTGCACAAGCGCTAACAATATCTTTTTGAATACGAGGAGATGTCAATTGTAGATTTCCAGGGGCATTCTTAAGGACAATTTTTCTGACATCCTCACTATGATCTGCTAGGAATTTCAGGAGCTCCAAAAAGTTTCCTTGGTTATTCGATTCATCAGACACATCCCGACCACGAAAGGCTAGCCCTTGCCTCAAAAGCCATTTAATACAATCAATTATAGCATTTAGCTGAGCTCTGTAGTTCTTCTTTGCTTCATCTGTCATCTTAAGTATAGCTGTCTCAATATGTTGCTTCTCCTTCATTAAATCTAAACATTTATCAGAAGCTTGAGTATGAGCACTACTAAGACCACCCACATGTCTGCGAAGCTTATCTTTCCTACTCCAGTCTGTAAAACCATCACTAACGAACGCATCACCGCCTCCTTGGTGCCCAAGTTTATTTTTAAAAAGGTAACAACAAAGACAAAAGGCAGCATCCTTTTCTACACTATATTCGAGCCAGTTGAAATCAGTGTACCATTTGTGATTAAACCTTCGCATTTTGTCACGTATCAATGTATGAGGGAAATTAGTAAGCTTAGGTTGGAAAGGACCATTTAGAATGTATTTTCTGCGAACTCGTTCTCGAATATTAGGATGATAATCTGTTATCGGAGGTCGTTTGGCTGGGTCCGAAGGAAGTTCTGGCAAGTCAGTATCTTTACAGGTTCATTTTCCACTCTCTCCGTGTCAAGTAAAGGGGCTATAGTTTCTGGCAATTTGTTGTTCAAACTTGTCCCAGGATTCACATCTAACAAATGTGGTTCTTATCGGTTGGTTTAAAATACCGCTCCAGAATTCTAGATTAAGAAGTAAACAAAAATTGAATAAGAAAAAAATCGAAAAAGACACTAGTACTAGCTAACTACATAATAGTTAAAATTCTAATCTAATGCCTTAGCAACTAGCAAGTCAAACTAATATTACTATAGTAGAGTACTACTTCATCGAACTTTGAGTGGTGATAAATAAAATAATAAACTCACTCTATGTCCTAGACTAGTACTTACTCCATTTCATTAATAACTTCCTTTTCGATCAACAGAATTCGTGTTTGATCGCACATGACTCCTAAATTATACGATGAAATTCTTTTTTAAAGATATATAATTAAAGTTCATAAGTTAGTAATATTTTAAATATTCTTTTAAAATTTTTTTGTCAATATAATTTAGGTGTAATATACGAGTCACACAAGACAGTCGTTGACCAAAGAGGAAGTTTGTAATGAAATGGAGTAAGTAATAAAAAACAGTTCAATTGTAGCTACATGTCTCTCTACTTCAACCTGTAACTTTTCTATACTCCTTCCGTCCCAGAGTAGGTGCACCATTTGCTTTTGGACACAGAAAATAAGGAGAAGAGTTAAAAATTGAATTATTGTTAAAGAATAATTATGGAGAAAATGTATTCTTCTGTGTATTCAACTGAAATACATGGGGAGTATATATATACATGTTGGAGAGTATATTTAGAACTTATCTAGAATGAGTCTAACTAGAATTGTATCTAACATATGTTACTACTAAAGAGATAAACTCTTGTTACATTCATAATTATCCGTAACACTCCCCTTGAATGAAACATGAGTTGAAGATCTCGAATACGCTTGTGAGAGTACTGCCTCGTTAAAAACCTTGCTAAGAAAAATCCAGTGGGATAAAAACTTAGTCAAGGGAAAAAGAGTGCAGTGCGTATCCGTCTCCCCTGATTGTAACATCACTTCAAATCTTTGAATCTTCATAGTGCAATCTTCTCGATGAATCGCCGAACTGATGATGTTGAACAAGTATGCAAAATCTTCAATAGAGTGAATATGGTGTACTTGGATGGAACCTTCATCTTGTAGCCCATAGCTGAAAACTTCAATGGTATGTGCTTTGAGTCCATGTGAAAACTTCTTGAACACTAGAAGCATTGATTTCTTCAATGTGTATTTTTATGTTGATCCAACAAAATATGTCACTTGGACAATTCAACATAACAATCTCGTAATATTGAAATGAGTTCAATATTCATATATCTCCGTCATATTTGTAAAATAGCAAACAAGGGTATATAATACTTCCTTTTTGCAAATATATTATCACCATGGAGATTTGGAGATAGGTATACACATATATGCGCTAATAATGCTACCTCGTTAAAAACCTTGCTAGGAAAAACCCATTGGGATAAAAACCTAGTCGAAAGGAAAAAGAGTGTAGCAACTTGTATGATGCGCAATATTCTCACTGTTGCTTGATCATCATCCATTCATATACCTTCTTCAGGAGGTCAAAAACATTTATCTCTTTCATGACATAACCAAACTTCATGTATGGTTATTCATACTTTGTCATACTCAAACATTAGGTTGAGTTTACATTTCCTTAGGCAATAATATTTGTAGGAATCTCGAGAATATTATCCATAATTCTCTTGTTTCACTTGATAGTGAATACACTCAATATACTTATCAATTTTGTGATGCCATGTATGGATAGATAAGTATAGAGATTCAATAGTACCAAAATTGAGTTCTTCAAGAACTTTTCTCATCGATTGATTCATGTTTGTCAACATGATATCTCTATCCACTTGTCCTTCCGGGACTAATTTCCAGTAGAGAGTAAAATCATTATCTCTCATAATTGTTCTTGGAACATATAAATCTCATTGTCAATTCAATGAATATTCATGTTTTATAACATGATAACTCTAGTCTCTTCTAGGACGAGTTCTCAATTGATAATGATCATCATAGATCATATATATAGAAGTTTCAATGTGTCAATTAAATGACAATTCATGTGCACCACAAATAATCAAAGGTGGTCACTTTAGAGTAAGATCATATGATAAATAATATGTATGCATGCATTATGAAACTTAAAAACTAGCATAGATGATGTAACAATAATATGAATGATGCATGACTTAGTATCTAGATGCACATGAAATTTGAATCGATAATGCAACGGTACCGTAGGGAATTTCGAATTCATCAATAAAATGGACATCAAGTCCATGAGCTCATTTTCTATCATCATTGTGTCGACATCAAATGGATTTACATGTAAGATCCCCTTTACATGTACAATAGTATACATCTATTGAGAATTTGCATATGCTTATCTCGGTTCCATGTATACCGGTATAGTTTTTCAATAATAATCAAATCATTCTTGTTTGATTCAGTACTGATCATAGATATCTGAATATATTATATGGAGGTACCTTTTTCATTCATATAAGCCATCTATTTATAAATAAAATATCAATTCTATTGTGGCATCATTAAGATGTGCCTTCTTTACTCTTCTAGAGTACCAACTGCATTATCTTGCCATTCTCGTTGTAATACTGGAACCATTCAGAACATACATATTGCACTTCAGGTGCATTAATTACAATAGGCAAGATATCGATTCTCAACTCATGTTATATCTATAATCAATCTGTAGCCCGGTATCCACAGTCAAATCATAGAATTTCATGATTGAAATCTTGAAATGATACATGAAGCTGAAGAATGCATTTTATAATTTAGTTCTAGTATGAACTTTCAAATATGTGGGGATCAATGCATACGATGAATTTGTTTTGATCAGCTTGTCATGTTCTCCCTCCCCTAAGCTGGGAAAAACTAATTCAAGGATTAGTATTATTGGGGCTCATAAGGATATTGATCATGCCAGCTTAGATAATAATATACTCATACTCGTATCTAATAGGCTTCATGTATGAGTTCTCTTTAGGAGATGCATATGGGAGTGTATAACTCTAGCAGTTGGGTTTTCGATGTGCTGAAACATAAATTTACCCCAAATAAGAGATCAAATTATTTGTGTAATATACTCAATTCTCAAATTATTTAGTAGACGTCTAGCCACATATATTCATTCTCATAAATGCATGAGTGCAACATTGCTCATTTTGATCTCCATTACCATGCTTGATGAACGTGTATTTTACACATTCATTTGAGTCTTTTTCACCTATTTTAGCTATCCTCTATGTTAATTTAGCTATATTTGTGCATTTTATTAGAATAGTGTCACGTTTCCCTTTAGTTTTTATTTTACAGGTTTTGGGTGAAAAACGAGGTTTTCCGGACAATTATATTGAAGTAGACAAGGAATTGGTGTTCCGAAGGCCTATTTGGAGTATCCAGAAGATTCCAGATAGGATTTGAAGTCTAGGGGTCGAGTTTGAAGGCTAAAAGGTCACTAGAAGGAAAAAACCGAGTCCGAAAAAGAGAAGGAATCCAAAAACGCACCGAAAACGCGTAAAAGGCCGAAAAAACCTCCCGGGCGAGTCGCCCGGAACGTGGGGCGAATCGCCCCACACCAGGCGAATCGCCTGGTGTGTGGGGCCCTTCGCCCCACACCTGCCGAAACACTATATATAGTTGCTCAGTTTTCTCCGTTTTTCATACTTTTCCAGACCTTTTCTCTCACCTTTCTCATTAGTTTTAGGTAGGAATTCTCCAGAGCCTGTTCTGGAAATTCTTAGCTTAGGAGATACTTTTTCTTAGCGTTTTGGAGCTTGTAAGATCGCGATTCTTCGGAGATTGACAACCTTCGGTAACATTGTATCTTACAGTTTTTCTATTTATATTTATATATCTTTCAACATGTTTTTATTCATTCGTTCTATGATTTCTGTTGATTGCATGACATCTATGAGTAGCTAAACTTCTCGTTGGTGATAGTATGTGATTTCTTAGCGAAGGGTTAATAATTATCCTAATGGCTATATCGCGCATTATACTTTGAGTTATTGCTTTATTTCTTTGATCTATCTAAAACCTCTATCTTCGTAGTGTTGAATAATTACGGAACACAATTGGACAATTTATTGATCAACGATCTCTATGCAAAACCGGGGAGTTCATGCATGATTATTAACCTGCTATGCTTTGAATGACCATACTATCACCAATCTCCATAATCTGTTAAGAAAAACCTTTGCTAAGTAGTCTGTTGATTTTATATTCTTAAGTTAGATTAGATAAAGCTAGTTATAGTCCTTAGAGATCGTCACTCGAGGTTATTCTACTGCTACACTACGGTTTTCGTTGTAGTTTTGAATTGTCTTTGGCTAAATACAAATTTATTTGATTAATTTGAATCTGAAAAATTCAACGTTCATCAATGCTTAATCTCGATATTGTGTCTTGCCATTCAGATAATATTATTACAATACGAGAAAGCTTTCAGCACATTTCAGACGAGGAAATTTCAAGTTTCTCATAAACGGGTAATTTTGTACCCGGATGGCCATATTTGTCACATCTATGTCATTTTTCATGTCTTTATATGCGATATAGTCGCTTGTGCATGCATGCCCAACTTATAGTTTGCTCCAATTTGCAAATGGTTAATTTCAATACAATGCTCGTACACAATGTATGTTTGAATTTGGCCATAATGATGTGACATTATACGAGTCATTGTCTATGACATATTGGCAAGACAATATCCAACTTCTTCAGGAAGTGGGTCTAATTTGTGATTTTCTTGGCACAATTTTTCCAAGTAATTTATTGTGCTCTTCACAACGATTACTCCCCTGGAACCTTTAATTATTCTCACAAGAATATTGGAATGAGTGGATACTTTCAAACTTTAGGAATATTGAAATCAGTATACTCATGGATTTCTCTTTCATTTGAGGTGTAAATACCATCAATCACACTGGTGAATTACTTGTTGCACCATGTATAAAATCTAAAAACTCACATTCACTTCAGGGAATGGAGATTGGATAAATTTGATATCAACCAATATGATAACTATGTAAATTCCTTTCTCAATATCGAGAGTATGTGTGTGTCATCTTTCTTTCATTTTGAGAATATGATACTCAAGGATTTTCATTCATAAGAGATGCTCAATATTCAAGTAGGCTCATATCAATTGACTTCTTGTATCACCAAAATAATACTTTCTCCCAACTTCAAGTTGGCGAGATTGTTTATGATGTGCACACATCATGGCATCACATTTCATGCCTTCGCAATATTGTTTACGCATAGTGATGCAATCCAGGGGCTAATCACAAATATTTTCTTCATCACATGAAGTGCATATTAACACTATGATATTTTCAAATCACTTATGGTACATGGAATGTCCATAGTATGTAGCAACCATTTTCTTTCGAGATATAATATAGTGATCATGGCTTTTGGCATAAACTCTAATAGCAATTCAGATGCCTCAATTTGAAAAAATCGTTGATGTACATGAGGTACATTTAAAATCATCGTTGTACATAAAGTACATAATTGCCAAATGATCAATGATGGTTGGTGTCAAATCTTTTCGATGATCACAAGTCACAACCATTCATAATGTATGTCCAATCATTTCAGGAGTCTGATTTGTCAAATCAACTTGACATAAGCTGGGCTAAAGCTCCAGAGATACACATCTTTTGTGATATATACATATTCATAGCAACTTCAGGTGCTAGCTTTATTTGATGTCTCATTTTAAGAAATGGACAAAGTGTATCTTACAAACCTAATTGATGGTTCAGATATATCCAATGAATTCGGGGATATAATTTGTCAAATCAACATGACATAAGCTGGGCTATTAGCTCCAGAGATACACATCTTTGTGACATATATATGTCTAGCAACTTCAGATGCTATATGTATTTGATGTCTCATTTTAAGAAATGGACAAAGTGTATCTTACAAACCATCATCAATATCTCCAATCACTTCAAAAAATGAATCCAAACAGTCAGATATCATGGATTAAATAACAATTATTCAAACTAATAGCTAGAATAAATAAACTGCAACTTATCTTTAATATAACTTAACCATGAATCTTGCTCTTCCGTAATAACTGAACTGATCACTGATCTTCCATGGCATGGTTAGAAAATCATCAAACACCTTGCCATCTCGCATACTCGAAAAAATTCATGCACATGTCCATCAACACCAAAGAAAAACATGTAAATGGGATTAGTTAATATGTACTGTACCATGTGAAAATACTTCCATTTTCAACATTTATGAATGAACTTAGCAAATACTTTTCAAATGATGCAATGATTTCATAGCAGGGATGTTTCGAGGTATGATCTTCAAGAGGTAGCTACATGGTATAAATTATGCTCAATAGTAAACTCCTTGCACAAGGATAAAATAAACACAACCTACGTGTGTCTCTTCAAGGCAAAAGTCCCAATCCAAAATCCATTCCTTAAATGCATTGCATTACTAAATATCACAAGGCAATTAAACTAGCATTCTTATTTCATCAAGATGCTTAAACCACAAGTAGTAGTACACTTGTTATTATAAGCATCATACTACACCTTATGTATGGATTACGGTACGCATGAATTAAGAACACAGTACACTTTACAAAGGAAACACCAACATGCTATAGGTCATATCAATCCAACTAATTAATTAATCACGGCAAGGCATCATACACTTCAAATATACGTACCACATTTACATTTAACACTATTAAAGATGTATAGAGCACAAAATTCTTGGGGAACAAGTGACTTGCCTTGCCTTGGGACCAATTTCCATGAGAGACCAACCGTTGATTCTCAATTGATTTAGACACGGTCTGGCCTTGATTCGAGAAGATGGGTTGCCACCATAACACAAAAATCATGGTTACATATAGTAGTAATATAGTGCATGCAGATACATAAAATTGAATTGATGAGTTGGAATAGTTCAATTGAGATTTGAGAGAGATAACTCATATGATCTCGTCATCTGGATACACTCATAACAGTTGTATAATAATGGTACGTAATAATGAGAACAATTAATTAATAAGAATAACAAATTAATGTAGACTCATGAATTGTAATGGTGATGATCAGCAGCAGCGCGTTTGTGTCTATCGGTATGTACTCTGGCTTGTCTCCTTTGCTAAGGAAACTTTTTAGGCATATATTAGTTGATATGGATGGACTGTATTTTAGATGATAATCGGGAGTACTTTGATGGAAAGTACGGCCGGAGCACAATGGAGAATGGACGGTGGTAGAATGGTCGAGAAGGTAGAAGAATTGTGGTAGAGTCGTGCTGATAACGTGTTAAAGAATAATTGTGGAGAAAATGTATTCTTCTGTGTATTCAACTGAAATACATGGGGAGTATATATATACATGTTGGAGAGTATCTTTAAAACTTATCTAGAATGAGTCTAACTAGAATTGTATCTAACATATGATACTACTAAAGAGATAAACTCTTGTTACATTCATAATTATCCGTAACAGTTATATTAATAGTGGGTGTTGCTTTTACTTTATGGAGAATTTGTGGCCACAAAAATGTGTTGATAGAATAGAAAATTATTATAACCATGTACAAATATGGCAAATAAATGAAATGGTGCAACTCTAACGGAACGCCCAAAATAGCAAAATGGTGCAACTGTTCTGGGACGGAGGGAGTATATTTTTACTCTCAATCTCATACACAATAACTATTATCCTCATCTTACACATCCACACATACTCTCTGATTTTTAAATATTAAAGTTTCTCCAATTATGCCTCCTTAATCTATGTTCAACCAACAATATCCTCCATAGTCCATACACGGATACACCCACCATAATCATAGCAAACAGAGAAGGCCATGAGAGTTTAATAAGTTCAGAGCATCAAATACAAGAAACTCAAATCCTATTCAATTATGTTTTGTGAGAATTAGGGTTTTCAAGTTCATACCAATTGAAAACGTTGGAGATTCAGATTGATTGATTGTCTGCTGATGGAGGCCAAGCTGTGTGAATCGATCTCAAATTCCCATGGTATGCTCACAGTTCGCTCAAACGTCTAGCGCTTAGCTTTTCTGGTAAGAGGAGCAAAGAGGAGGATTGATTTATCTGGAGTCTGAACTGCTGATTTAGGTTACTTATTGATTGCTTCAATAAATAAGTAATTTAAGTAAAAAATTTACCCAAGGGTATATTAGTAATTTTGCACCCAGGGTATAATGGTAATTTTGCATACCAAATTCAATAGGTAGCACTTGCTACCCCTTGCTCCATGATATATCCGTCCCTGCACACAGTGTAAAGCAAAAAGCTATTTACCTGTATGAGAACACGACCAACCAAAGGTTGCGAGATATGATAGAAATGAATGGTCAGAACCTTGAGACAAATGAGGATTTTGATGAATTATGCGCGAGCTTCAAAAGGTCGGAAGATTTCCGCGACAATGCGCAAATTAGAGCTGGCTATAAGAAAGATAAGGAATCCGACAAGCAAAACACTGCCCAAAAAGGCCAGAAGCATGAACAAAGAGGAGGGCAGAACCACGGTGGGTACTTTAGAAGAGAGAAAATGTCCCCAAAGTGGTATGCAAATTACACGGCGTTAAATAGACCAAGATTCGACATCTTAGCATCTATTGTTGAACAAAAGTTAAGTGTGAAATGGCCAAGACCACTGGCAACAACGGACCGTACCAAGGATTTCAAGTTGTATTGCAAGTTTCATCATGGGAGAGGACATGACGCCGAAGAATGCATGCAATTGAAAACAGAGATTGAGGACTTGATTAGATCGGGATATCTAAGAAATTGTCAAGTTAAACAAGAGCCATCAAGACATGAAAGAAGGGAGAAGCAAATAGAGGATAGGAGGAAAGAAGAGAGAGGCGGAAGGCAACCTCAAAATGAAAGGCGAAAAAGTAGAGAAAGAAGTTGCCAAAGAGGAAGAGATGAAGAGGAAGATGATGATAACCTACCACACGTTGGGGTTATAACTATCTCAGGAGGACCAGCCGGAGGAGATACTGTAAGAAAACACGGTCAGAGTTACCCCTACGGTACGCAGCGGAATTTCAAAAATTTTCTTAACATGCAGGTTAATTGATCATGTATATACTGTATATATTAAACACGTCAATTCGAAGACTTACAATACTCCAAAAGCAAGCACATGTACCAAGTCTTCATAATAGTCCGGTGTATCTTCTCCTTCGTCGAAGTCGAAGATATCTGCAATACTTTGATTATCTGCAAGACAATAAAAGTTAGTTTCCAGCTCCTAGAACCTCAACCTTGGTATCCACAGATAAACAACCTATCGGAAAGAATGCTAGGATATTCTTTGTGTGGCCAAGAAGATGGGGCGGCGGTTTTCCTCGGGTGAGGGGTGGCGCGCGCGTGGCTATGTATGGAGGTAGGGGAGAGATTTTATTTTCTCTAAGAAAACTGGTAGAAAGAATGATATGAAATCTGTCTGTTGAATCAACCATGATAAAAGCTCTCTAATAGTCTACTATATATAGTAGTCAATAGAAGCCTAATGAATAATCAATTAGACTTCATAAAGGAATAAGAATCTAATTCTTATCGCACTAGGAAACCAATTCAAGTCTAGATTCATTCCCAATCAAATTAGAACTCAATCAGGAAAATCTAACTTATCCCTTGACTTCTAATAGAGGAAGGAGCCGAACTCCGTCCCCTATCTCAGCTGCGCGCGCGCGTCTCCCGAGGGTGATAGGTGGGTCCCGAATTTGAGACCCACTTATAGTCCTAAGGCAATTCAAACTCCAAGTAGATTTTGCCCATGTGCATATATTAATTCCAAATTAACATATCCTTTCAAATCAAACCTCTATTATATTTCTAAAATATAATTTCTAATTGTATTTACATAAAATACAATTAGTCAGCCAATTCAATTAATAATTCCGAATCAGTAATTGAGCCACAAAATATTATAATTAATTCCAAATCAATTATAATCCATCAATCACAATTAATTCCAAATCAATTGCGATTCCATCTTCAAGGATATTCGGATAAGCTGAATCACCACATAGTGTGACCCATAGGGCCTCATTGTATTAAGCAAGTCCTAGACTAGGAAAAATGGAATTCCTAGACGGTTCCATTTGCAATATTAATACATGAGGACGTTTGAGAGGTTTCTCAAAGCAAACCCTTTCGTTGTGAAGTCTGTTGTGCTCAACGCAACGATGGTAACGTCCCTTCATCTAACTGACTCGAATGCATCTAGGATCGATGAAGTGTCTATCCCAATAATACATCCACGGGCGTCTTCAGTGAGTTGCATGGTGAATCCAATATCTATTATGACTATCATAATAATATTGATACGCTGGCCAGCGGTTTTACCAATCACAACTATGAACGACTATGAGCAGTGCTCTCCTGTGCTACACATGAGAGATGAATCCTTCACAGAAACACTTACCATCCCCATTTGTATTTAGCCATAATCCTGGATCGTGCCTTGGGTCAACTGCTTATTCAGAGCAGACATCGACGGGTCCACTAAGGATATGGGGCAACAAATGTGATGATAAAGTCCTGTAAGTCCAAAGGACGACTGGCATCACTTCGACAACTTACCGGTTCCCATAGACACTTCGGCGTAGAGTATACATCGATGGGAGTGTCCGGTGGGTACTTCCATTGTTCGGTAATCACCCTTCGAACAACTATGCGCAGTTATGGGAACGTTTCTTGATTGTCCAACAATTCATTCCATGGTCGTGGGATCGGCTCACACTTGCTCCAACAAGTATAACCTCCACGCATACTAGTCTCAGCTGGTTCATTCAGACCCCTACATCCGAGATGAACCTCGACTAGGGAGAGTTTGGGATAGATGATAACTCACATAGCTCCCACTATCTGTGTGATCGGTCATCTATCAGAGGGGACTTGTTTTATATCAATACAGACAGGAATAGAGATATGACATGCTGCATGCCTGGTGTAATATAAATATGAAAGCGATACTCAATAGTCAAACAACAAACATATATTATATTACGTTGACCTGTGTAATAGTACATATATGCCCTTTATAAGGGCTGCATGCCCTTAATAATGACTGTCTCTAGGACATATACACTATCAATATTCCACTTGGACTAGAGCCAGTCACCTTTATGCTTAATACCCAGATTAGCATAATGTATTAAGTGGACATCCACTGATAAGACCTTGGTGAAAAGATCTGCCACGTTGTCCGTGATAGAGACACGTTCTATACTAACTTCTCCTCTATCAATAATCTCACGTATAACGTGATACTTTATAAGTACATGTTTGTTCTTGTTTGTAGATCTAGGCTCCTTGGCTTGAGCGACGGCGCCCGTATTGTCACAATAAATTGTTATTGGACTAGGAGCAGGAACAACCCTCAATTCCTTCAAGAACTCTGAAATCCAGACAGCTTCTTTCGATGCTTCTGATGCAGCAACTACTCGGCTTCTGTGGATGAGTCAGCAATCGTGGCTTGCTTAAAACTCTTCCAACAGATAGCTCCTCCGTTCAATTTGAATACGTATCCTGTCTGTGACTTAAAGTCATCAGGATCTGATTCAAATCCAGCATCGACATAACCAGACATCTTTAATTCTGGTTCTCCACCAAACACCAAGAACATCTCCTTAGTCCGTCGAAGGTACTTAAGAATGTTCTTTACAGCAGTCCAGTGAGGTACTCCTGGATTCTGTTGGTGTCGAGAAGTGACACTAAGCGCATATGCCACATCGGCCTTGTGCAATTCATTGCATACATTATAGACCCTACTGCCGAAGCATAGGGCACACGACTCATTGCATTTCTTTCTTCATCAGTTTTAGGACTATCCTTAACTGATAAGGCAATCCCATGCCTAGCTGGGAGAAAGCCTCTCTTTGAGTCGTCCATCTTTTAACGCTTCAGTATTTTGTCGATGTAGGTGGACTGTGTCAATCCTAACATCCTCTTGGATCTATCTCTATAGATCTTTATCCCTTGGATGTAGTTAGCTTCACCCAAGTCCTTCATTGAGACATTGTTTCCCATGATCAAAATGTCAATCCTAACATCCTCTTCTAGCATAGAGACATTTTTTCCCATGATCAAAATGTCATCAACATAGATGATCATGAAAACGACTCCCTTGTCGCTGTGCCTAGTGTAGACACAGGGATCTTCCCTTCTTCTGACGAAGTCAAACGATTTGACAGCTTCATCAAAGCAGATATTCCAGCTCCTAGACGCTTGCTTTAGCCCATAGATGGATCTTTGTAATTTGCATACAACAGTTGGCCTGGTTTTACTAATAAAACCTTCCGGTTGTACCATATAGACCTCTTCCTCAAGGTTGCCATTGAGGAAGGCAGTCTTTACATCCATCTGCCAGATCTCATAATCATAGTAGGCAGCTATCGCAAGTAGAATTCGAATGGACTTCAATTTTGCTACCGGTGAAAAGGTTTCATCGTAATCGATGCCATACCTTTGCGTGTAGCCTTTCGCCACAAGTCTAGCCTTGTGCGTTTGTACCTTGCCATCGGCATCTGTCTTTCGTTTAATGACCCATTTGCACCCAATAGGTCTAACCCCTTGGGGCAAGTCTACCAAGCTCCAAACTTGGTGGAGGTACATGGAGTCCATTTCCAATTCCATGGCCTCTTGCCATTTGTCTGAGTCAATATCAATTATTGCCTCTTTGTAGGTCTCGGGATCTTCCCGATCTGATAAGCCGACATCAAGTTCACTGATGTCTTCTATCATAAGGCTTTGCTTCTGAGGTCCTTTTAGGATCCTCTTCGACCTACGGAGCTCGACTGGTTCTGGTGCTTCTCTTTTCTGGCTTCGTGTAACACGAACATTATCAGTGGGCACTGATGCAGCTGGTCGCGCGTCGCGACCCTGTTCCCTAGCGGGAGGCTTCTCTTGTGCAACTTGTTGCACATGTTGATTGACAACGAGTTCTATTGGTGTGGTTTCAACTGTTGATCTAATCATAGGACTTCCACTGACTATGACATGCCTAGCAAGTGTCATATCATTACCCTTGTCTGCTTCGAAAGCTCCCACTGAACTTGAGTCCAAATCAGAAGATTTAGATAACTCATGTTCGCGCGTGTCAAAGTCTTGAATTTCTTCAAGTTCTATCATGTCATCTAACCTCTCTTCTTCGAGGTATTCTGCTTGTAAAAACTTGACGTTTCTACATACTATCACCTTGTGATCTTCAGCATGATAGAATTCATTGCCTCTCGTCTGACGAGGATAGCCTGTGAAATATACTTTGACACCCTTGACATCTAACTTATCAGTGAGAATCAGTTTGACTATCGCAGGACAGCCCCAAGGTCTAAGATAGCCCAGTGAGGGCTTCTTTCCTTTCCATAACTCATAAGGAGTTTTCTCCACTGATTTAGATGGTACACGGTTAAGAATGTAGATTGCAGTTTGTAGTGCATATCCCCATAGATATTTTGGAAGAGTCGAGAATCCAATCATTGATCTCACCATGTCTAATGATGAATGTGTATTTTACACTTTCATTCGAGTCTTTTTCACCTATTTTAGCTATCCTCTATGTTAATTTAGCTATATTTTAATGCATTTTATTAGAATAGTGTCACGTTTCCCTTTAGATTTTATTTTACAGGATTTGGTTGAAATTCGAAGATTTCCGGGCAAATATATTGAAGTTGGCAAGGAATTGGTGTTCCAGAAGCCTATTTGGAGTATCTGAAGGTTTTTGGATGGGATTTGGAGTCTAGGGGCCGAATCTGGAGGTTAGAAGGCTACTAGAAGTCAGAAACCGAGTCCGAAAAGGGGAAGAAATCCAAAAACGCGTCGAAAACGCGGAATTCCGCGAAAAACCCGCCGGGCGAACCGCCGCACAGCTGGGGCGAACCGCCCCACACCGGGTGAACCGCCGGGCGTGTGGGCCGAACCGCCCCATGGTATTTCGGGGCCTATATATAGTTGCTCAGTTTTCTCCGAAAATCATATATTTCCAGACCTACTTTCTCACCTCTCTCTATAGTTTCAGGTAGGAACTTACCGGGGCTTGTCCTGGGAGTTCCGTAGCTTAGGGGATACTTTTTCATAGCGGATTGGAGCTCGTAGGATCGCAATTCTTCGGAGATTGACAACCTTCGGTAACTTGTATCTTACAGTTTAATCTACTTATTTTATAGATCTTTCAATATGTTTTCTTCTATGATTTCTGTTGATTGATGAATTTTTTGAATTTTTTTATTGGGTAGATCAACTAACTATGCCATTAATCGTATGCTTCATCTCTATGAATTTGTTTGAGGTTTTTCTCGCTTGGCTTGTCACATTTATGTATTGCACTTAGTTAAGCTTGGTAGTCTCGACATCACTTAGTGGTGTTTTCTCTACTGCGGTTCACGAAGGCCTTTATAATAGGATGATGCATGTTAGGGTCTTATGTTTGTTTTCCCGAGTAATTATGTACCTAGGAGGCAACAAGTCTTCACCATGCTTTGAGATTGCTAAATGCCTAGGAAGGAGGTAGTGTGAGATTGTGTGATCCTTTGTTTATAACCTATTCTTCCGAATAGGTTTGGGGAGGGGGTTACACCATCATTAGACTTGTTTCTGTTTTTCATTTTCGTATCGTGAGTTTATTTTTCCCTTTCCGTGAATTTTGTGCTCCAACCTATTCTTTCGAATAGGTTTGGGGAAGTCGTGTGAGTCATTTTGTTTCTCTTTTTGTTATGCTACTGCTGGCTAAAAAAAATCGAAAAAAAAGGAAGAAAAAATTCTAGAAAAAAAGAGAGAAAAACAAAAAGAAAAGAAAAGAATCTGGAAAGAAAAAAAAAAGAAAAAAAAGAAATGACCCCAAAAAAAAAAGAGCAATGAAGGGTCCAAAAAAGAAAGCCAAAAAGCAGTTTAGCAAAGTGTTGAGTCTTTTCCATTTTTGTAATGTTTGTAATCGTGTTTTTCTATTTTTATCTTTTTTGTCTTGAGTGTCATCTGTTCTAGACCACCCTCGTCCTGCCATTCAGGAAGTGGTGAATAGCTTAAGACTTTACTTGAGAGATGGGTAGAATAGGGGAGTGTTATCTTTTATAGGGAACCCTCCTTCGTTTGATGAGAGTCAGTACTGGTTCGACCTCTTTTGAGGAAAAGTCTTAACATGGTGGAACAACAGTAAGTCCTCAGTTTCATAGGCACGGGGCAACCATTCGTATCTTAGCATGCTTCATTACGTCGTCACTGACTAGGTCCAGGTAGAGAATGTTACGAGAGACTATCTTGTCTTGACATAAGTGCTAATGTGGATGTGTATAAGTCAATCAAGGTATTCTTCAAACTATATTCATGCTTTGATTTATATGGTTTTGTTCATATGTTTTTTGGTAAATTCAGTAGATTAGTTCATTTTATTTGGCATGAGACTCCATTTTGTGTCTTGCATGTTTTTTGTATTAGAGTCTAGCTTAGTTGCTTGAGGACAAGCAAAGGTTCGGTTTGGGGAGTTTGATGAATGTGTATTTTACACTTTCATTCGAGTCTTTTTCACCCATTTTAGCTATCCTTTATGTTAATTTAGCTATATTTTAATGTATTTTATTAGAATAGTGTCACGTTTCCCTTTAGATTTTATTTTACAGGTTTTGGTTGAAATTTCGGGCAAATATATTGAAGTTGACAAGGAATTGGTGTTCCAGAAGCCTATTTGGAGTATCTGAAGGTTTTCGGATGGGATTTGGAGTCTAGGGGCCGAATCTGGAGGTTAGAAGGCTACTAGAAGTCAGAAACCGAGTCCGAAAAGGGGAAGAAATCCAAAAACGCGTCGAAAACGCGGAATTCCGCGAAAAACCCGCCGGGCGAACCGCCGCACAGCTGGGGCGAACCGCCCCACACCGGGCGAACCGCCGGGCGTGTGGGGCGAACCGCCCCGTGGTATTTCGGGGCCTATATATAGTTGCTCAGTTTTCTCCGAAAATCATATCTTTCCAGACGTACTTTCTCACCTCTCTCTATAGTTTTAGGTAGGAACTTCCCGGGGCCTGTCCTGGGAGTTCCGTAGCTTAGGGGATACTTTTTCATAGCGGATTGGAGCTCGTAGGATCGCAATTCTCAGAGATTGACAACCTTCGGTAACTTGTATCTTACAGTTTAATCTACTTATTTTATATATCTTTCAATATGTTTTCTTCTATGATTTCTATTGATTGCATGCCTATTATGAGTAGCTAAACTTATCGATGGTGGTAGTATGTGAATTCTTAGCGAAGGGAAGATAATCATGCTAATGGCTATATCGCGCATTATACTCCGTGTCATTGCTTTATTTCGTTGATCATGCACAACCTAAATTCTCGTATGTTGTATTAATTATTATGCACAATTGGACACTTGTCGACCTGTTCGGGAGTTTATCTTCGTAGTGTTGAATAATTACGGAACACAATAGGATAATAGTGATTGACTTGTCAGACCAGTTATCTTCGTAGTGCTTAATATTTACAACAGGACACTAGATTGATTCAAAGATCTCTATGCAAGACCGAGGAATTTATGCATGATTATCGACCCGTTATGCTAAGAAGGACCATACTATCACCAATCTCCATTATCTGTTAGAAAACCCCTTTGCTATCTGTCTGCTGTTTATATTCTCTTGTTAAATAGATAAAGCTAGTTATAGTCCTGAGAGAACGACACTCGAGTCTTTCTACCGCTACACTACGGTTTTCGTTGTAGTTGTGGATTGCCTTTGGCTAATTACAAATATTATTTGATTCGCTCGGAGCAAGACATCCGCGCGTTCATCATCTAACAGGGTTCGATTCCTTCTCTCAGACACACTATTTAATTGTGGTGTTCCAGAAGGGGTCCATTGCGATTGAATTACATTCTCCATCAAGTAGTCGATAAATTCTTCACTAAGGTATTCACCTCCTCGATCTGATCGAAGAGTGACTATCCTTAGGTTCAATTCATTCTCGACCTCATTCCTAAACTCCTTGAATTTCCCAAAGGTCTCGGATTTATTCTTCATAAGATAAATATATCCATACCTTGAGAAATCGTCAGTAAAGGTAACGAAGTAAGGATAACCCCCACGCGCATGGACTTGAAAGGGTCCACATACATCGGTATGTATGAGCTCTAAGCAGCGAGTGGCACAAACACCTTGTCCAACAAAAGGTTTGTTCGTCATCTTACCCTTAACACATGATTCGCATGTACCATATGACTCAAAATCAAATGGTTCTAAGTAGTCCAACTTCCTTAGTCTTTGATTCCGTGTTTCATTGATATGGCCTAGCCGACAATGCCATAGATAAGATGGATTATTCTTCCTACTTGAAGATTGTTGTTTGTTATGTATTTGAAATAAAGGTAGACTACTTTGAAAAATATATAAACCATTCACTAAGCGAGCTTTTCCATAATACTGGTCATTTAATGAAAAATAACAAGTATTATTAGCAAATCGAAAGGAAAAAACCCAAATTGTCCAACAATGGAATGGAAATAATATTTCTGACAATGGATGGAACAAAATAAACGTTATCAAGTTCTAAACATTGTCCCGAAGGTAAATCTATCTTGCAGCGTCCAACGCGTTTGGCTTCAACTGGGTTGCCGTTCCCAACATGCAAGTCGATTTCACCTTGCTTGACTAGCCTGTTATCAATTAGCCCCTGCACATTATTACAAATGTGTGAGCCACAGGTTGTATCTAATACCCAACCATTGGAGTCAAAAGTAGTCATGTTCATTTCAATAACAAACATACCTGAGCTAGACGCCGGTGGCTTCTTTGCTTGATCTGCCCTCAGCTTAGGGCAATCTTTCTTCCAATGTCCTTTCTGCATACAGAAAAGACATTCATCTGTGCGTACCGTTCCGCTTCTCTTGAACTTCCTTTTCTGGTTCAGACGCTTAGGCTTATCACTCGAAGTGTTAGCCTTGGCTCCCGACTTTCCCTTACCCTTAGCACCTTTGTTTCTCGGGTTTGGGTTAGACGGTTGCCCAACATACATGATCAACTTTTCCTTCTTAGGAAGAGTTTGATCATATGTCTTCAGCAGATTATGGAGTTCGGGCAGTGTTACGTCCTTCGCATTCATCGTGTAGTTAATGATGAACTGCGAATACGAACTTGGCAATGATTGAAGGACAAAGATCACCATGATCTTATTCTCCAGCTTGACACAGGCATCGGAAAGCTTCTCAAAGAGACCAATCATTTTGAGAACATGTTCAGACATGTTCCCTCCTTAATTGAGCTTGCATCTGTGTATCTCTTTGATCAAATCAAATTCAACACTTCTAGCTGTCGTCTTAAAGAGCGACTCAAGATGCTTCAACATCTCATACGACAACATGCTTTCATGTTGCCTCTGCAGCTCATTGCTCATTGCCGCCAGCATAATACACTGCGCGGATGTAGCATCCTCATGATGCTTATCAGACTTTGCCTTGTTGTCTTGATTCCAAGCAGCAACCTGATCGGCAGTCTGATTTTCGGGGCACACGGGAATGACCTTGTCCAAGACGTACTCAATCTTTTCGTACCTCAGCACCAAACGTATAATCCTGATCCAATCTAGGAAGTTTGGTCCGGTCAAAATTTGCTTCTCTAAGACAGAACGGAGCGAGATACTCGCCATTTTGGTTTTCCTAAGGAGAAATAGTATAGACCGAAAATAATAAATCAACTATTGAAATACTATTTCTAAGTACACAGTCAACATAACTAAACAACAAGGTCCTTTAGCTGTTTAGCTTCCACTATTTTCACATATGATTGCCCCCAAAACAAACATACGGGTAATGTCCAACAAGTTACCGTAGTGGCCAAGATCCAAATCCATACTATGCTATACTCCAAAGGGGGCTGGTCGCTGATGAAACGGAGTTCGCCAGACTCAATTAATCAAATAAATTTGTTATTTAGCCAAAGACAATTCACGACTACAACGAAAACCCTAGTGTAGCAGAAGAATGACCTCGAGTGTCGTTCTCTAAGGACTATAACTAGCTTTATCAAATCTAATTTAGAATATAAAATAGCAAGCGGAATAGCAAAGGTTTTACTAACAGATAATGGAGATTGGTGATAGTATGGTCCTTCAAAGCATAACGGGTTAATAATCATGCGTAAATTCCTCGGTTTTGCATGGAGATCTTTGATCAATCAATTGTCCTGTTGTAATTATTAAACACTACGAAGATATAGATACTGACAGGTCAAACACTATTGTCCAATTGTGTTCCGTAATTATTCAACACTACGAAGATATAGATATGCATAGGTCGACTAGGGTCCAATTGTGCATAATAATTAATCAACATACGAAGATATAGGTTGCGCCTGATCAATGAAATAAAGCAATAACACGGAGTATAATGCGCGATATAGCCATTAGCATGATTATCAACCCTTCGCTAAGAATTCAAATACTACCACCAACGATAAGTTTAGCTACTCATAGTTGTCATGCAATCAACAGAAATCATAGAAGAAAACATGTTGAAAGATATATAAAAATAAGTAGAATAAACCGTAAGATACAATGTTACCGAAGGTTGTCAGTCTCCGAAGAATCACAATCTCAAAACTACTATGAAAAAAGTATCTCCTAAGCTATGAACCCCCAGAACAGGCTCTGGGAAGTTCCTACCTAAAACTACAGAGAAAGGTGAGAGAATAGGTCTGGAAAAGTATGAATTTCGGAGAAAAACTGAGCAACTATATGTAGGCTTCGAATTTGTGTGGGGCGAAGGGCCCCACACACCGGGCGATTCGCCCGGGAGCATTTTTCCGGAATTTCCGCGTTTTCGACGCGTTTTTGGATTTCTTCCCCTTTTCGGACTCGGTTTCTGACTTCTAGTGGCCTTCTAACCTTCAGATTCGACCCCTAGACTCCAAATCCTATCCGGAAACCTTCAGATACTCCAAATAGGCTTCTGGAACACCAATTCCTTGTCAACTTCAATATAATTGCCCTGAAATCCTCGTTTTTCAACCAAAACCTGTAAAATAAAAACTAAAGGGAAACGTGACACTATTCTAATAAAATGCACTAAAATATAGCTAAATTAACATAGAGGATAGCTAAAATAGGTGAAAAAGACTCAAATGAAAGTGTAAAATACACATTCATCAGTCGCATAGCATAATATGACCGGTAGAACTATCCAATTGCGTCACGCAAGTCTTGGGTGTTAAATCTAATTTAACCCGATGCTCTACATATTGTACCTATCGAGGTCGCTAGATACAATATGCAGTAAGTTATAACCATAGACTTACTCTAATGTGACGATCACTGCGAGTCTGCACGACGAGGTCGTCAATACAGAGAAACGCAATGAAAGTTCAGAAATAAAGCACACCATGGAAAGCATCTCAAAAATACATACATATATATATATATTTCTGCACTTATATTGGTTGGGGCTTGTAGCTTGAGGGTTGTTATCAGTCATCTACAAACAAATAAGGGCGCCGTCTAGCCATCATGCATGAGCGGTCTACACGTAATGGATGCCGCCTATCCATTCTAGTTCTAGACTCGGTCAAGCACATAATGGGCGCCGCCTACCCATACATAACATATGCGGTCCGACAAATAAGAGGTCACCGCCTACCCTCGCATGCATAGCGGTCGAACGGAAAGTAAAATACATGGTATTTAAACATGCATTGTCAAACAATAGCATATCGAGCAAACAAACAAGTAGTAGCCTATGTGGATGCCAAATGACTTCATAACTTCATTATGAAAATTATAATCCCATACTTATAATCTCTATGAAAAGATTGAAAATTTGGACTAGATTGAAAAATCGAAAATTCTATTGACCAGGTAGCAATTTTTGAAAACCCGAAGGACTCAATTGTTATTTTCGAAACATTGGAGGTGTTAAATCTAAAATTCAAAAGTAGAAGGACTTATTTGTAATAAACAACAAATTGATAAATCACAAATAATCCCCTTAACTTTATACTAATTAAATTTAACTCCTCTAGTTACAAATAATTACAATTAAATTATATTCATATTCCAAATATAAAATTCAATCCTAAAAATTTGAAAATTCGATTTTGGGTCCAACCCGGGAAAAATATATATATATATATAAAAATATGGGGACGGGACCTAGTCCTGTACCCTAACGTGCCTGCGGCCGCAGGCGGCCGGTCGATATATATATATATTAATTTTATTTTTTTTAAATTATAAATTCTAAATTTATATAAAACAAACTTTTGAAAATCGAATTAATCATAGAATCAATTGCATCCACATAAACTACAAAATCATACAACATATATACGTATATACGTAATCAATTAACCTTGAAAAGACTGTGTAGAGATTCAGAGAAATCGGTATCCTCTATTTCTTCTAGTTCACGCCTTTGAAGTAGTCGCCTTCTTTGGTGGTAGACTCTGTCGATCTCAGCAATTGAATCAGCAAGCGGTGTTCCCCTAGATCGTGTATGTGGCATACACTATCTGTAACAGACTAGGAAAGCAGTATCAGATAGAGATTAAAAAGGAAAACTAAAACTAATAGAATTAGGAATTGAATGCTGAAAATATAAACAAACTAAACAGAAAAAAGGAGTATAGTCCCCGGCAACGGCGCCAATTTGATGCAACGGAGTTCGTCAAACTCAATTAATCAAATAAATTTGTTATTTAGCCAAAGGCAATTCACGACTACAACGAAAACTGTATTGTAGCAGTAGAATGACCTCGAGTGTCGTTCTCTAAGGACTATAACTAGCTTTATCAAATCTAATTTAGAATATAAAAACAGCAGACGGAATAGCAAAAGTTTTTCTAACAGATAATGGAGATTGGTGATAGTATGTTCCTTCAAAGCATAACGGGTTAATAATCATGCGTAAATTCCTCGGTGATGCATGGAGATCTTTGATCAATCAATTGTCCTGTTGTAATTATTAAACACTACGAAGATATAGATACTGACAGGTCAAACACTATTGTCCAATTGTGTTCCGTAATTATTCAACACTACGAAGATATAGATATGCATAGGTCGACTAGGGTCCAATTGTGCATAATAATTAATCAACATACGAAGATATAGGTTGCGCCTGATCACCGAAATAAAGCAATAACACGGAGTATAATGCGCGATATAGCCATTAGCATGATTATCAACCCTTCGCTAAGAATTCACATACTACCACCAACGATAAGTTTAGCTACTCATAGTTGTCATGCAATCAACAGAAATCATAGAAGAAAACATGCTGAAAGATATATAAAAATAAGTAGAATAAACCGTAAGATACAATGTTACCGAAGGTTGTCAGTCTCCGAAGAATCACAAGCTCAAAACTGCTATGAAAAAGTATCTCCTAAGCTATGAACCCCCAGAACAGGCTCTGGGAAGTTCCTACCTAAAACTACAGAGAAAGGTGAGAGAATAGGTCTGGAAAAGTATGAATTTCGGAGAAAAACTGAGCAACTATATATAGGCTTCGAATTTGTGTGGGGCGAAGGGCCCCCACACACCGGGCGATTCGCCCCACGTCCCGGGCGATTCGCCTGGTGTGGGGCGATTCGCCCCACGTCCCAGGCGATTCGCCCGGGAGCATTTTTCCGGAATTTCCGCGTTTTCGACGCGTTTTTGGATTTCTTCCCCTTTTTGGACTCGGTTTTTGACTTCTAGTGGCCTTCTAACCTCCAGATTCGACCCCTAGACTCCAAATCCTATCCGGAAACCTTCAGATACTCCAAATAGGCTTCTGGAACACCAATTCCTTGTCAACGTCAATATAATTGCCCTGAAATCCTCGTTTTTCAACCAAAACCTGTAAAATATAAAAACTAAAGGGAAACGTGACACTATTCTAATAAAATGCACTAAAATATAGCTAAATTAACATACAGGATAGCTAAAATAGGTGAAAAAGACTAAAATGAAAGTGTAAAATACACATTCATCAAACTCCCCAAACCGATCTTTGCTTGTCCTCAAGCAACTAAGCTAGACTCTAATGCAAAAAACAATGCAACACATAAAATGGAGTCTCATGCCAAATAAAATGAACTAATCTACTGAATCTATCAAGAAACATATGAACAAGAACCATATAAATCAAAGCATGAATATAGGTTGAAGAATACCTCGATTGACTCATATACATCCACATAAGCACTTATGTCAAGACAAGATAGTCTCTCGTAACATTCTCTACCTGGACCTAGTCAGTGACGACGTAATGAAGCATGCTAAGATACGAATGGTTGTCGCGTGCCTATGAAACTGAGGACTTACTGCTGTTCACCAAGTTAAGACTTTTCCTCAAAGAGGTCGAACCAGTACTGGCTCTCATCAAACGAAGGAGGGTTCCCTATAAAAGATAACACTCCCCTATTCTACCCATCTCTCAAGCAAAGTCTTTAAGATATTCACCACTTCCTGAATGGCAGGACGAGGGTGGTCTAGAACAGATGACACTCAAAAACAAAAGACAAAAAAAAAGAAAATTACAACACGATTACGAACATTACAAGAATTGGGAAATGAGACACAACACTTAGCTAAACTCCTATTTGGCTTTCTTTTTTGGACCCTTCTTTGCTTTTTTGGGGTCTTTTCTTTTTTTCTTCTTCTTTTTTCTTTCCAGTTTCTTTTTTATTTCTTCTTTTTTTTTTCTTTTTTCCTGGAATTTTTTCTTTCTTTTTTTCGATTTATTTTTAGCCAGCGGTAGCATAACAAAAAGAGAAACAAAATGACTCACAACGACTTCCCCAAACCTATTCGAAAGAATAGGTTGGAGTACAAAATTTACGGGAAAGGAAAAATAAACTCACGATACGGAAATGGAAAACGAAAAACAAGTCTAATGATGGTGTAACCCCCTCCCCAAACCTATTCGGAAGAATAGGTTATAAACAAAGGATCACACAACATCACACTACCTCCTTCCTAGGCATTTAGCAATCTCAAAAGCATGGTGAAGACTTGTTGCCTCTTAGGTACATAATTACTCGGGAAAACAACCATAAGACCCTAACATGCATCATCCTATTATAAAGGCCTTCGTGAACCGCAGTAGAGAAAACACCACTAAGTGATGTCGAGACTACCAAACTTAACTAAGTGCAATACATAAATGTGACAAGCCAAGCGAGAAAAACCTCAAACAAATTCATAAAGATGAAGCATATGATTAAAGGCATAGTTAGTTGATCTACCCAATAAAAAAGTTCAAAACATTCGGCAATAAACTCCATATAAAACATGTAAGACTATCCTAGGATGAATGTAGTGAATGCAACCTAAAAAATCTAAGAAAGCAATAAACGTGCAAATGCAAATGCAGACGGATAAAACATGCAAGGTACTATACTCATCCTACCAATACCAAGCTCCAAACTAACAATACTAGATCACTTAAATCCCATCCCCCCTCATGAAATTAACGCTAGTCCCTAGCAGTAAGAAAATGAGGAAATAAGATGTGATACTAGATGTTACCCCATGGTTTGGCCTCGGTCGGCTGAGTATGCTGCTTGTGGGTTATTGGGACTGCTCTGGGAGCCTTATACGTGGTCATCAGGTCTTCTGGTAGGTGCGGTAGTTCTATTTATAGGCCGGACAGGGACAACTCCTCCATTAGTATCATCATTGCCCGTATGGCCTTCATTGTCACTACTGTCACCATCATCATCGCCAGTAGAGTTGCATTATCGAGTAGGATCCTCAAGAATAGCCTCCGCCGTTATGGAACCCTCCACCCTGTAGCCCTCCAATAGGTTGTGAACTGTTGAAGGGGAAAGAGCAGTGGTATCAGGACCTCCCCCTTCAGCGTTTTACACCCCGAGGAGGTTACAGTAAGCTGCTCGGATACTCAGAAGTCTTCTACCATTTTTTTCAATGTCGACCACATTCTCTACGGTTGATGCGACCGATGTCTATATGATGCTCCCTTTAGAGGCAGGGAAGGGGCACCCCAGCGAGGGGCTGGGCACCCATGTCATTATGTTTTGGAACCAAGCCAGCGCTTCGGAACCTTCTAGCAACTGCATACTCAAGATTGAATCCGTCGCGGCAAGATTGTCCCGGTGCCTTCAAGTTAACTCGAACTTTGCAGTCCTTGTGATGGATTGCTGACGTAATAATGGTTTCTGTCCCTTCGGTGGTGCATGAATAGGCATAGGAGTCCTTACTCCAGGTGTACTCTAGCTCCTCCTCTTGGATAATCCGCGACGTTGTTGCAAGATCCCGTGGCTGGAACGCACATCTAGCGAGGTCACTCTTCTTGACATGGTTGTAATCAATCCCCCTCCAATACTTCATAGTAATCATACGGGAATTCTCCTCTCCCTTGGCATGGTTCCTACAAACAACAGTTAGTACCTCGTATGACACAAAACTGACTCATGCATATGCTAGTGTAAGAACGAAACACACAAGTGATAAAATCAACAATCGAGCTCCCCCAAATCCTTAATGTCTAGCCTAGCTTCTTCAACATGCAACATACCAATGTAACTACTACATGCAATACATCACATTATGCTCTTACTAGACAACCAATAACCTAGATAACTAGGCTCAATTCACACCATAGTAACGAAAAATTCTAGCATCATAAATCCTCATACTCACCAATTAAGCATTCTATCATCAAATCCATCATCATTACATCAATAAACACAATCATATGCAAGAAATCAAAGATAAAGATATATTGCATGACAAGATATATCATCTAGTAGAAAAATTCTCAAATCAACAATCCAAGCATAATTGAGCATTCAATTAATAGTAAATAAAGCTTCTAATCACACAAACAACCTACCCATGCATCATATAAACATAATTGAAGCTTAAATTAGAAAACCCCCAAATTTGAAAAATTAGGGTTCATAAGAAGATACCTCAGATCTGAAAAACTAATGCACTAGGGTGAAATCTGTTCGGATGAAAAGATAGATCATGTAATAGGCTTCGCAAGTTTCGGTTTGGGGAGTTTGATGAAGATATGAAGAAATGAGGAGAAGGGGAAGAATCTCGCGTTTTTTATCTACTGGGACCGTGGGGCGAGTCGCCCATGGTGCGGGGCGAGTCGCCCCACACGGGGCGATTTGCTCCCCGCTCCCCGATGCGGGAGATGTTCATTTCGACAAAAAACGCGGTTTTTAATCCCCGAAACCAATTTTTTCATAAAACCACTCGAAAAATCTCACTCAAACATAAGCACATACGACACAGAGATGAACAAATTCACATATGAGAAGCAAATTGTCCAAGAATGAATGCATACAATAAAGCGGTAAAGAAAGCCATAAAATCTCCGGGTTGCCTCCCGGATAGCGCCATTGTTTAAAGTCTTTGACTCGACTCCTGTCCGCGCCTAGCTCTTCTTTTTGCGGGTACTAGACTTCCCCTTGATTGGTCTCCTCTTCATGCCACGAACCTGTGAATAAGAAAGAACATAGGCTGCAAGACCACAGTAGTGAGTAGTGTAAGAAATATCAGGCGGATCAGGTGGATCAGATATGGCTTGCAACACGTGTTTCTTGCCATCCACTTTAATAGTGCAAGTTCTTTGGTAGATGTCCATTACGAAGCGTAGCTTAGTCAAGAACGTTCGCCCCAAGAGAATGACATCCCCCGTCCCAGGTGCAGACGCCGGCATAACTACAAAATTGGTTTATACAGAAGCTTCACCAATCTTGACCAACACATTTTTACAACGCCTTCGGGTCTCACAAAGGATACATCCGCAAGTTGCACAATAGCCCTATGCTCAGATAGTTTTCCAAGGCTACTCTTCTCAAACACATTCAAAGCTAGCATGTTAGAGTAGGATCCCGTGTCTAGTGTGGCACGGACATCATCAAGCTCACCAATCCCGACCTTAACATCGAAACTTTTAGGGAGTGGCTCGGGATCCTCTTGTTCCTCATCACTCTCGTCAGAACCAAGGTCCTTCTCTTCTTCCTTAGCCTGTGGGAGTACTTCCCTCTTGCAACACTCGCACTTAGTAACCTTTTTTATGGTGATTTCATCAGGTAGATCACCCGCCAAGGTAATGGAATTCGACTTCTCAGTGTTGCTAGGCAGCTTGCCTTGCTCCCTACTTGCTCCTCGGTCGATCAACTCTTGCATCTTTTGAAGGGCAAGCCTAGTGCTCTCTTCCAACCTATCAAGTCTCGCTCTAGTCTTCTCAGAATCTTCTTCATAACGTTTGAGAAAACTTTGGGTGTGATCAACCATCTTTCGCAAGTTCTCCATCAGTTGAGCCGACTTCGACTTCGGTGGCTCTTTCGGAGCGGGGTTTTCGCAGTGATCATTACCATAGTTTAGCCTACTACGGTCTTGGTTAGGGCCATAAGTTTGGCTAGCCGGTACGTATCCTTGATTGTTTCGGAATCCTCTTCTCCAAAATCCACCTCGAGGATTCCTACTATCTTGTCCGTAGCTAGCTTCTTGAGTACCAAACTCCGTAGCAAAGGCCTCCTCTTCGCCTCTTTGAGCCCAGTTGCCATCATCATACGCAAGCTCCGATCTACACATATGAGCCCCATGCCCATAGTTCTTGCATATTCGGCATACTTCGTTCGAAACAGTTGTTCCAGTGGCGCTCTTGAGGACTTGCTTCAATTCGTTGGTAAAGCACTCGAATTGATCCCCATTCCCCCTATACATTGGGGCTTCTTGAGTCGGTGGAGCTTCAGGTCCACGTCTCCTAACCATCGCTCTTGGGTCCTTGAACTGCGAACCCTTAGCAAGCCTTTCGAAAACTGCCCAGACGGCTTCTGCGGTTTCCTCCCAATTATTGCATCGGCGTTGGAAATCCACCACTTGTTGGTTCTCGAAGGTTAGTCCATTGTAGAAGTGTTTGAATAGGTCAGAAAGTTCAAAACCATGGTGAGGGCACTTGTTCGTGAGATCATGGAACCTCTCAAATGCGGTGTAGATGGTCTCATCATAGTCCTGCTTGAATCCGGTGATTTGCGCCTTTAGCACGGTAGTCAAGGTGTGAGGGAAGTATTTTTCCATGAAAGCTGAAAAAACCTTCTCCCAAGTGTCCAGCGAGCCCGCTGGTAGAGAACTCAACCATGACTTGGCTCTGTCGCCAAGTCCCATAGCAAAAACCTTCATCCTCAACTCATCCGTTGTTATTTCAGCTCCGGGTCGTGGGAGTTGGTTGACGAAATCATCGATATCGTGCAAGTACCCCATCACATCTTCCCTTGATAAGCCATAGAACCTCGGAAGTTGTTGGAATGTGTGGTTCTTGATTTCCAGATCTCGAGTTGCAGACAAAAGAACAATCGCCGGTCCCCTCATACGATCCTTGGAGGGTTGAACCCATGCTTTCAGTGGTCTAGCTTCTGCCATTCCGTCGATTTCCTTGAAAAGACAGTGTAGAGATTCTGGGAAATCGGTATCCTCTATTTCTTCTAGTTCACGCCTTTGAAGTAGTCGCCTTCTTTGGTGGTAGACTCTGTCGATCTCAGCAATTGAATCAGCAAGCGGTGTTCCCCTAGATCGTGTATGTGGCATACACTATCTGTAACAGACTAGGAAAGCAGTATCAGATAGAGATTAAAAAGGAAAACTAAAACTAATAGAATTAGGAATTGAATGCTGAAAATATAAACAAATTAAACAGAAAAAAGGAGTATAGTCCCCGGCAACGGCGCCAATTTGATGCAACGGAGTTCGTCAGACTCAATTAATCAAATAAATTTGTTATTTAGCCAAAGGCAATTCACGACTACAACGAAAACCGTATTGTAGCAGTAGAATGACCTCGAGTGTCGTTCTCTAAGGACTATAACTAGCTTTATCAAATCTAATTTAGAATATAAAAACAGCAGACGGAATAGCAAAGGATTTTCTAACAGATAATGGAGATTGGTGATAGTATGGTCCTTCAAAGCATAATGGGTTAATAATCATGCGTAAATTCCTCGGTTTTGCATGGAGATCTTTGATCAATCAATTGTCCTGTTGTAATTATTAAACACTACGAAGATATAGATACTGACAGGTCAAACACTATTGTCCAATTGGGTTCCGTAATTATTCAACACTACGAAGATATAGATATGCATAGGTCGACTAGGGTCCAATTGTGCATAATAATTAATCAACATACGAAGATATAGGTTGCGCCTGATCAACGAAATAAAGCAATAACACGGAGTATAATGCGCGATATAGCCATTAGCATGATTATCAACCCTTCGCTAAGAATTCACATACTACCACCAACGATAAGTTTAGCTACTCATAGTTGTCATGCAATCAACAGAAATCATAGAAGAAAACATGTTGAAAGATATATAAAAATAAGTAGAATAAACCGTAAGATACAATGTGATCGAAGGTTGTCAGTCTCCGAAGAATCACAAGCTGAAAACTGCTATGAAAAAGTATCTCCTAAGCTATGAACCCCCAGAACAGGCTCTGGGAAGTTCCTACCTAAAACTACAGAGAAAGGTGAGAGAATAGGTCTGGAAAAGTATGAATTTCGGAGAAAAACTGAGCAACTATATATAGGCTTCGAATTTGTGTGGGGCGAAGGGCCCCACACACCGGGCGATTCGCCTGGTGTTGGGCGATTCGCCTGGTGTGGGGCGATTCGCCCCACGTCCCGGGCGATTCGACCGGGAGCTTTTTGCGGAATTTCCGCGTTTTCGACGCGTTTTTGGATTTTTTCCCCTTTTCGGACTCGGTTTCTGACTTCTAGTGGCCTTCTAACCTCCACATTCGTCCCGTAGACTCCAAATCCTATACGGAAACCTTCAGATACTCCAAATAGGCTTCTGGAACAACAATTCCTTGTCAACTTCAATATAATTGCCCTGAAATCCTCGTTTTTCAACCAAAACCTGTAAAATAAAAACTAAAGGGAAACGTGACACTATTCTAATAAAATGCACTAAAATATAGCTAAATTAACATAGAGGATAGCTAAAATAGGTGAAAAAGACTCAAATGAAAGTGTAAAATACACATTCATCAGTCGCATAGCATAATATGACCGGTAGGACTATCCAATTGCGTCACGCAACTCTTGGGTGTTAAATCTAATTTAACCCGATGCTCTACATATTGTACCTATCGAGGTCGCTAGATACAATATGCAGTAAGTTATAACCATAGACTTACTCTAATGTGACGATCACTGCGAGTCTGCACGACGAGGTCGCCAATACAGAGAAACGCAATGAAAGTTCAGAATTAAAGTGCCCCATGGAAAGCATCTTAAAAATACATACATATATATATTTCTGCACTTATATTGGTTGGGGCTTGTAGCTTGAGGGTTGTTATCAGTCATCTACAAACAAATAAGGGCGCCGTCTAGCCATCATGCATGAGCAGTCTACACGTAATGGATGCCGCCTATCCATTCTAGTTTTAGACGCGGTCAAGCACATAATGGGCGCCGCCTACCCATACATAACATATGCGGTCCGACAAATAAGAGGTCACCGCCTACCCTCGCATGCATAGCGGTCGAATGGAAAGTAAAATACATGGTATTTAAACATGCATTGTCAAACAATAGCATATCGAGCAAACAAACAAGTAGTAGCCTATGTGGATGCCAAATGACTTCATAACTTCATTATGAAAATTATAATCCCATACTTATAATCTCTATGAAAAGATTGAAAATTTGGAATAGATTGAAAAATCAAAAATTCTATTGACCAGGTAGCAATTTTTGAAAATCCGAAGGACTCAATTGTAATTTTCGAAACATTGGAGGTGTTAAATCTAAAATTCAAAAGTAGAAGGACTTATTTGTAATAAACAACAAATTGATAAATCACAAATAAGCCCCTTAACTTTATACTAATTAAATTTAACTCCTCTAGTTACAAATAATTACAATTAAATTATATTTATATTCCAAATATAAAATTCAATCCTAAAAACTTGAAAATTCGATTTTGGGTCCAACTTGGGAAATATATATATATATAAAAATACGGGGACGGGACCTAGTTCTGTCCCCTAACGTGCCTGCGGCCGCAGGCGCCCGCCGCCTGCGTGAGGTCGATATATATATATTAATTTTTTTTTTAAATTATAAATTCTAAATTTATATAAAAACAAACTTTTGAAAATCGAATTAATCATAGAATCAATTGCATCCACATAAACTACAAAATCATACAACATATATACGTATATACGTAATCAATTAACCTGGCTCTGATACCATTGTAAGAAAATACGGTCAGAGTTACCCCTAGGGTACGCAGCGGAATTTCAAAAATTTTCTTAACATGCAGGTTAATTGGTCATGATCATGTATATACTGTATATATTAAACACGTCAATTAGAAGACATACAATACTCCAAAAGCAAGCACAGGTACCAAGTCTTCATAATAGTCCGGTGTATCTTCTCCTTCGTCGAAGTCGAAGATATCTACAATACTTTGATTATCTGCAGGACAATAAAAGTTAGTTTCCAGCTCCTAGAACCTCAACCTTGGTATCCACGGATGAACAACCTATCAGAAAGAATGCTAGGATATTCTTTGTGTGACCAAGAAGATGGGGCGGCGGTTTTCCTCCGGTGAGGGGTGGCGCGCGCGTGGCTATGTATGGAGGTAGGGGAGAGCTTTTATTTCCTCTAAGAAAACTGGTAGAAAGAGTGATATAAAATCTGTCTGTTGAATCAACCATGATAAAAGCTCTCTAATAGTCTACTATATATAGTAGTCAATAGAAGCCTAATGAATAATCAATTACACTTCATAAAGGAATAAGAATCTAATTCTTATCGCACTAGTAAACGAATTCAAGTCTAGATTCACTCCCAATCAAATTAGAACTCAATCAGAAAAATCTAACTTATCCCTTGACTTCTAATAGAGGAAGGAGTCAAACTCCTTCCCTTATCTCAGCTGCGCGCGCGCGCGTCTCCCAAGGGTGATAGGTGGGTCCCGATTTTGGGACCCACTTATAGTTCTAAGGCAATTCAAACTCCAAGTAGATTTTTCCCATGTGCATATATTAATTCTAAATTAACATATCCTTTCAAATCAAACCTCTATTATATTTCTAAAATATAATTTCTAATTGTATTTACATAAAATACAATTAGTCAGCCAACTCAATTAATAATTACAAATCATTAATTGAGCCACAAAATATTATAATTAATTCCAAATCAATTATAATCCATCAATCACAATTAATTCCAAATAAATTGCGATTTCATCTTCAAGGATATTCGGATAAGCTGAATCACCACATAGTGTGACCCATAGGGCCTCATTGTATTAAGCAAGTCCTAGACTAGGCAAAATGGAATTCCTAGACGGTTCTATTTGCAATATTAATACATGAGGGCGTTTGAGAGGTTTCTCAAAGCAAACCCTTTCGTTGTGAAGTCTGTTGCGCTCAACGCGGCGATGGTAACGTCCCTTCATCTGACTGACTCGAATGCATCTAGGATCGATGAAGTGTCTATCACAATAATACATCCACGGGCGTCTTCAGTGAGTTGCATGGTGAATCCAATATCTATTATGACTATCATAATAATATTGATACGCTGGCCAGCGGTTTTACCAATCACAACTATGAACGACTATGAGCAGTGCTCTCCTGTGCTACACATGAGAGATGAATCCTTCACAGAAACACTTACCATCCCCATTTGTATGTAGCCATAGTCCTGGATCGTGTCTTGGGTCAACTGCTTATTCAGAGCTGACATCGACGGGTCCACCAAGGATATGGGGCAACAAATGTGATGATAAAGTCCTGTAAGTCCAAAGGACGACTGGCATCACTTCGACAACTTACCGGTTCCCATAGACACTTCGGTGTAGAGTATACATCGATGGGAGTGTCCGGTGGGTACTTCCATTGTTCGGTAATCACCCTTCGAACAACTATGCGCAGTTATGGTAACGTTTCTTGATTGTCCAACAATCCGTTCCGTGGCCGTGGGATCGGCTCACACTTGCTCCAACAAGTATAACCTCCACGCATACTAGTCTCAGCTGGTTCATTCAGACCCCTACATCCGAGATGAACCTCGACTAGGTAGAGTTTGGGATAGATGATAACTCACATAGCTCCCACTATCTGTGTGATCGGTCATCTATCCGAGGGGACATGTTTAATATCAATACAAACAGGAATAGAGATATGACATGCTGCATGCCTGGTGTAATATAAATATGAAAGCGGTACTCAATAGTCAAACAACAAACATATATTATATTACGTTGACCTGTGTAATAGTACATATATGCCCTTTATAAGGGTTGCATGCCCTTAATAAGGACTGTCTCTAGGACATATACACTATCAGATACAAGGAAGGCAAGGGAGACAACGACAGGATACCTCAGGGAAATGGAAGATGCTTACGGTGACCCGTGTGTAGGAGAAGCAAAGAGAGACATGATAACTTTTGATGATAGTGAGAACCCAAGGAAAAGTCCATGTGGGGGAGATACTGAAGAACCGAACGTACCGTTAGTGATCTCAGCAGACATTACTTCGTACACAGTAAGGAAAGTGCTTATTGACATAGGAAGCTCAGTGAATGTCATATTGTTGACAACATTAAAAAGAATGAGGATTGATTTGAGAGAGATGGAAAAAGTGGGAAGCTCACTAGTACGCTTCGGTGGGGAACAAATTTATCCATTGGGAAGGATATACCTGAAAGTTTCCCTAGGGAAAAAACCTCAAAAGGTCACTAAACACATTCCATTCTTAGTGGTGGACATCGAATTTTCATACCAAGTGGTACTAGGAAGACCCACATTGAGGGTCTTTGAAGCAGTTGCTTCAACTTTGCACAACAGGGTGAAATTTCAAACACCAGCAAGAGTTGGACAAGAGGTAGGAAACATAATTGAGGCTTGGGAATGCTATACCATGTCAGTGAGAAGAAATTTAGTACCCCAAGAGGATATGAAAGACCGTAGGTCAAGGGAAAAAAGAGAGATGTACTCCATCAAAGAAGCTCCATCAAAAAGGCGAAAGGTAAGTTCGTCACTTACCAAGAGCCAAAGAAAGGCAAAAGCTGAGAAAGCTCAAGATGAATTGCCTAAAAGAGAAATACAACCTGAGGAGTACAAAGTCATTCCGGAAGAACCAACTGCCCCAACTCCAAAATAGAGGTTCCTACAACAGAATAAGATTCAACCCAGGGAAACGGTGAGGGAGGTGCAAATTGTAGATGGGGATCAAGAGAAAGTAACAAAAATTGGAACAGAAATGGAGTGGGAGGTTGAGTGAAAATTGATATCTTATTTAAAGGAAAATGCAGATGTGTTTGCATGGAGCACTAATGACTTAGTGGGGATTTATACATCCGTGGTTGTACACAAGTTGAATATGGACCCGAAAATAACACACATAAGGCAAAAGAGAACAAACTTTGGCCCGGAACAAGAAGCAACAATTGCAGCCGAAGTAGAAAGGGGGTTGAACATCTGCGTTTTGAGAGATTTCTCTAGCCCTAACTCTCAGATTTGATCATCTGAACCATTGTAATTCAATAGAGATTGTGGATTTGGCACCTAGTTTGATCTACGGAAAGAATTTAGCGATTCCACTCAAGAGTGACAGCTTGTGGTAAGATTGTATCAAATCCTTTGTACTTTGATTATTATGTTTTCTATGGATTTTTTAGATGAAATGTGTTTGTTTAGCATAATTATGAGTAGCTAAATCTCTTGTGTTGGTGGTTCAATGTGGGTGCAAACATGATATGAAATTCACTATGTTTGTATGAGGTTTTGATTCGATCTTGCTGCATATTATTTTACATTTGTCATAGTTGCCAATTACATATCTTCGAATATGAGTAAGTGACAAACTCTTGTTCAATTAAGGCTTTGGTAAATGATTTGAGTATGCAAGCATGCTAGATAAATAGTGGAGTGACACCACTTCTAAAGTATCGATAGGAACCATTTAAGAAGTGTGTCTTAAACTTGCCTAGACGGTTTGCTTTGTAGAACTTGTTGAAGGCTTTATGCACTGAACTTACAAGCATATGTGTGTTTCATTACATATTTGACCCCGTTGTTACCACCAACCCTTTCATCTATTGATACAAAACTCGTTCAAGTTGCTTCTAGTCTTGTTTGTGTTAAAGTTTACAAACTTGGTTTCCAAAAACTCTTTTCAAACTGATTCGTTGATCGAACAACTAGCAAAGAAACCAAACAAAGCCACGGTACGTCCCGAGAGAACGACACTCGGGGACAACTTACCATTGCACTAGTCTCTGTGTTGTGTTGAGTGTTCTTTGACTTTTATAAAATAAATTTAATTTTGATTCTAACGACCTCAAAATTTGGCGCCACTGCCGGGGACTTAACTCCTTGGTTGGTGTTTTGTTTTGGTTTTCGGCCAACGTCACTTTCTTACCTCATTTCTTGCCCCCTATCTTTTTCAGCAAACTTCACTTCTCTTTCTCCTTTCTAACCTGCTCTTGGTTACCTTGTGTGCTTGTGCTCATGTGTTCTGGTTTGCACTAACATGCACTAATAAGTTGTTGTAGTTCTGGTGTTGTGATTGTTTCGCAGCTCAGGTTGGTCTAATGGCATCTATGAAATCTTATATGGTGCCCTTCAACACCGTTAGGGCACCTGCCATTTTTCTTGAGCCGGAAACTCGGAATTTCAAAATAAGAAAGGTAGATGTGGCTCGTCTACCTACGTTATGGGGAGAAGAAAATGAGGATGCATTGGTGTTTTTAGGGCATTTGAGCAAGTGGTGTTTGAAATTCCAAGTCAGGGATTAGAAGATAGAAAACTCCGAAAGAAGTTGTTTTCGTTTGCTCTTGGTGGAATATCTCGATCATGGTTGAATGGGTTGAAGCCAGGATCTCTTCGTAGTTGGGAAGATGTGGGTGAAGCGTTCTTTGATAAGTATTTTCCCTATTCAAAGACAGCAAAACTGAGAAGGGATATCTTTTTATTCAAACAACATCCAAGTGAATATTTCTATGAAACGAGGGAGACATTTAAGAGCCTACTAGACCAATGCCCACACCATCGGTTTGACATTGTTACCTTGCACCAGAGTTTTTATGTTGGACTAGAGGAGTCTTCTCAGATGTTGGTGGACAATGCATGTGGAGGATGGATGAGAGAGTGCACCGTTGATGAGCTAAGTGTTGTGTTTGACAGATTGGAGAGGAGTTCCCAGCATAAGAATAAGCGCACTAGACGGAGTGGTGATTTGGACCCAAGCTATACTATGAAAGAATCTGATTCTCGGTGCTTCCAAGAGGGACAAATTCCAAGTGAATTTGTTGAGATTATGAGTGAGTTTGTGGGTAAATATCAAGGGCTCTTGGAATGTGTTGCGAATATGCAAGGGAAACCTGATTGTCGGATGGAAACATTGGAAACTTCTTTAAAGAAAATAGACGGAACAATCGATAACTGAAAATGTTGAGAGAGCCATGAACAATATTGTTGTAACCGACATTCCCGTTGACATCACTATAACAAATGATGGAGCACGTGTTGAGGTGCAAAAATCTGGTGGTATTGGATGAACGCGCTGGTGTCGTGCTCCAACGCGAACGAATCAAATAAATTTGTTATTTAGCCAAAGGCAATTCACAACTACAACGAAAACCGTAGTGTAGCAGTAGAATGACCTTGAGTGTCGTTCTCTAAGGACTATAACTAGCTTTATCAAATCTAATTTAGAATATAAAAACAGTATACGGAAAAGCAAATAAATCTAGTTTAGAATATAAAAACAGCATACGAAAAAGCAAAGGTTTTTCTAACAGATAATGGAGATTGGTGATAATATGATCCTTCAAAGCATAACGGGTCAATAATCATGCGTAAATTCCTCGGTCTTGCATGGAGATCTTTGATCAATCAATTGTCCTGTTGTAATTATTAGACACTACGAAGATAAAGATACTGACAAGTCAAACACTATTGTCCAATTGTGTTCCGTAATTATTCAACACTACGAAGATATAGATATGCATAGGTCGACGAGGGTCCAATTGTGCATAATAATTAATCAACATACGAGGATATAGGCTGAGCCTAATCAACCAAATAAAGCAATAACACGGAGTATAATGCGCGATATAGCCATTAGCATGATTATCTACCCTTCGCTAAGAATTCACATACTACCACTAACGATAAGTTTAGCTACTCATAGTTGTCATGCAATCAACAGAAATCATAGAAGAAAACATGTTGAAAGATATATAAAAATAAGTAGAATAAACTGTAAGATACAATGTTACAGAAGGTTGTCAGTCTCCGACGAATCGCGATCTTACAAGCTCCAAACTGCTATGAAAAAGTGTCTCCTAAGCTACGAACCCCGAGAACAGGCTCTGGGAAGTTCCTATCTAAAACTACAGAGAAAGGTGAGAGAATAGGTCTGGAAAAGTCTGAATTTCGGAGAAAACCTGAGCAACTATATATAGGCTTCGAAATAGTGTGGGGCGAAGGGCCCCACACACCGAGCGATTCGCCCGGTGTGGGGCGATTCGCCCCACGTCCCGGGCGATTCGCCCGGGAGTAAATTTCACGGAATTCCGCGTTTTCGACGCGTTTTTGGATTTCTTCCCCTTTTCGTACTCGGTTTCTGACTTCTAGTGGCCTTCTAACCTCGAGATTCGACCCCTAGACTCCAAATCCTATCCGGAAACCTTCAGATACTCCAATTAGGCTTCTGGAACACCAATTCCTTGTCAACTTCAATATAATTGCCCGAAAATCCTCGTTTTTCAACCAATACCTGTAACACTATTCTAATAAAATGCACTAAAATATAGCTAAATTAACATAGAGGATAGCTAAAATAGGTGAAAAAGACTCAAATGAAAGTGTAAAATACACATTCATCAAAATCCCCAAACCGAACCTTTGCTTGTCCTCAAGCAACTAAGCTAGACTCTAATGCAAAAAACAATGCAACACATAAAATGGAGTCTCATCCCAAATAAAATGAACTATTCTACTGAATCTATCAAATAACATATGAACGAAAAACATATAAATCAAAGCATGAATATAGGTTGAAGAATACCTCGATTGACTTATACACATCCACATAAGCACTTATGTCAAGACAAGATAGTCTCTCGTAACATTCTCTACCTGGACCTAGTCAGTGACGACGTAATGAAGCATGCTAAGATACGAATGGTTGTCCTGTGCCTATGAAACTGAGGACTTACTGCTGTTCACCAAGTTTAAGACTTTCCCTCAAAGAGGTCGAACAAGTACTGGCTCTCATCAAACGAAGGAGGGTTCCCTAAAAAAAGATAACACTCCCCTATTCTACCCATCTCTCAAGTAAAGTCTTAAACTATTCACCACTTCCTGAATGGCAGGACGAGGGTGGTCTAGAACAGATGACACTAAAAAACAAAAGACAAAAAATAGAAAATTACAACACGATTACGAACATCACAAGAATTGGAAAATGAGACACAACACTTTGCTAAACTGCTATTGGGCTTTCTTTTTGGACCCTTCTTTGCTTTTTGGGGTCTTTTCTCTCTTTTTTCTTTTTTTTCTTTCCAGTTTTTTTTTTTTTTTTCTTTTTCTTTTGTCCTGGAATTTTTTCTTTCCTTTTTTATTTTTATTTTTTAAGCCAGCAGTAGCATGACGAAAAGAGAAACAAAATGACTCACACGACTTCCCCAAACCTATTCGAAAGAATAGGTTGGAGTATAAAATTTACGGAAAAGAAAAAATTAACTCACGATACGGGAATGAAAAACGAAAACAAGTCTAATGATGGTGTAACCCCCTCCCCAAACCTATTCGGAAGAATAGGTTATAAACAAAGGATCACACAACCTCACACTACCTCCTTCCTAGGCATTTAGAAACCTCAAAACATGGTGAAGACTTGTTGCCTCTTAGGTTCATAATTACTCGGGAAACCAACCATAAGACCCTAACATGCATCATCCTATTATAAAGGCCTTCGTGAACCGCAGTAGAGAAAACACCACTAAGTGATGTCGAGACTACCAAGCATAACTAAGTGCAATACATAAATGTGACAAGCCAAGCGAGAAAAACCTCAAACAAATTCATAGAGATGAAGCATACGATTAAAGGCATAGTTAGTTGATCTACCCCATAAAAAAGTTCAAAACATTTGGCAATAAACTCCATATAAAACATGCAAGACTATCCTAGGATGAAAGTAGTGAATGCAACCTAAAAAATCTAAGAAAGCAGTAAACGTGCAAATGCAAATGCAAACAAAGAATAAGATACTAATCAACACAAAGTCAAACAATACTTAACATCACGGTTCATGATGAACGTATTTTTGACGCGTTCATCTTGTCTTTTTTACCTTCTTTTGCTATCTTCTAGCCTTGTTTTTTGGTTAGTTTTGTAGAATAGTGTCACGTTTTGTGTTTTCTGCATTTTCAGGCACTTAGGTACGAAACGGCGTTTTTTGAGCTAAAAACGAGCCTTTTTGATGGAAAAGATGGCCCCGTTGAAGTTCCCCAATCCCCGTGGCTTGTTCGTAAGTGTTTGAGCATCAATAAGCATCGAGAAGGATGAGTCCAAGGCACCCGAGGGCCATGCGAGGGCAAAAAGATTGAGTTTGAAGACAAAAATCTGCCCAGGAGCCAAGCTAAGCGCCTGGAATAGTGAAGCGCTCCGCTTCAATTTCCAGGAGCTTTGGCACAGAAGCCAAGCGAAGCGCTTGGAGTGCCCGAAGCGCTTCGCTTGCCAAGCGCTCCGCTTGGCTTCTCCAAGCGGTCCGCTTGGAAGCGGTTACGTTTTCGAATTTTCCTTCTTAGATCTGATCTTTGATCATTTTTTGAATATCTTTTGAACTGTAACTTGGTTTTGGAGAGCTCCTAAGCCCTAAAACTCAGAGAAAACTCATATTACATTGTATTTTAGCTTGGGATTCAAGGTTTTGATTGGGATTCATCCTTTGTAATCATCTACGGAGAGGTTTTCTTTGCTTTCCACCGATTAGTGATAGCTTTGGTGGTAACTTGTATCACTCTCTTGTCTTGTAGTTTGATATGATGTATTCTGATTATTATTCATATGAATTGATGTCTATGTTGATGAATATGAGTAGCTAAATCTTTTGTGTTGGTGGTAGAATGTAGAATATGCATGCTATGGGTTATGTTTATGCTTACATGAGATTTTGATTCAATCTTGCTGCAAATCCCTTCATATGATTCTTAGTTGCCTATAAAATATATTCGAATTGAGTATAGTGACAAACTCTTGGTCAATGAAAGCTATAGGATTGTATGTTAGAGATTTGCAGCATGCTAGATAAATGGTGTTGGTGACAAGCACCTCTAAAGTATTGATAGTGATCTTTCATGATGTGTGTCTTAAATTTGCCTAGACGAGTTGCTTAGCAGACTTGATCGAAGGTTCTACGCACTGAACTTGTGAGCATATACGTAACCCATGCATGTGTATTTGATTTCTACCACCAACCGTTTTCCAAACCTGTTTACAACAATTGAACTCGTTGACTGAAATTACTTGCAAAAACCTCAAGCATAGCCACGTTAGGTCCCGAGAGAACGACACTCAGGGACAACTTGCCATTGCACTCTAGTTTGTGTAGTGATAAGTGTTCTTAGGCTTTAAAACAAATTTAATTGGTGAAAAACGGCATCATCAGTTCACATCCCATCCCCCTTACGATTCTTAAGCTAGCCCCTAGCAAAAGAGAATGAGTAATAAGAAGTGATACTAGATGTTACCGAACGGTTTGGCCTCGGTTGGCTGAGAGTGGACATGTGAAAGGACTAATCGTCGGGATGGTAATCCCCATAAAAGTCCCTCCACATGTCAGACATGAGCTCATTGGACTGACGTAGAGCCTCCTGCTGCTGCTGGATGAGCTGTTGCTGCTCCCACCTTTGTTGCCTATCCTCTCGGCGATGCTCCTCGAATGTCTCTCAATCGCGGTTGTGCTGGGCAATGTGCCTGTCGAGGTCCTGTCGCATGGCCGCGTTGCTGGCATCAATTCTATCGAAATGGCCGTCGAGGTAGGTACGGAATTCAGAGAAGTCAAATCCTCTAGACCCCTGCGGTGCTCAAGGCGGTGCATGCGGTGCTCTATGGAAAAATGGGATATCTGGGATAGGGGCTTGGCCATCATCGGCCTCCATAGCATCCTCATGATCATCCTCATGATCGGAATCGCTCGGCTGGAAGGGTGTTCCTACATCAGCAGCGGCAGCCGTGGGGTTCTTCAACTGATACCTAGTCAGCTGCACCTCAATGGTTGAGGGTGAAAGGGCAGCGACCTCGCAATCCCCCTCTTCAATGTCATCGACCCCATGATATTTGCATTAGGCAGTGATGAAGCTTGGGAAGATGGAGGGCTTCCTCTTCTTTTCCCAGTGGCGCTCATACTCCTCATACATGATGTGCCCGATGTCGATCCGATGTCTGTCTATCAAGCAGTAGAGGAGCTCGGCGTAGTAGGGCTGAATCCACGAGTCATTCTTCCTAGGGATCAAGTTGAAGATGCAAAATTTCATCATCACCTTAGCTTCAATGCTAAGGTCGTTCTGACGGTTCCGTGTAGGTTCTTCCCCGATTTCTGGGTATCTGTACTCCCTGTTGCAGATCACGTCTGTGATATGTCTTCCTATCCCCCTCGAGGCCCTCGAACACAGGTAGGCATGGTCGCTCCCTATGAACTCCTGCTGCCCAAAATGGATGAATGGGGTTGAAACGGTCGCTCACTGTCTGGGATGATCGATCTTCCCCCGTCGGCCAGCTCCGCTTCTAGACTTTGACGCACCTCTACAGCAGCTACAGACATCTCGTACATATGGTGAGACGATTGGGAGCTTGATGCTACTCCCTTCCCCTTTCTGCTCGAGCCGGCTCTCCTCGATCTTGGTGCCATGATTCCTACAAACATCAATTAGTATCTTGTACGATGCAAAACAGACCTATGCATATGTAAATGTACGAGCGAACAAACGAGCAATAACTTAAAAAATCCAACTCCTCAAAAACCCAAAGTCTAGTCTAGCTACTTCATCACGCAACATATCAATGTAACTACTACAATAACATATCACATTATGCTCTTGCTAAACAACAAATGCCTTGAATCACAAGGTTCAATCCATACCATAATAACAAAAAATCTAACATAAATCCTCAACTTCATCAATCATGCATTCTACCATTACATCCATCATTATCATATCAATAAACACATGTTTAAGCATGGACTGAAAGTAAGAGATACATTTTCTAACAAGATATATCATCTAATGGCAAAAATCTCAAATCAACAAACCAAGCCTAATTGAACATGCAATTGATAATGAATAACGATTCTAATCACATAAATCATCAACCCATACATCATACAAGCTTAATTGAAGCATAAATCAAAAAAACCCCAAATTTGAAAAATTAGGGTTCATGTGAGATTACCTCAAATCCGAAGATTGAATGAACTAGGAAGAGATTTTTTCGGATGAAAAGAAAGAGCACGTAACGGGTTTCGATTGAAGCTAAAGAACACAAGATTTGGTGGAAATATGAAGAAGTTATGAAGGTTTGAAGGTATTTTGATAATGGAGGAAATTTTGGAGTTAAGATGATGAAAATGGAGAAAAATGAGAGAATGGGGAGGAATCCCCGTTTTTTGTTCTCTGCAGGTCGTGGGGCGATTCGCCCCACGCGGGGCGAATCGCCCCGTGCGTCCGGAGCACGCGCGCGCGCTCTGGAGCGTGGGGTGATTCTCCCCCCACCGCCTGAGGTGGGGAGACGATCGTTTCGAAATAAAATGCGGTTTTTAGTCCCCGAAAACCATTTTTCTCAAAAAATCACTCGAAAAATCTCACTCAAACATAACATAAGCACATACGACACAGAGACGAACAAATTCACATATGAAAAGCAAATTGTTAAAGTATGAATGCATGCAATAAAGCGGTAAAGAAAGCGATAAACAGCCCGGGTTGCCTCCCGGATAGCGCCATTGTTTAAAGTCTTTGACTCGACTCCTGTCTTCGCCTAGCTTTTCTTCTTGAGGGTACTAGACTTCCCCTTAACGGATCTCCTTCCCATGCCTCGAACCTGTAAATAAGAATGAACATAGACATTAAGACCACTGTAGTCAATAGTGTGAGAAGTATCAGGTGGATCAGATATGGCTTGCAACACATGTTGCTTGCCATCCACTTCAATAGTGCAAGTTCTTCGGTAGATGTCCATCACGGAGCGTAGCTTAGTCAAGAACGTTCGCCCCAAGAGAATGACATCCCCTGTCCCAGGTGTAGACGCCGACATAACTACAAAATCGGTGTATACAGAAGCTTCACCAATCTTGACCAATACATTCTTCACAACGCCTTCGGGTTTCACAAAGGATCCATCCGCCAGTTGCACAATAGCCTTATGCACAAATAGTTTTCCAAGGCTACTCTTCTCGAAAACATTCAAAGGGAGCACATTAGAGTAGGATCCCGTGTCTAGTGTGGCACGGACATCTTCAAGTTCTCCAATCCCGATCTTAACATTGAAACTTTGAGGGAGTGGCTCGGGATCCTCTTGCTCCTCTTCACTCTTGTCAGCACCAAGGTCCTTCTCTTCTTCCTCGGCCTGTGGGGGCATTTCCCCCTCGCAATTCTCGCACTTAGCAACCTTCTTGATGGTGATTTCAACAGGTAGATCACCCACCAGGGTAATAGACATCGACTTCTCAGTGTTGCTAGGCAGCTTGCCTTGCTCCCTACTTGCTCCTCGGTCGGTCAACTCTTGCATCTTTTGATGGGCAAGCCTAGTGCTCTCTTCCAACCTATCAAGCCTTGCCCTAGTCTTCTCAGAATCTTCTTCGTAACGTTTGAGAAAACTTTGGGTGTGATCAACCATCTTTTGCAAGTTCTCCATCAGTTGAGCCGACTTCGACTTCGGCGGCTCTTTCGGAGCGGGGTTTTCGCAGTGGTCATTACCATAGTTAAGCCTACTACGGTCTTGGTTAGGTCCATAAGTTGGGTTAGCCGCTCCATATCCTTGATTGTTTCGGAATCCTCTTCTCCAAAATCCACCTCGAGGATTCATACCGTCTTGTCCGTAGCTAGCTTCTTGAGTACCAAACTCCGTAGCAAAGCTTCCTCTTCGCCTCCTCGAGCCCAGTTGCCATCATCATACGCAAGCTCCGATATACACATATGAGCCCCATGCCCATAGTTCTTGCATATTCGGCATACTTCGTTCGAAACAGTTGTTCCAGTGGCGCTCTTGAGGACTTGCTTCAATTCGTTGGTAAAGCACTCGAATTGATCCCCATTCCCCCTATACATAGGGGCTTCTTGAGTCGGTGGAGCTTCAGCTCCACGTCTCCTAACCATCGTTCTTGGGTCCTTGAATTGCGAACCCTTAGCAAGCCTTTCGAAAACTGCCCAGACGGCTTCTGCGGTTTCCTCCCAAATATTGCCTCGGCATTGGAAATCCTGGTTCTCGAAGGTTAGTCCATTGTAGAAGTGTTGTACTAGGTCATAAAGCTCAAAACCATGGTGAGGGCACTTGTTTGTGAGATCTTGGAATCTCTCAAACGCGGTGTAGATGGTCTCATCATAGTCTTGCTTGAATCCAGTGATTTGCGCCTTTAGCGCGGTAGTCAAGGTGTGAGGGAAGTATTTCTCCATGAAAGCTGAAAAAAACGTTCTCCCAAGTGTCCAGCGAGCCTGCTGGTAGAGAACTCAACCATGACTTGGCTCTGTCGCCAAGTCCCAAAGCAAAAACCTTCATCCTCAACTGATCCGTTGTTATTTCAGCTCCGGGTCGTGGGAGTTGGTTGACGAAATCATCGATATCGTGCAAGTACCCCATCACATCTTCCCTTGATAAGCCATAGAACCTCGGAAGTTGTTGGAACGCGTGGTTCTTGATTTCAAGATCTCGAGTTGCAAACGAAAGAACAATCGCCGGTCCCCTCATACGATCCTTGGTGGGTTGAACCCATGCTTTCAATGGTCTAGCTTCTGCCATTCCGTCGATTTCCTTTAAAAGACTGTGGAGAGATTCAGAGAAATCTGTATCCTCTATTTCCTCTAGTGCATGCCTTTGAAGTAGTCGCCTTCTTTGGTGGTAGACTCTGTCGATCTCAGCAATTGAATCAGCAAGCGGTGTTCCTTTAGATTGTGTATGTGGCATACACTATCTATAACAAACTTGGAAAGCAGTATCAGAGAGAGATTAAAAAGGAAAACTAAAACTACTAGAATTAGGAATTGAATGTTGGAAATATAAACAAATTAAACAGAAAAAAGGAGTATAGTCCCCGGCAACGGCGCCAATTTGATGAACGCGCTGGTGTCGTGCTCCAACGCGAACGAATCAAATAAATTTGTTATTTAGCCAAAGGCAATTCACAACTACAACGAAAACCGTAGTGTAGCAGTAGAATGACCTCGAGTGTCGTTCTCTAAGGACTATAACTAGCTTTATCAAATCTAATTTAGAATATAAAAACAGCAGACGGAAAAGCAAAGGTTTTTCTAACAGATAATGAAGATTGGTGATAGTATGATCCTTCAAAGCATAACGGGTCAATAATCATGCGTAAATTCCTCGGTCTTGCATGGAGATCTTTGATCAATCAATTGTCCTGTTGTAATTATTAAACACTACGAAGATAAAGATACTGACAAGTCAAACACTATTGTCCAATTGTGTTCCGTAATTATTCAACACTACGAAGATATAGATATGCATAGGTCGACGAGGGTCCAATTGTGCATAATAATTAATCAACATACGAGGATATAGGCTGAGCCTGATCAACGAAATAAAGCAATAACACGGAGTATAATGCGCGATATAGCCATTAGCATGATTATCTACCCTTCGCTAAGAATGCACATACTACCACCAACGATAAGTTTAGCTACTCATAGTTGTCATGCAATCAACAGAAATCATAGAAGAAAACATGTTGAAAGATATATAAAAATAAGTAGAATAAACTGTAAGATACAATGTTACCGAAGGTTGTCAGTGTCCGAAGAATCGCGATCTTACAAGCTCCAAACTGCTATGAAAAAGTGTCTCCTAAGCTACGAACCCCCAGAACAGGCTTTGGGAAGTTCCTACCTAAAACTACAGAGAAAGGTGAGAGAATAGGTCTGGAAAAGTATGAATTTCGGTGAAAAACTGAGCAAATATATATAGGCTTCAAAATTGTGTGGGGCGAAGGGCCCCACACACCGGGCGATTCGCCCCACGTCCGGGCGAAAATTTCACGGAATTCCGCGTTTTCGACGCGTTTTTGGATTTCTTCCCCTTTTTGGACTCGGTTTCTGACTTCTAGTGGCCTTCTAACCTCCAGATTCGACCCCTAGACTCCAAATCCTATCCGGAAACCTTCAGATACTCCAAATAGGCTTCTGGAACACCAATTCCTTGTCAACTTCAATATAATTGCCCAGAAATCCTCGTTTTTCAACCAAAACTTGTAAAATAAAATCTAAAGGGAAACGTGACACTATTCTAATAAAATGCACTAAAATATAGCTAAATTAACATAGAGGATAGCTAAAATAGGTGAAAAAGACTCAAATGAAAGTGTAAAATACAAATTCATCAGTATGAATCTCTTGGGAGATTCTTGTGTTGTTTGCGAAGATCATAAGTCTTCCTTGGTGGAGGAAGAAGTTGCACGAATTGATGATGAAGTTGTGAAAGCCTTACAAAACTCATTGTTCGAGGATGAGAAGGTGGGAGAGCCCACAATAAATATCTTTGATGTAGAGATCGGTTTAGGGAAGAAGAACGACGTTTTGGTCACATTAGACACGGGAGCCGGTGTCAATGTTTTACTCATGAATGTATATGAGGAGTGTGGTCTGACTGGTTTGAAGGCGATGATGTATATGCTCCAGTTGGCTGATGGATCTATGATTAGGCCTCTAGGCATGGTGGACAACTTGGTTGTGAGAATCGCAGGAGTCGAGGTGAAGACGAGTTTCATTGTTATGTCGGCTTCACAAGCAAAACTGAAGGATGTAGTCTTGTTGGGAAGACCCTTTATCAATAAGGTGCACATGGTGATTGACATGTACCTTCGTACATGTAGTTTTGAGGTAAATGGAAAGAAACATACGTTGCGGGCCGCCATTACTTCATGTGTTGATAATACTTGTGCTAACAATGTTGTAGGATACTTTGGTCCTCTATTTGTTCGTTCAAATGTGCAGCGATTTCATCGATTCAAACGGATGTTGATGGGGATGTCTAGTACCCAATTTGAATTCAACCCCAATTGAGCTTTGAAGAGTCGAGCCAACGACTTGTAAATAAAGGTGCTTCTCGGGAGGGAACTCGAGGTTGTAAGTCATTTGCATGTAGTTTAGAATCATGTCTACCTACAATTTATTTTTGTTCTGAGCCAATGGTGGGATTTAAGCGTAGAAGAAAAAAAATGGTTGTTCAGCATTTCCAAGCAGGGGAATCGCCTGGGACTGTAGGGGAATTGCCCCAGAGAAAGGTTGCAAAACAGCAACTCCCCTAAAACGGGTCTCTGAGGGGCGAATCGCTGATGAATGTGTATTTTACACTTTCATTTGAGTCTTTTTCACCTATTTCAGCTATCCTCTATGTTAATTTAGCTATATTTTAGTGCATTTTATTATAATAGTGTCACGTTTCCCTTTAGATTTTATTTTACAGGTTTTGGTTGAAAAACGAGGATTTTCGGGCAATTATATTGAAGTTGACAAGGAATTGGTGTTCCAGAAGCCTATTTGGAGTATTTGAAGGTTTCCGGATAGGATTTGGACTCTAGGGGTCGAATCTGGAGGTTAGAAGGCCACTAGAAGTCAGAAACCGAGTCCGAAAAGGGGAAGAAATCCAAAAACGCGTCGAAAACGCGGAATTTCGCGAAAATTACTCCCGGGCGAATCGCCCCACACCGGGCGAACCACCTGTTCGTAGCCTATATATAGTTGCTCAGTTTTTCTCCGAAATTCATACTTTTCCAGACCTACTCTCTCACCTTTCTCTGTAGTTTTAGGTAGGGACTTCCCAGAGCCTGTTCTGGGGGTTCGTAGCTTAGGAGACACTTTTTCATAGCAGATTGGAGCTTGTAGGATCGCAATTCTTCAGAGATTGACAACCTTCGGTAACATTGTATCTTACAGTTTATTCTACTTATTTTTTTATATCTTTCAACATGTTTTCTTCTATGATTTCTGTTGATTGCATGCCTATTATGAGTAGCTAAACTTATCATTGGTGGTAGTATGTGAATTCTTAGCGAAGGGAAGATAATCATGCTAATGGCTATATCGCGCATTATACTCCGTGTTATTGCTTTATTTCGTTGATCAGGCTCAGCCTAAATTCTCGTATGTTGTATTAATTATTATGCACAATTGGACCCTCGTCGACCTATGCGCATCTATATCTTCGTAGTGTTGAATAATTACGGAACACAATAGGACAATAGTGATTGACTTGTCAGTATCATTATCTTCGTAGTGCTTAATAATTGCAACAGGACATTAGATTGATCAAAGATCTCCATGCAAGACCGAGGAATTTACGCATGATTATTGACCCGTTATGGTTTGAAGGATCATACTATCACCAATCTCCATTATCTGTTAGAAAAACTTTTGCTATCCCGTCTGCTGTTTTTATATTCTTTAGTTAAATAGATAAAGCTAGTTATAGTCCTGAGAGAACGACACTCGAGGTCATTCTACTGCTACACTACGGTTTTCGTTGTAGTTGTGAATTGCCTTTGGCTAAATAACAAATTTATTTGCTGAATCGGGACCCGAAAAATCTCCGTTCATCAAATTGGCGCCGTTGCCGGGGACTATACTCCTTTTTTCTGTTTAATATGTTTATATTTTAAGCATTCAATTCCTAATTCTAGTAGTTTTAGTTTTCCTTTTTAATCTCTCTCTCATACTGCTTTCCTAGTCTGTTACAGATAGTGTATGCCGCATACACGATCTAGAGGAACACCGCTTGCTGATTCAATTGCTGAGATCGACAGAGTCTACCAACAAAAAAGACGACTATTTCAAAGGCGTGCACTAGAGGAAATAGAGGATACCGATTTCTCTGAATCTCTACACAGTCTTTTCAAGGAAATCGACGGAATGACAGAAGCTAGACCACTGAAAGCATGGGTTCAACCCACCAAGGATCGTATGAGGGGACCGGCGATTGTTCTTTCGTCTGCAACCCGAGATCTGGAAATCAAGAACCACGCATTCCAACAACTTCCGAGGTTCTATGGCTTATCAAGGGAAGATGTGATGGGGTACTTGCACGATATCGATGATTTCGTCAACCAACTCCCACGACCCGGAGCTGAAATAACAACGGATGAGTTGAGGATGAAGGTTTTTGCTATGGGACTTGGTGATAGAGCCAAGTCATGGTTGAGTTCTCTACCAGCAGGCTCGCTGGACACTTGGGAGAAGGTTTTTTCAGCTTTCATGGAGAAATACTTCCCTCACACCTTGACTACCGCGCTAAAGGCTCAAATCACTGGATTCAAGCAGGACTATGATGAGACCATCTACACCGCGTTGGAGAGGTTCCAAGATCTCACAAACAAGTGCCCTCACCATGGTTTTGAACTTTCTGACCTAGTCCAACACTTCTACAATGGACTAACCTTCGAGAACCAACAAGTGGTGGATTTCCAATGCCGAGGCAATATTTGGGAGGAAACCGCAGAAGCCGTCTGGTCAGTTTTCGAAAGGCTTGCTAAGGGTTCACAGTTCAAGGACCCAAGAGCAATCGTTAGGAGACGTGGACCTGAAGCTCCACCGACTGAAGAAGCCCCTATGTATAGGGGGAATGGGGATCAATTCAAGTGCTTTACCAACGAATTGAAGCAAGTCCTCAAGAGCGCCACTGGAACAACTGTTTCGAACGAAGTATGCCGAATATGCAAGAACTATGGGCATGGGGCTCATATGTGTAGATCGGAGCTTGCGTATGATGATGGCAAATGGGCTCGAGGAGGCGAAGAGGAAGCCTTTGCTACGGAGTTTGGTACTCAAGAAGTTCGCTACGGACAAGACGGTAGGAATCCTCGAGGTGGATTTTGGAGAAGAGGATTCCGAAAAAATCAAGGATATGCACCGGCTAACCAAACTTATGGCCCTAACCAAGACCGTAGTAGGCTAAACTCTGGTAATGATCACTGCGAAAACCCCGCTTCGAAAAAGCCACCGAAGTCGAAGTCGGCTCAACTAATGGAGAACTTGCAAAAGATGGTTGATCACACCCAAAATTTTCTCAAACGTTATGAAGAAGATTCTGAGAAGACCAGAGCAAGGCTTGATAGGTTGGAAGAGAGCACTAGGCTTGCCCATCAAAAGATGCAAGAGTTGATCGACCGAGGAGCAAGTAGGGAGCAAGGCAAGCTGCCTAGCAACACTGAGAAGTCGAATTCCATTACATTAGCTGGTGATCTACCTGACGAAATCACCATCAAGAAGGTTGCTAAATGCGAGTGTTGCAAGAAGGAAGAACTTCTACAGGCTAAGGAAGAACTTCTACAGGCTAAGGAAGAAGAGAAGGACCTTGGTTCTGACGAAAGTGATGAGGAGCAAGAGGATCCCGAGCCACTCCCTAAAAGTTTCGATGTTAAGGTACGGATTGGAGAGCTTGACGATGTCCGTGCCACACTAGACACGGGATCCTACTTAAACATACTCCCTTTGAATGTGTTTGAAAAGAGTAGCCTTGGAAAACTATCTGAGCATAGGGCTATTGTGCAACTGGCGGATGGATCCTTTATGAGACCCGAAGGCGTTGTGAAAAATGTGTTGGTCAAGATTGGTGAAGCTTCTGTATACACCAATTTTGTAGTTATGCCGGCATCTGCACCTGGAACGGGGGATGTCATACTCTTAGGGCGAAAGTTCTTGACTAAACTACGCTCCGTGATGGACATCTACCAAAGAACTTGCACTATTGAAGTGGATGGCAAGCAACACGTGTTGCAAGCCATATTTGATCCACCTGATCCGCCTGATATTTCTTTCACTACTCACTACTGTGGTCTTGCAGCCTATATTCTTTCTTATTCACAGGTTCGTGGCATGGAGAGGAGATCAATGAAGGGGAAGTCTAGTACCCGCAGAAAGAAGAGATAGGCACAGACAGGAGTCGAGTCAAAGACTTTAAACAATGGCGCTATCCGGGAGGCAACCCGGAGTTTTTATCGCTTTCTTTACCGCTTTGTTGCATGCATTCATTCTTGAACTATTTGCTTCTCGTATGAGAATTTGTTCATGTCTGTGTCGTATATGCTTATGTTTGAGTGATATTTTTCGAGTGGTTTTTTGAAAAAAAATGGTTTCGGAGATTAAAACCGCGTTTTCTGACGAAAGGACCGTCTCCCCACATCGGGGAGCGGGGGGCGAATCGCCCCGCACCGAGGGCGACTCGCCCCACGGTCCCAGAAAGTTAAAAACGCGGATCTTCCCCTCTTTACCTCATTTTCTTCATATCTTCATCATTCTTCTTCCCCAAAAACCGAAAATTGCGAAAATACATTCAAAACTTCATAACTTCTTCATTTCTGGACCAAATTTAGTGTTCTTTAGCTTCAATCGAAGCCTATTACATGATCTATCTTTTCATCCGAACAGATTTCTCCCTACTGCATTAGATTTTCAGATCTGAGGTATCTTCTTATGAACCCTAATTTTCGAATTTGGGGGTTTTCTAATTTGAGCTTTAATTATGCTTATTTGATGCATGGGTAGGTTGTTTGTGTGATTAGAAGTGTTATTTACTATCAATTACATGCTCAATTATGCTTGGTTCGTTGATTTGGGAAATTTTGCTACTAGATGATATATCTTGTTTTGCATTATGTCTTTATCTTTGATTTCTTGCATATGATTGTGTTTATTGATGTGATGATTGTGGATTTGTTGATAGAATGCTTAATTGTTGAGTATGAGGACTTATGATGCTAGAATGTTTCGCTACTATGGTATGAATTGAGCCTTGTCATCTAGGATATTGGTTGTCTAGCAAGAGCATAATGTGATGTATTGCATGTAGTAGTTACATTGGTATGTTGCATAATAAAGAAGCTAGGCTAGACATTAAAGGTTTGGGGAGCTCGATTGTTTATTTTATCACTTGTGTGTTTCGTTCATACACTAGCATATGTATGAGTCAGTTTTGTGTCATACGAGGTACTAACTGTTGTTTGTAGGAACCATGCCAAGGGAAAGGAGCATTCCCGTATGATTACTATGAAGTATTGGAGGTGGATCGATTACAACCATGTCAAGAAGAGTGACCTCGTTAGATGTGCGTTCGAGCCAAGGGGTTTTGCAACAACGTCGTGGATTATCCAAGAGTAGGAGCTAGAGTACACCTGGAGTAAGGACTCCTATGCCTATTCATGCACCACCGAAGGGACAAAAACCATTATTACGTCAGTAATCCATCACAAGGACTGCAAAGTTCTTGTGAACTGGAAGGCACCAGGACATTCTCGCCGCGACGGATTCAAACTTGAGTTCGCAGTTACTAGAAGGTTCCGAAGCGCTAGCTTGGTTCCAAAACATAATGACATGGGTGCCCAGCCCCTCGCTGGGGTGCCCCTTGCCTGCCTCTAAAGGGAGCATCATATAGACATCGGGAGCATCAACTGTAGAGAATGTGGTCGACATAGGAAAAATTGGAAGACAACCTCTGAATACCCGAGCAGCTCGCTGTAACCTCCACGGGGTGTAAAATATTGGAGAAGAAGGCTCTGATACCACTGCCCTTTCCCCTTCAACAGTGCACAACCTATTGGAGAGATACCGGGTGGAAGATTCCATAACAGAGGCGGCCAATCTTGAAGATTCTCTTCGACACTGCAACTCTACTAGTGATGATGTGCGTGACAGTAGTGACAATGAAGACAATAGGGACAATGATGATACAGATGGTTGAATTGGTCGTATCCGATCTATTGATGGAACTACCGCCACTACCACAAGTCCCGATGATCATATATAAGGCTCCCAGAGCAGTCCCAATAACTCACAAGCAACACACTCAGCCGACCGAGGCCAAACCATGGGGTAACATCTAGTATCACATCTTATTTCCTCATTTTCTTACTGCTAGGGACTAGCGTTAATTTTATGAGGTGGGATGGGATTTAAGTGATCTAGTGTTGTTAGCTTGGAGCTTGGTATTGGTAGGATGAGTATAGTACCTCGCATGTTTTATCCGTCTGCATATGCATTTACACGTTTACAGCTTTCTTAGATTTTTTAGGTTGCATTCACTACATTCATCCTAGGATAGTATTGCATGTTTTATATGGAGTTTATTGCCGAATTTTTTGAACTTTTTTATTGGGTAGATCAACCAACTATGTAATTAATCGTATGCTTCATCTCTATGAATTTGTTTGAGGTTTTTCTCGCTTGGCTTGCCACATTTATGTATTGCACTTAGTTAAGCTTGGTAGTCTCGACATCACTTAGTGGTGTTTTCTCCACTGCGGTTCACGAAGGCCTTTATAATAGGATGATGCATGTTAGGGTCTTATGGTTGTTTTCCCGAGTAATTATGTACCTAAGAGGCAACAAGTCTTCACCATGCTTTGAGATTGCTAAATGCCTAGGAAGGAGGTAGTGTGAGGTTTTGTGATCCTTTGTTTATAACCTATTCTACCGAATAGGTTTGGGGAGGGGGTTACATCATCATTGGACTTGTTTTCGTTTTTTCATTTCCGTATCGTGAGTTTATTTTTCCATTTCCGTAAATTTTGTACTCCAACCTATTCTTTCGAATAGGTTTGGGGAAGTCGTGTGAGTCATTTTCTCTCTTTTTGTTTTGCTACTGCTGGCTAGGAAAAAATCGAAAAAAAAAGAAAGAAAAAAAATTCCAGTAAAAAAGAAAAAAAAAAAAAGAAGAAAAAGGAAAGGAAAAAAGAAACTGGAAAGAAAAAAAGAAAGAAGAAAAGAAAAGACCCCAAAAAAGCCAAGAAGGGTCCAAAAAAGAAAGCCAAATAGCAGTTTAGCAAAGTATTGTGTTTCATTTTCCAATTCTTGTAATGTTCGTAATCGTGTTGTAATTTTCTATTTTTTATCTTTTTTGTCTTGAGTGTCATCTGTTCTAGACCACCCTCGTCCTGCCATTCAGGAAGTGGTGAATAGCTTAAGACTTTACTTGAGAGATGGGTAGAATATGGGAGTGTTATCTTTTATAGGGAACCCTCCTTCGTTTGATGAGAGCCAGTACTGGTTCGACCTCTTTGAGGGAAAGTCTTAACATGGTGGAACAACAGTAAGTCCTCAGTTTCATAGGCACGGGACAACCATTCGTATCTTAGCATGCTTCATTACGTCGTCACTGACTAGGTCCAGGTAGAGAATGTTACGAGAGACTATCTTGTCTTGACATAAGTGCTTACGTGGATGTGTATAAGTCAATCGAGGTATTCTTCAACCTATATTCATGCTTTGATTTTTATGGTTTTTGTTCATATGTTTTTTGATAGATTCAGTAGATTAGTTCATTTAATTTGGCATGAGACTCCATTTTGTGTCTTGCATTGGTTTTTTGCATTAGAGTCTAGCTTAGTTGTTTGAGGACAAGCAAAGGTTCTGTTTGGGGAGTTTGATGAATGTGTATTTTACACTTTCATTTGAGTGTTTTTCACCTATTTTAGCTATCCTCTATGTTAATTTAGCTATATTTTAGTGCATTTTATTAGAATAGTGTCAAGTTTCCCTTTAGATTTTATTTTACATGTTTTGGTTGAAAAACGAGGATTTCCGGGCAATTATATTGAAGTTGACAAGGAATTGGTGTTCCAGAAGCCTATTTGGAGTATCTGAAGGTTTCCGGATAGGATTTTGGAGTCTAGGGTTCGAATCTGGAGGTTAGAAGGCCACTAGAAGTCAGAAACCGAGTCCGAAAAGGGGAAGAAATCCAAAAACACGTAGAAAACGCGGAATTCCGCGAAAATTACTCCCGGGCGAACCGCCCGGGACGTGGGGCGAATCGCCGCACACCGGCGAACCGCCCGGTGTGTGGGGCGAATCGCCCCACACTTTTTCGTAGCCTATATATAGTTGCTCAGTTTTTCTCCGAAATTCATACTTTTCCAGACCTACTCTCTCACCTTTCTCTGTAGTTTTAGGTAGGGACTTCCCAGAGCCTGTTCTGGGGGTTCGTAGCTTAGGAGACACTTTTTCATAGCAGATTGGAGCTTGTAGGATCGCAATTCTTCGGAGATTGACAACCTTCGGTAACATTGTATCTTACAGTTTATTCTACTTATTTTTTTATATCTTTCAACATGTTTTCTTCTATTATTTCTGTTGATTGCATGCCTATTATGAGTAGCTAAACTTATCGTTGGTGGTAGTATGTGAATTCTTAGCGAAGGGAAGATAATCATGCTAATGGCTATATCGCGCATTATACTCCGTGTTATTGCTTTATTTCGTTGATCAGGCTCAGCCTAAATTCTCGTATGTTGTATTAATTATTATGCACAATTGGACCCTCGTCGACCTATGCGAATCTATATCTTCGTAGTGTTGAATAATTACGGAACACAATAGGACAATAGTGATTGACTTGTCAGTATCATTATCTTCGTAGTGCTTAATAATTGCAACAGGACATTAGATTGATCAAAGATCTCCATGCAAGACCGAGGAATTTACGCATGATTATTGACCCGTTATGCTTTGAAGGATCATACTATCACCAATCTCCATTATCTGTTAGAAAAACCTTTGCTATCCCATCTGCTGTTTTTATATTCTTTAGTTAAATAGATAAAGCTAGTTATAGTCCTGAGGGAACGACACTCGAGGTCATTCTACTGCTACACTACGGTTTTCGTTGTAGTTGTGAATTGCCTTTGGCTAAATAACAAATTTATTTGCTGAATCGGGACCCGACAAATCTCCGTTCATCAATCGCCTATAGAGCCAGGCGCATCGCCCAGCTTGGACATGCTGAATTCCCATTTTTCATCCTTCATTCTCACCATTCGGCTCCCATTTCTCACTTGTTACTTGAGTTTGCAGGTACATACCAACTTTTCGGAGTTGGACACGAACCACTTTATCAGGGAAGTGTACTTTCAATCCAATGTCTCCTTTTCTTTTCACTCTTTTGCTCGTGGAACTAGCAAGAGTTTAGGTTTGGGGAGGGGTCATTGGATTGCTAAGTACTTTTTTCTCTTATATGTTCGTGTGTGCCTTTCAACTTGAGTTATCGTGATTAGCTTGTGATTTTTCAATTTTTGCATGCATTTCATCCTTAGTCTAATTGTTGCACTTTGTTTGTGTGGAGTTTATTGCCAAGTGTTTTGTACTTTTTTATTGTATAGACTAAGTTTTTATGATCATTGAACATACATTACATTTCTATGTAAGTAGTTTGAGGCTTGTCTTGCTTGGTTTGTCACATTCGCATGTGCACTAGTTAATCTTTGTAGTCTCGACATCACTATGTGGTGTTTTCTCTACTACGGTTCACGAAGGCCTTATAAAATGATGCATGTTAGAGTCTATGGTTGTATACCCGTGCAATTATGCACCTAAGAGGCGACAAGTTCTTCACCTTGCTTTCGAGATTACTATATGCCTAGGAAGGAGGTAGAGTGAGGTGTGTGATCCTTTGTTTGAAACCTATTCCAACAAATAGGTTTGGGGAGGGGGTTACCGTTGTTGTTCTTGTCTTTCGTCTTTTTGAGTCATATAAAGTTCGTTGTAAAGTTTGTTTTTCTTCTTCTTTTTGAGTTTGTGCTCCAACCTATTCTTTCGAGTAGGTTTGGGGAGGTCGTTGTTGAGTTTTTGTAATTTCTTTTTGTTGTTGCTTCTGCTCGCTATATATTAAAAAAAAAAAAAAACAAAAAGAAAAAAAATTGAAATAAAGAATAAGACCCAAAAAAGCAAAAGAAGGGTTAAAGCAAGCCAAAAAGCAGTCTTGTTAAGCGTTGTGAATAATTTTCAGTTTTGAGTTGTTTTGTATCGAGTTGTAAATTCTTGTTTGTGTTTCGTGTCGCCTAGTCCAAGGCCTGTTCTAGACCACCCTCGTCATGCCATTCAGGAAGTGGTGAAAGGTCTTTGTTTAAGAGTCGGGTAGAATAGGGTAGTGTTGTCTTTTAGGAAACCCTCCTTCGTTTGATGAGAGCCAGTATTTGTTCGCCCTCTATTGAGGAAAAGACTCACTTGGTGAACAGTAGTAAGCCCTCGGTTTCATAGGCACGGGGCAAGCATAGTATGATAATGTGCATCATTGCGTCGTCATTGACCAGGTCCAAGTAGAGAATGTTACGAGAGACTCCTTTGTTTAACCAAGTGCACATGGAAATGTGTATAGGTTCAATCGAGACATTCGTCAACCTACTTGCATGTTATGATTTGTATGGTCTTTGTTCAAAAGCATTTGGTACATACAATAGATTAGTTCTTCTCGCTTGGCATGAGATTCCTTTTTATGTTGCATTTAGGTAGTTTGTTGCTTGAGGACAAGCAAAGGTTTGGTTTGGGGAGTTTGATGAACGTATTTTTGACACGTTCATCTTGTCTTTTTTGCCTTCTTTTGCTATCTTTAGGCTTAGTTTTGTTGGTAGTTTTGTATAATAATGTCACGTTTTGTTTCTTTTGCATTTCTCAGGTGTTTAGGTACAATGGATCACGTTTGAGCACCTTGACTTCCATGGACGTGCCCGTGAAAACCCGAGCCCTTAATAAGTGTCTGAAGATGTATTCCCGTGGAACTTGGAGGCTTTCTCAAGGCTCGAGACTGAAGAAATAGCTGTAGCAGCTCATCAGACTCTCGAGGATTCGCCCCAGAATGTAGGGGATTCGCCTGCAGGGAGTTGCACAAAACAGCAACTCCCAGAAATCAGCTCCCAGGGGGTGCGGACCGCCTCAAAAACCAGGCGGTTCACCTCGATGGGCGAACCGCCTGGCAGAGCTGGGCGATTCGCCCAAAGGCCTCTACAAAACATTGTAGAGACTTTTTCACTTTCAGACATCTCCATCTGCGTTTTGGGAGCTTTCTCTAGCCCTAACTCTCAGATTTGATCATCTGAACCATTGGAATTCAATAGATATTGTGGATTTGACACCTAGAATACATTTTACATTGATCTACGGAAAGGATTTAGCGATTCCACTCAAGAGTGACAGATTGTGGTAACATCGTATCAAATCCTTTGTACTTTGATTATTATGTTTTCTATGGATTTTTCAGATGAAATGTGTTTGTTTAGCATAATTATGAGTAGCTAAATCTCTTGTCTTGGTAGTGCAATGTGGGTGTAAACATGATACGAAATTCACTATGCTTGTATGACGTTTTGATTCGATCTTGCTGCATATTATCTTACGTTTTTCATAGTTGCCAATTAGATATCTTCGAATATGAGTAAGTGACAAACTCTTGGTCAATTAAGGCTTTTGGTAAATGATTTGAGTATGCAAGTATGCTAGATAAATAGTGGAGTGACACCACTTCTAAAGTATCGATAGGAACCTTTCAAGAAGTGTGTCTTAAACTTGCCTAGACGGTTTACTTTGTAGAACTTGTTGAAGGCTTTACGCACTGAACTTACAAGCATATGTGTGTTTCATTACATGTTTGACCCCGTTGTTACACCAACCCTTTCATCTACTGATACAAAACCCGTTCAAGTTGCTTCTAGTCTTGTTTGTGTTAAAGTTTACAAACTTTGTTTCCAAAAACTCTTTTCAAACTGATTCGTTGACCGAACAACTAGCAAAGAAACCAAACAAATCCACGTTAGTGATAGTGTATATGTCCTAGAGACAGTATTTATTAAGGGCATACAGCCCTTATTAAGGGCATATATGTACTATTACACAGGTCAACGTAATATAATATATGTTTGTTTGTTTGACTATTGAGTATCGCTTTCATATTTATATTACACCAGGCATACAGCATGTCATATCTCTATTCCTGTCTGTATTGATATTAAACATGTCCCCTCGGATAGATGACCGATCACACAGATAGTGGGAGCCATGTGAGTTATCATCTATCCCAAATTCTCCCTAGTCGAGGTTCATCTTTGATGTGGGGGTCTGAATGAACCAGGTGAGACTAGTATGCGTGGAGGTTATACTTGTTAGAGCAAGTGTGAGCCGATCCCACGGCCACGGAACGGATTGTTGGACAATCAAGAAACGTTCCCATAACTCCGCATAGTTGTTCGAAGGGTGATTACCGAACAATGGATGTACCCACCGGAAACTCCCATCGATGTATACTCTACACCGAAGTGTCTATGAGAACCGGAAAGTTGTCGAAGTGATGCCAGTCGTCCTTTGGACTTACAGGACTTTATCATCACATTTGTTGCCCCATATCCTTGGTGGACCCGTCGATGTCAGCTCTGAATAAGCAGTTGACCTAAGACACGATCCAGGATTATGGCTACATATAAATGGGGATGATAAGTGATTCTGTGAAGGATTCATCTCTCATGTGTAGCACAGGAGAGCACTGCTCATAGTCGTTCATAGTTGTGATTGGTCAAACCGCTGGCCAGCGTATCAATATTATTATGATAGTCATAATAGATAATGGATTCACCAAGCAACTCACTGAAGACACCCGTGGATGTGTTATTCGGATAGACACTTCATCGATCCTAGATGCATTCGAGTCAGTCAGATGAAGGGACGTTACCATCGCCGCGTTGAGCGCAACAGACTTCACAACGAAAGGGTTTACTTTGAGAAACCTCTCAAACGTCCTCATGTATTAATATTGCAAATGGAACCGTCTAGGAATTCCATGTTGCCTAGTGTAGCACTTGCTTAATACAGTGAGGCCCTATGGGTCACACTATGTGGTGATTCAGCTTATCCGAATATCCTTGAAGATGGAATCACAATTAATTTAGAATTAATTGTGATTGACGAATTATAATTGATTTGGAATTAATTATAATTATTTGTGGCTCAATTAATAATTTGGAATTATTAATTGAATTGACTGATTAATTGTATTTTATGTAAATACAATTAAAGATTATATTTTAGAAATATAATAGTGGTTTGATTTGAAAGGATATGTTAATTTAGAATTAATATATGCACATGGGCAAAATCTACTTGGAGTTTGAATTGCCTTAGAATTATAAGTGGGTCCCGACCTAATCCCCTTGTATAGCCGCGCGACCAGTAGTGGTATGGGGAGGAGTTCGACTCCTTCCCATATTAGAAGTCAAGGGATAAGTTAGATTTTCCTGATTGAGTTTTAATTTGATTGGTAATGAATCTAACTTTATGAAGTCTAATTTATTCTTCTTTAGGCTTCTATTGACTACTATATATAGTAGACTATTAGAGAGCTTTTGACATGGTTGATTGCAGATCATTCTGATTAACCGAATTCTTAGAGAATTATTCTACTAGTTTTCTTAGAGAAAATAAAAGCTCTCCTCCCCTACACCTCTAGCCGCGCGCGCCACCTTCCAACCGGAGGAAAATTGCCGCCCCGTCTTCTTGGCCACATAAAGAATATCCTAGCATTCTTTCCGATAAGTTGTTCATCCGTGGATACCATGGTTGAGGTTCAAAGAGCTGGAAACTAACTTTTATTGTCTTGCAGATAATCAAAGTATTGTAGATATCTTCGACTTCGACGAAGGAGAAGATTCACCGGACTATTACGAAGACTTCATCGATTGGCATATCGATTCAATACCTATTCTTGCTTTTGGAGTATTGTAAGTCTTCTGATTAATGTGTTTATTATATACGTTATATACATGATCAATTAACTTGCATGTTAAGAAAATTTTTGAAATTCCGTTGCTTACCCTAGGGGTAACTCTGACCATATTTTCTTACAGTTAGGTCCCGAAAGAACGACACTCGGTGACAACTTACCATTGCACTAGTCTTTGTGTAGTGTTGAGTGTTCTTTGGCTTTTATAAAAAAAATTTAATTTTAATTCTAACGAAATCACATGATATCAGTTTTAATGCTCATACCCATAGGGTTTCAAAATTATAAGGTAATCTCACAGCATCTAACTTCAAACGTTTTGCTAATGCACTAGAAATGAAAGAGTGGGTTGATCATTGATCGAAATCTTATCTTCCACCACGTCTGACGGATTGGGTTCCCCTTCATTTGCATCCAGTGCATATGATCGAGCCGGGACATTAAATTTCCCTTGCCATCCCGCTTGACCATGTTGTTTTCCAGACATCTCCTGTGGCATTGGTGCTTTTGCTTGTCTATTCGAACAATCCATGATTTTATGTTGACTACTTCCACACGCAATGCACTTTACAGCCTTCCTCCAACAGTTTTCCTCTTTGTGGTTAGTGTACCCGCAAAATCTGCATACACCTCCCTTATTAGCCATGGATTGTGGGTATTTACCGCCTCCACGAGGATAAGTGTTGGTTCAAGTATTACCCGATTGCCTCCCTTGAATTGGACGCTTGTTACTATAGTTTTGGCTATTCTCAAACTGGCTTCGTTTAGTCTTTTCTACGATCCTCCTGAGTTCCTTACCTTCCACTTCAACTTGTAGCGCTTTCTCCACTGCCATCGTTAGTTCCCATAATCAACAGAGACAAGAGCCCAACGAAGATCCAATCTCAAACCTTCAACAAACTTCCTCACTTTTCTTTTCTCATCATCCAAGTAGTGAGGCGCGTATGGAATCAAACGAGTGAATTCTGCCTCATAACCACCCACAGATTTTGTTCCCTGAAGCAGGTCATTGAACTCTCGCTCACGTGTATTTCTTACAACCTCAGGAACAAACTTTTCATTAAACTCTTTCACAAAGTTCTCCCAAGTGTAAGATGTTCCTTCCTGACCCCATCTGTGACTCACCAACACCCACCAATTATGTGCAACTTCTTCTAAGCGATTCGATGCATGCTTAACCTTTTGCGCATCGTTATAGCTTAACACCTCAAATATCTTCTCCATGCGAGCTAAAAACTCTTCGGCCTTTTTATCATTTGCTACTCCTAAGAAGATTGGTGGATTGAACCTAAGAAACCTTTCCAGAATCTGATCATCTCCTTGTGGTGCAACTGCAGATGAAGAACCAGTATGTGATTCTTCTCGTTTCCACTATTTCTTAAGATATTTCCAGAATGCAGACATCTCCTTTATATCTTCTTCAGGTTCTTCTTCTGGAGTGGTTCTTTTTGAAGACCTATCTCCATGTTCATCACGTGCACGTTGATCATCCTCAACCATAGTAACTTAAAGTAAGTTTATCAATAACTTCTCTAAAAGAAAGAGAAGCATTAAACTTAATAATCACAGTTAATGTTAGAAGACAGTACCAACAAATGAAATGAAATGTAATCTTAATAATAAATAGTTTTATAACCAAACAAAACTAGATCACAACTACAAATTTCTTACAACGAGCTACTAAAACATACTAGAAAGTACATGTTACATAGTTTAGAACTAGCATCACTAGAATTGTACATATCGAATATAGTACAAGTACCCTTATGAACAAAATATAGCAAACCACACACTGTCGTAGTACAAGATCTATGTACATTGTTGGCCCCTTTAAACAACAAGAAAATACTAGAGGGGGGTTGAATAGTTTTTTCAATCTTTTCGTCGTTTAAAACTTTCTCAGCAAGTACTTATTACTTTTCAGTAATGAGTTTGCTGATACTTAACTTTCTCAACAAGTGATTGTTACTTTTCAGTGACAAATTTGCTAATACTTAAAAGCAGAGTGCGGAAGTCTTTTACAATAAGTGCTTTTGTAGAAAAGCTAGTTTCAGCAAGTAAACAGATTGGCAGTGTAAAACAATGTAGCTTGCTGAAAGATAACTGCAGAAATGTAAATCACACAAACACTTTTATAGTGGTATCTGAGAGTGGCGTAATCTCTCAACTAATCCACTTTGTCCTTTATAGGACTAAATCCATTATGATAATATATGAGGTTCCTTACAAATCCTATAACTAATGATTCTCAGAAACCAAAGCACACTTGCCTTGTTTCCAACATAAACTAGAGAACTAAACCTTATTCTCCACCAAACTTGGGACACTTAATCAGCAAACCTATGCTTGATTAATTCCCCCTGAATAAGGGTGTTTATCAGTTAGAGAGGTTTGAGATGTGATGACTTGTGTATAACTTTGCAGCTATAACAAGTAATCTAAAGAAACATAACTTCTAATACTTTGCAGCAAGCAAGTTTGTAGTTTCTGGTGTCAAGACTTGTTCTTGTTTAGAGGAAAAAACACGTAACTAATTTCTTAGCTTTCAATGTTTTACTTCTTCACAAGTAGCTTTTGTTTCAAGCTTAAGTCTTGGAACGGATCAATAGGCAGTAAAGAGTAGAGAAGGATTTGAGTGTTTAAAGCACAAGTGAGAGTTTGATCACGTTGTTGACACACCCTTCTACTCAGCCTAAGGTCTTCTATTTATAGTGTCTCAAGGGCACCGTTTGAATTTCAAATTCTAAGGCTTGTACCTTAAGATGTCACTATCTTGCTTTTGTACTTTCAGCAACGCTCTTCATTTGTCTTCTTGTCTTCATGTTCTTTGCATTTAATGTTCTTTTGAATCAAATTCAAATATGAATATTGGAGCCAAAATGCAAGTACTCTTTAGCAAGGAGGTCACATATGTTGTCAGCAAGTTTTCAATCTCAGTTTCAGCAAGCACAACCCACTCTGTCATATAGATATTCACTTATACAAGCTGTTGGTGAAAATTTCACTTTCTTAAGCAACATGTTCCTTTGTAGATACCTTTCTCAGAATTCTTCTAAGTCTTCAGTCTTCGAACCTTCAACTTTCTGAACGGTTCTAGGTCTTCAATAGTTTGTTTGTAGAAACAAAGTACATCATCAGCAAACAAAAGAACCTATCTAGTACCTACACTAAGTCTTTCAGCAAACGTTCCTCTTTTACAATGTCCTTAAATTTCTAAATTCCTATTGGACCTTAAGAGTACTAGTTATTGGACTTTATTTAATTTAGCATGGTTAATTGCTCATCAAAATTACAGGTTTCCTAACATACATGAAAACTATCACGCACTACCATAAGTCAAAATATAAGACATAACATGATATCAACAACTACTACATCTATCTAAGCATGTGGTACATTCCTCTCTCGGGGTCCAACACTATAAAGGATCTAGTCAGAGTCATCTAGCACAATGCCCTCTACCTCAGGTGGTGGTACGTGTAGCTCTACTACATCATCAGATGCTGAAGGAATCTCCTCATCAGATGGAGGTATATTCTCCGAGGGATCCTGCTCAGGGCTCTCAGCTCCAACAACAGATAAGGTTGTTGGGATAGTCTCATCGTCTCCTACCTGGTTAACAACATTCGGACCGACAACCCCCCCCCCAAGAGGCATCCGTAGGGTCTACAGGTCCAGCCCTAACCGATGGTCCTGCTGTCTCAACACTCTATATGATCCACTCAACAGTAGACATGCTATCCTTCAATTCATCCCACAATTTTCTACCAGCCTTATAGTAGTACTCGAGAAGGTAATCAATACGTTCTCTATAGTGATCCCTTTCTCGAGTAAGGATCTGATTTTGACGCTCTAACTCTTTACATTTGTCTTCTAAGGCTTTCTCTCAATCCATCTGACTCTCTCTCTCAATCTCAGAAATTTTTCTCTTTCCTCAGGTATTCATCCTGGAACCAAACAATTTGACATAGAAAAGTTAGTACAAATGGAGTATATAAATATAACATGAGTGAGATCGAAAAGTTGTAATTATAACGCACAAAATCTAATAGGTTTTCTAAGTGTACTCGAAATAGGTTTGGGTTATAATACTTCAATTCACATTTCAGGCCTACGCTCTGATAGCACCTTGTAACGCCTGGACTAGGAAGCACGAGGCTCTATTAAGTCGACGCTACAAAGGGAAGGAACTCGAATACAACCACTAGCCTGAAAATGGATAAGAAGGATTATAGCGCAAGTAATTTACATATATTCCACAAGTTCACTTAATTTCATTTTACAAACCCAAAAGCTTTCAAAGCTATAAACACCCAAGTACACAACTCCAACTTCTTAAGTTGGATTCCAATAGAAACGTCGAAACCTATGGCGACCAATGCCAGTGATTTACACACCCTCACTGAGCTTATTTAGGTACAAGTCGATCGGGAGGCTCGAACTACGGTAGCAACACTAGTATAAACATCCTAGACCTCTTACATACCTGTCTCGCTTAACCTGGGGAAACAGAAAATAAACAAGAAAGAGGTTAAGTTGCCATGACTTAGTGAGAATTATAAAGAGATAATAAAGCAAAAGACATAAATTAAATGATAAGGAATTATCATTGAGACAAGACACCAGTAACATATCGTATTCAAAACCTGCCATATGACTCCCTTAACCTAACTACTACCTTATGACTACCCACGAGGAGCGACCCCGTTAAAGTAAGAACATAGCATGCCGAGGTTCATGCTGTACCAGATCGCAGAACACACCAACCACCGGAGCATTCTGCGTCTGACTTAAAAGGATCTGCGGTAGATGACCTTAACCAACGGTCCAATCCGCCCAGTGGCCATCCACGACACTCCGGGCCCAATCGTAGAAATCAAATATCACAATATCATATCTCTAAAGGAACGATAAAGAAAATAGAATGAAGTTCAACGGAATCAATCACATCGTTCACGATGCTCAGCTCAAACAATAAAAGGAAAATGATTCAAGAATCGAGGGTGCAAGGGCTTAATGAGAAGTTGGGTTTAGGTCCAGATGATCAATAAAGAATGATACTCGTGTAATTGAATAGAAAGAATCTCACCTCGATCTTGAGTACCTGAGCGTAAAGTTCTAAGCGAACTTGCTAGTATCAGAATCAACACCTATAAGTATAAGAAAAACCGTAAATGCCACAAGACCTCATTCAAAGCACCAAGTAGTGACCAAGTAAGAGCACAAGTAGTAAATAAAATAAGTGTTGATATGCAAGTAAGTAAAGTCTAGAACTGGTTGCAAATATAGATAGTGTACAAAGACTTAATCTTGCAAATGTTATGGCCTAAATATTTTATAAGTCTCATGCATGCACGTACAGAGCAATACTACATGCAGTTTACTCCTTAATTTGCTTATAGGTATTTTGTTAGCTTTTAGAGTGATTAACTAGTAGTACTACTAACCTGTAACAACATAAATTAACTCCTAAATATTACTCTTGAATTTAATCCTACTGCTATAAGTAAATAGCTACTACTACCGATCTCATTTAAGTACAACCCATCTTATACTCATTTCTCTGTTTTTCAGAAAGGAATTAATAACAGAAACTTAAATATTTAATAAATATGGTTTAATTAACAAAAATCTTCTCTAAATGATAAGCTTGTGTTTCTAAGTTAAGGCCAAGTATTTTACTCTCCCTATGTACCTAAGTAACAAGTGGTTACATTACTACTGCTACTAATACTCTGCTGCAAACAGAATCCGTAATGGACATGAGGTTTTTTGGTGTTACAAATGATGATTAACAAAGATACAGTTTAATTAATTGATCAATCTGTCCTACTCAAGGTCATGGCCGAGTCACTTCTGATCACCTAAAAAAAATAATTAGTAAAGCTTTAAATCTTTCTAGGCCGCAGAGCTTAAACAAGTTTTAAAGCTATTAATTAAAATGTTACTCTCTAGATTTAAGGTTAATACAGGGGGTTCACAAATTCAGTTAAACTAGACTATATCAGGGGTCTAAATCAAGTAGCAGTCCCAAAAGCCTGCTAATTAATTAACTATAATCATGTTCCAAAATTCATCTAATTTCTATGATATCCAGAATCCAGATGTGCAAATTAAGAAAATAAGACTAAAATTAAAATGATCATCAAAAACATGGATCATGATAAACCAGTAGTACTAATCATATTTGAGTTCGTAACCATATAGCCATATAGGTACATACGCAAAAGAAATATTTAAGAACTAGGAAAAGTGAATCATACCCTGAGATATCAAAGCTTAATTAATCTTGAAATTTCACTCGGTTGAGTTATACCTCACATCACGAGAATTTGTTAAGAATAGTAGTAGAGTGAATAAGATTTGGTTTAGGAGATGAGGTTTGGTAATCTATGGTAATTATGTAAACAAGGGAGACGTGGAGTAATATTAACTAATGAGGACAGGGGCGGAGCCGGGGGGCTGGGGGGTCCCCCCAAGATTTTTCTTTTTTTAGTATATATGTAATATTTTTAAATGTTTAAAATGGCTCCCCCCCAAAAAAATTTATATAGTTTTTATATATATGCATCTAATTTTTATTTTTTTTAGTTATAGACATTTGTCTTTAAAAAGAGAAGAAAAAACTTGTTGATCGGTTGATTAGACTTATTTTGACACTCCCAGTTTCTACGGCTACATCAGAGCGTGCATTTTCTGCAATGAAAATTTTGAAGACGAGGTTACGAAGTAAGATGGGAGATGAGTTTTTGTCTAGTGCTCTATTTATGAATATTGAGAGGGAAATCACTCGGTCTTTTGATGTTGAGTCATTTATAGATGAACTTAATGAGATCAAAAAGCGTAGGGTTCAGTTGAAAAGAAAGAATACGAAGTAAGGTGGAGATAGATCCAGGTTTGTTTTTATCTCTCAATCTCAATGAACATTCTCTATTTCTTTTGCACACGTTATTTTGTTATCATTTATCTTGTTATCCCTAAACTTATGTTTCTTTCTTTTGTTTTTTTGGCGGCCAACTCATGTTGATCATTCGATGCACTCAACTACTTTTTGTCATATTATGGATGGGTCTTACTTTGATCTAGCATATGCTGGTAGAAGCTTAGAAGGTATTTTTGATAGTCTTGTTTTGAATGTTGGAATTTTATTGGATTATTTGGATGCGTTGGGAAATATTATGTTATGACTCTTATATGCTTGAACTTTGTAACTTAGTTTATCTATATAAATTTTTAGTTTTTGGTGTTTTAATAAAATTTGGATATCCGAAACCCGACCCTGTTAAAGTCCACCCCAATATTTTTTTTACATACATAAAGTTCGCCCCCCCAGTTTCGAATCTTGGCTCCGCCCCTGAATGAGGATGACAATGCTTGTTTAATTTTTTTACACCTGTTATTAGCTTGTAAACTAGGCCTATATTAGACCCCTACTAGTATTATCATTATTTTATTATAAAACTAAATACATACTCTAATATCTTTAACTCAACTAAATAAAATAGTTAATAGTACTAGTATATGTACATACGTAAAAATTATTTGGCCAAGGTCTAAAATACCTACAAGGTTCACACTAGCTTAATTTAGTAATTTCAATGCTAAGTTGGTAACACTCCAAATTCAAAACAAGCTAAAATATCGATAATCTAATATTATAACATAATTTCTATAAAATTATAATTATTATGAATAAATTTAATTGCTAATTTAAACTCGGGCGTCACAATAATAAAACAAATTTGGAAAAAAAAAACTTATATTTCAATTTTCTTTTTCTAGTTTCTTCTTTTTTTTGTCTAAAACTCTGGTACCGGAACGGAACTCAACTCGTCTGCTCTCGTTGGAGTAGACCCAACTCCGATGCTCCGATTCGAGCTGTGTCTGCTAATCGTAGCAGACTAGCTCTGATTGGAGTTGTCTCTGCTCCAATCGGAGCAGACCAGCTCCGATTGGAGTTGGGTCTTCTCTGATCGGAGCAGACCAGCTCCGGTAGCGGAGCTCCGTTTTGATACCGGAGCTTTAAAAGAAGGAAAAAAAAAAGGGAAAAATGGAAAAATTACAATAATAAATTGAAAAAAGAAAAATACAAGTGAAAATATTATGTAAGGCCATGTTGGGCAATAGGAGAGAGAAAAAGCGTAAAATAAGTTGGTCAACATTTTAGCTGTTTTTTGGATCCAGATGTAATAAAAAATAGGGATTATTACATCTAGCACCCTTCTTAGTCGATTTTATTACATATAGACCCTCGTTAGTCAAACAATTACATCCACCTCCCCTGTTAAGGCCATGTTTGGTTTGAAGATATTGAACAGTAAGCCTGAAGTTGGTGTTGATATTGAAAATATGTCTAGTTCGTATACTATGCTCCTACACGAACTAGTGCACGTAGATACGCTCCTGGTCCAGTTGAAGTCGTCTTTATCACGTTAGTATACGGATCAGTGTTTCAGCTCTGGCTGCTAACCCTCTGTATCATCATCTTGTCTTTACCTCCAAGAACATTTCACTTGGTCACCAGAATAATGAGAGGTGCAAAGATGGTGCAAGAGTGTGCGTGGTACGGAAGAAATATAGATATGGACGGTATTGCATAATATGAGTTATTAAGGTTAGATTGTCCTTATCTTATAATGTTTCGTATCATATTTATTACTTTACTTACTTTCCTTGAGTTGTAGTAGGTAACACGCCGACGCAGAGAGGGAGAAAAGGAAGGACCGGAACGATTGTTGTGACTAAAGACCAGGTGCGTTGTTCCAATTTGATAATTATGTGACAAGTTGCAAACATCTTTTTATGTAGGAACTTTGAGGAAGGCCAAGAACATTTTAAGCTACGGAAGATTGGAGATACGTACAACTAGAAGACCATCTAGAAGATTCAGGAAAGTACACCTAAGTGGACTTGGGCCAAGCCCATGAAGGTCACTGTTGGGCCAACTTCATATACGTGTAAGAAAGAGAAGACGACAAATGGCAACAGAAGATTGGACCGACTTACGAATGACCAATACCTATAAAAGGGCACCATTTACAAGGTCAAAGTAATCAATTTCTACTGTTTACATTTAATACACTCTGACAAGGTGAGTCTCCAGCTCCCTTTAAGTAAAGTCTCATTCCGGTTTGACCTAAGGCAAACCGGCATAACAACACTTCCACACGTGCCTTTGATAATCTCAGGTACAGAAGAATTACGTATCGTGGTGCAGAAGATTTGATTGTGCACCTGAAGAAGATTGGTTCTATTGTTTGTTTTGAGACTATGGTGACGTAAAGAGTACTTTGTTCTTAGTTGTATTGTAATGAATTAGAGCTTATTTGGTGCTTCGTACGATTTACTGGAAAATACCTCCACATTTTGGCGCCGTCTCTGGGAACCGCTACTAAAGGGTTTCCAGGACTGCACTGAGCAAGATGGTAACATAACTATGCTACTAGGAATAGAAGCACAAATAATTTGTCCGCAAGAGGAAGAGGTAGACCACCGGCAAGAGGAAGAGGAGGGGTTAGAGGTAGAGGTCGAAGTAACGGTGGAGTCAATAGAAATGTAAATGTAGGGGAAGTAAATTCACACCATGATGGAGGAACAACCAGCTACTCAGCAACTAATTTTGTGGTCAATGCACAAGAGAAAGAAAGAAGATTGGCATTGCAAAGGGCGGAGCTGACTAATTTAGAGCATCATAGGAGAATAGCAGAGGACGAATTGAGACAATTAGAGGAAGCAAGGAGAAACATCATGCAAGAGAATTTAACAAGAAATGTTGGGCCGCACCAGAGGTGCGAAATGAACCCATCACAACGAGGGTAGGAGTGAGTGCATCGGACAAAGCAATGGTAGTTCAAGGATTACATATGTTGAATCCTCAGGCACAACCATTTTTTCCTAGCTCAACAAGCGGAATATTGACGTTAGCAGCTCCTGTTCAAGTTCCTCAAGTACAAGAGATAAATTTTGTATTACCAAATGGACATGTGTTAGATAACAATGCGCTTTTCGAAATAACAAATAAGCAACTAAGTCGTTTACATGACCTCTTCCAATTCGAGTTGGAGGGTACAGAGGGGGTACCAGCAAGCTTGATGGAACCGTTGACAACTCAGGATAACATCCGTCATGTTAATCCAACAGTTCTAATCACATCTTCTCAGAATAACATCGGTCATGTTAATCCTCCAGTTCCAACACGTCCATTAAATTTGGATATGATTGTCACTTCAAGTAGACCAGTCCAAGAGAGACTAACCTTTCCATGGGAAACAAGGACTGTGCATGACCGAATTGGAGAAACTTTGAGGCTAGAAGACTTGAGACAAGTATTGCAAAGGAGGACAGAAACATAGGGGGAAGAAATAAGGATGCCTCAGACGATGGGAGTAAATGTGATAAGGCCAACTCAAACCCAAGATGCAATAGTCACTATTGCCCAAAGGCCACGAGATCAAGCTCAAGACATGCAAGCGAGAGTCGAAAAATCAGCTCAAGGAGAGGAAAGGCCACTATCACAAGAAGAATTGTCAAGGGAACATAGAGAACTCATGAAGAAGATGACAACCTTGAGCAAACAGATTGCGACAAAAGAGAAGGAGAAGGTCCAGATCAAAAACCCACTGAGCTTAGAAATTCGAAAGGAACAAAAGAAGCCACATACAAGCATACCATCCTTGGAGCAATATTATGGGAAATCATGCCCCTATGGATTTATTAGTAGATTTGAGAGTAGGATGGAAGCATATGGACATAATGAGAACATGTGCGCATTGACATTCCCAACAACTCTCTTTGACGATGCAATGGAGTGGTGGGGACGATTGGCACATGGATCCATCAAGAGCTATGAACAACTCAAGAGTGAGTTTGTCCACAATTTTGATAGAATGAGGAAGGTAAAGAAACCATCTACTGACCTCAAGAAAGTTATTCAAGATCCGCAAGAGAATGTACGTCACTTCATTGCGAGATTTAACGAGATAGCTATGGATGTAGAACCACACAGTCAGGGACGGACGCAAAAAATTAAGTAAGAGGTAGCACATTTGTAAAAATGTAGGACCATAAGAAAACGTAAAACATCAATTAAAAAAAGTATTGTACACATGCTTGAAAAATCTAAATTACAATTGACCACGACGCTTTGTCATACATTGAAATCATTGAATGATATCTTCATTTGACACAAAATTGAAAATATCTTTTTCAATATAGACCACCAAGTTATCGTTCATCCATTCGTCACTCATGCGGTTGCGAAGACGATTTTTCACAATATTCATTGCAGAGAAAGCTCTTTCCATCCGTGGCAACTGGCAATACCAAGGCTAAAGTAATAAGCCTGTAAACCAGTGGATATGCTAAATGTCTTCTAATCTCGACAATTTTTTGTGTTACTTCACCAAGGCCATGTATAGCAGTTGTATCAACATTTGTGGTCATGTCTCTATAGAAATTCTCAAGTTGGTCTGGCAATGCCAAAAGCTCAACATTCTCAAAATCATCTGGATAAAACTCTGCCAAGCGAACTAACTTCTTTTTGTAACAATCTTTGAAAGAGTGTGATGGATTTAAACAAGCAACACAAAGCAACAATTCAGTATTTGCCTCATTGAATCGCTCATTCAATTCAACCAATTGCATGTCTAGAACTGTATTAAACACATCTACATGGTAACGGTGCTCGTTTGTCATCTCTCCATCATTTCGTTTTCTTCCTTTTCCATCCGAGTATAGATCATCCATAACAGGAACCACAATCTTGTCTTGTTGATAAAACGTTGAGACCTCATCTATCAAATCGTCCCATCCACTATCTCTCATTCTTTGAAGTCGTTCCTTGGAAACACCTACTATGTTCATAGCAGTCACAATGTCTTGCTCTTTTCTTTGCAATGCTAAGCACAATTCGTTCGTTATTCCCAATATCGACTTCATTAAGTGCAGATCAAATACGAAGTGAAAAGTTAGCATGTCCTTTATCAAACGTGATGTTTCACCTCTTTGATTAGCCAGTGATCCGTCTGTTACAATCAAGCGAAGCACCTCAATTACGGAGTCAAATAAATTAATCAAACTCAAAATAGTATTATAATGAGAACTCCAACGCGTATCAGAAGGACGTATAAGAGTGGTTTCTTGGTTCAATCCTCGCCCACTAGTAATTTCTTCATTCTCCAATTCCTGAAGAATCTTTTCTGCTTGTTTTTCTCGCAAACAATCTCTCCTCTTCCGTGAGCCTCCAACCACATTAACAATATTAGTTATCAAAACAAATAGCTCACAGATGCGTACATGGTTCTTTGCGACAGCTACAAGGGCAAGTTGAAGTTGATGAGCAAAGCAATGGACATAGTAGGCTGTTTTATTATCATTCAAAATAAGAGCTTTCAACCCATTAAACTCTCCTTTCATATTGCTAGCCCCGTCGTAACCTTGTCCTCGCAACATAGAGATACTTAATCCGTGTGAATGTAGAAGGTCCTCTAGTGCACCTTTAAGTGATCTTGCAGTTGTAGACTCGACATGTTTAAAATCCAAAATCCTTTCAAGCACACAACCTTTTTTATCCACAAATCTCAAGACAACCGCCATTTGCTCCTTTGTTGATACATCACGGGAATCATCAAGAAGAACACAAAAAAAACCATCGCCAACCTCTTCAAGAATAGCTTTGGTTGTTTCGTGTGCACAAGCGCTAACAATATCTTTTTGAATACGAGGAGATGTCAATTGTAGATTTCCAAGGGCATTCTTAAGGACAATTTTTCTTACATCCTCACTATGATCTGCTAGGAATTTCAGGAGCTCCAAAAAGTTTCCTTGGTTATTCGATTCATCAGACACATCCCGACCACGAAAGGCTAGCCCTTGCCTCAAAAGCCATTTAATACAATCAATTGTAGCATTTAGCTGAGCTCTGTAGTTCTTCTTTGCTTCATCTGTCATCTTAAGTATAGCTGTCTCAATATGTTGCTTCTCCTTCATTAAATCTAAACATTTATCAGAAGCTTGAGTATGAGCACTACTAAGACCACCCACATGTCTGCGAAGCTTATCTTTCCTACTCCAGTCTGTAAAACCATCACTAACGAACGCATCACCGCCTCCTTGGTGCCCAAGTTTATTTTAAAAAAGGTAACAATAAAGACAAAAGGCAGCATCCTTTTCTACACTATATTCGAGCCAGTTGAAATCAGTGTACCATTTGTGATTAAACCTTCGCATTTTGTCACGTATCAAATGAGGGAAATTAGTAAGCTTAGGTTGGAAAGGACCATTTAGAATGTATTTTCTGCGAACTCGTTCTCGAATATTAGGATGATAATCTGTTATCGGAGGTCGTTTGGCTGGGTCCGAAGGAAGTTCTGGCAAGTCAGTATCTTCCGCACCCAAGAACGCATAATGAAGTGCAGCAGCTGGTGGGAAAAGTTATTGCGTTGAGTCGCTTTATTTCGAGATCAGTGGAAAAGAACCTCCCTTTCTTCAAGATCCTGAGAAAGCCAGATACGGAGAAAAAGGACAATGCAAATTTTGTGTGGGATGATCAATGTAGGCAAGCGTTAGAGGATCTCAAAAGTTATCTCCAGTCCCCACCTTTATTGGCCAAACCTTTGGAAGACGAACCACTTTATCTATACTTAGCATACAAGTATGATGCGATAAGTTCTTTCTTAGTAAGAATACAAGGTGGCGATTGTTTCCCCATTTACTATGTGAGTAAGGCACAAGAGGCAACAGAAACAAGATACTTGGACATGGAGAACTAGCATATGCCTTACTCCATACTACAAGGAAGTTGACGCCGTACTGTTGAGCTCACAAGGTAATTGTGCTTACTCATGAGCCATTGAAGCAAGTGTTAGGAAGACCAGAACATTCAGGAAGATTAGCTAAATGGGCCATTGAGTTGAGTGAGCATGATATGACATAGATGAAAACATAATTGAACTGAAAGATAGAGTATGAAAAAGGTGAGATACAAAGTTACCACCGAGGGTTGTCAATCTCCGGCGCATTACTAAACTCACAAGTTTCTAGCAAGGTGAGATCAAAAGATGTCCAAATCTCTACCTTGATGCTCCTAATCTCTAAGATAAAGTAGTTCTAAGTCAAAGAAAACCCAGAACAAGCTCTAGGGTTTATGTCTCTCAAAATATGAAGATAGATAATGAAAATTCGCAACTTTCGAATATATAAAAATCTGTCCCGTAAAGCCACCTGGCACCAGGCGGTGCGCCGGACACCAGGCGGACCGCCTGTGATGCCAGGCGGTGCGCCTGGCACGGGCAGAGTTCTGCCCGTGCTTTTCTTCCTCCAAGAGTTAAGCTCCGACACTTGGTCTTTCAGCCTGGAAACACGTCTCGGTACTCCTTGACACACCACGGATGATCTTGTTGCACCAAAACTTCAATGTTTCTCCATGATTCATATCCAAAAGTGCTATTTTCACCTAAATCCTGAAAATAACAAAGAAAATGGAAACGTGACACTATTCTAACAAAATGCACTAAAATGCATACAAGAGGATAGCTAAATTGGTGAAAACGAACCGAATGAAAGTGTAAAAAACACTATCATCAATATGGATGAAATGAAACAAAGAAGTTTTTTCAAGTCGAGATAAGGAAGAAGAGTAAAATTCTGGAAAAAGAAGAATAAAACCAGGAGAGGAAGTCTTGATAAGGAAAAATTCAAAGAAGATGTTTTTCAAGTCGAGATAAGGAAGAAGAGTGAAATTCTGGAAAAAGAAGAATGGGACCGGGGGATGAAGTCATGATAAGGAAAAAACTCAAAGAAGATGTCTTTCAAGTCGAGATAAGGAAGAAGAGTGAAATTCTGGAAAATGAAGAATGGGATCGGGGGATGAAGTCATGATAAGGAAGAAACTCAAAGAAGTTGTCTTTCAAGTCGAGATAAGGAATAAGAGTGAAATTTTGGAAAAAGAAGAATGGGACCAGAGGATGAAGTCATGATAAGGAAAAAACTGAACGAAGAAGTTTTTCAAGTAAAGATAAGGAAGAAGAGTGAAATTCTGGAAAAAGAAGAATGGGACCAGGGGATGAAGTCATGATAAGGAAAAAACTCAAAGAAGATGTTTTTCAAGTCGAGATAAGGAAGAAGAGTGAAATTTTGGAAAAAGAAGAATGGGACCAGAGGATGAAGTCATGATAAGGAAAAAACTGAACGAAGAAGCTTTTCAAGTAAAGATAAGCAAGAAGGGTGAAATTCTGGAAAAAGAAGAATGGGACCAGAGGATGAAGTTGTGATAAGGAAAAGGAAGAGAAAAATTTAGACAAATAAAAGATTAGACCAGAAGCAGAGATACGGAAGTCGAGAAAAGAACTCAAGATCGGACAAAATACTGACAAAGGAAGATCTTTCCAGCCTAAATATTTTGAGAAAGCAGAAAAGTACATTATAACCTTTTTGTTGAAAATTGTGGTAAGGAGAAAGTCATTACTTGATTTCTTCCCTATCATCACGGATTGATAACCTCGATTTCTTCCCTATCATCAAGTAGTTGGTATTGTAGTAAGATTTTTTCAATAACAAGACACAAAGAAATCAGTATGTGATTTCTTCCGTATCACCAGAGGTTGAGCACCTTGATTTCTTCCCTATCATCAAATGGTCGAGCTTTGAGGAAAAGTTTTCGAGTGGAAAGCAGGAAGAAATTACTACACAATTTCTTCCTTATCATCAAAATTTCCGCAGCTCAGTTTGTTCCTTGTCATCGAATGGTTAAGCTTTGAGTAAAAATTTTCGAGTGGAAGAGATATTTTTTTTGAGAAGGCAGGAAGAAAAGTCCCGCATCTCAGTTTGTTCTTTGTTATCAAGTCGCTGAGCTTTGAGTTGAGAAATATTCATTTTTGGTGAAGAAGATACGAAGAAAAGTTCATGGTTAATTTCATCCGTATCATAAAAATTCCTAATCTACATGGTGTCAATTTCTGCAATATTGGGATGAGATGAAATTTTTTTGGAGAGATAGTGATACGGAGAAATTAGAATAGGATTTCTTCAGTATCATCCACCTAACAAGTTTTCGGAGGAATCATGATGAGATCTACCTGGGTTGTCAAAAGTTCAGACCCTAAGTGTATCCAAGTTTCCGTCCCTTCAAAGGAAGGAAAATCTCAGAATTGCTTTTCATCCTTATCATGAAGAAAATAGAAAATTCTTCCGAACCACAAGTTTATCTGTACTATTGATCCATTACAACCACAGAGTCAATATTTTCCACAAAGGAAAGAAGATACTTGTAGAACTTCAAAATATTACAAAGGTAAATAACAGCAGAGCCAAAATATTCTCCATACACAAATGGTGTCTTGACAAAGTAAACAAGGATCACAGTACGAGATTATGAAGAATTACAAAAGCACCGGGGCATACCCCTGAAATCGAGAAAAACGTTTTTCATTCATCTCTAGTACGAGATTGGGAAAATTTATCCGAGTCATCACTTTCATCAAGCTCGTCAACACTGTAAGCATCCATAGCTTCACGAGTTGCCCATTCCATTTCTTCCGCAGCAGCAGCCTCTGCGTCACTAAAGGCCTTGTCTTCAAAATGAAACTTATAGCTAAACCAAGGAAGAGGTGGAAAAGGATCCTTATTATGCTCGGTCACCGTGGGGAAAGGAGGGATAAAAAAGTTATTCTTGAATGAACTTTCAACTTCTCCAGCTTCCCATTTCTCTGGGTCCTCAGCACGTCTACGTATCTCTTCCTGTTTACGAGTCTCCTCAAAAGATTCACAAAGACTTTTAACTTCATCAAACAAGCTATAACCATCTGGTTTACCAATGAATGGGAATGGAAGATGTAACCACTCCTTGTTTTGCTTCTCGTACTTGTTGAAAGGCATAATGTACCAATGGCGAAGAACATCGAGAACAAATCCAGCAAGACGAGGACGGGGAGGAGAAAACTTCAAAGTATCAGTCTCACTAGCAACACAGTGAATGAACTCATCCTTGCCAAGTTCTTTTTTATCAAAGACAGGAATCAGATTATCTTCCTTACCATCTGGACCCTTGAAGATGTCGAGACCATTAGCTTCCCAGTCAAGGTCCTTCGGAATAAGTCCGCTAAGCTCGAGTTGACCAAGGGCTGCATTAAAACCATGAATCCGAGCTGTGTCATAACCAAGAGATTGAGCGTATTTGAAAGAGATGCTCTTGAGAAAATCTTGAACAGAATCAATACGGGAGGCAATGAAACCAAAAATCAAGGCAGAATGAAAATACTCAAGCAGATTCATCATGCAAGCAAAGCTCTCCTGCTGATCTTTAATCAACTCCATGCAGCCGTTTACCTCTGCTTGTCGAGCATCATACATACCTTGGAGTTTTTCATACTCCTCCAGCAGCTTGCTGGTCGCCAATACTTGGTTCCGGAGTTCTGATACTTCAGCTTCGAGACGTGCCATTTCTTCCAATTTCTTCTCCGCAACCTTTAAAATTCCTTGGAATTTTAATACTTTGTCCGTAAGAGATATCCTCTCAAGCTCAGAAGCGTGAAGATCACTCTCCAAGGAAGATTTTTGCCCTTTAGAAGCAAGCTCAATACTTTTCACCACTAAGGCAAGTTGCAAACAACGAAGCATGGATAAGCATAAAGTAAGGAGAATCAAGAAACAAGACAATGAGAATGGGAGAGTATAGATGACCTTTGAAAAAGCATCTCCAAGCATAGCAACTTGAGCTTGTTCATCTAAAGTAACAAGTCGGGCAACTTCAGTATCATAATCAAACTGAGCATCTCCTTCACAGAGTTGATGAGAGTCACCTCTACGTTTCTTAGCTTTCTTAGGAGCTTCAACCACCACTTGCTTGTTTTTACCGGTTGGATCAGTAGGAGCTTCAACCACCACTTGCTTGCTTACGGCTTTAGCAGCCTTGAAGGCGTCACCCATAAATTTATCTATTTGTGGAGGAAGGGAAACAGAGATACCGGGATCAGCAGCATTGCGGGTAGGAATTGATTGCTCAACCTCCATGAGATCAGGATCATCATTACCAGCGTCAAGAGGAGCGGGAGTCGTGTGAATAGCACCAGCATTAGATTGGACTTGAGCCTTGGAAGTTGATCGAGCCTGGGTTTTAGTACACTTAAGCAGCTTGTCTTGAAGCCTTTTTTCCCTTTTCTTCTGTTTCTCCAGCGCTTTATTGGCATCAGAGCGCCTCTTGACTTCATCAGGATCAAGGTTCTTGTTGCTAGTTTCCATCTCTTGAGGGGGAAAATTCAATAGCTTCCTGCGATCCTCCTCCTGTCTCCATGTCACGCCACTTTTGGGAAAATCTTGTGGAAAAACAGTGCTTTGTTCGGTATCTTCGATACGCAATTTTTCACGCCTCTCCTGAGCCCTTCGTGCTTCCACAACTTGCTTCAACCTTCGTGCTTTTGCCATGAGATCATCTACCCAATATTTTACAAGAAAAATAGCAATGTAAGAATGAAGCAAGCAAACTATAAATAAGAAGGAGATAAACATCATTTCAAGAAAAGTACCAAAGGATTCATGTTTATAAGGTCCCAAGTCTACGGGATCATTGAAACCAGCAAGAGCTGGAAGTGGTTGCATGGTAAGAGCACAAAAGTAGTATTTATCAAGAGTTTTCTTCTTGCTCTTTTCCTTCATATCGGTAGCCCAATCAGACCAATTGCCACGGACAGGACGATAGTCAGCGGGTTGTTCCTTGTTAAAATGTAACGCACGTTAAAACGCCTCCTAGTGTGGATAGATTGTCAATTTTCATCTTGTATCGATAGTAGAAATAATTCCCCCACCAAGCACATCCCAAGGAGTAATGTTGAGGTTGAAAATATGTCTAGTTCATATACTACGCTCCTACACGAATTAATGTCTACTCAAACTATAGTTTCGAACTATCTTCTACTAAGATACTTCAAAACTACGGGGACATATGTTGATATTGAAAATATATCTAGTTCGTATACTACGCTCCTACACGAACTAGTGCACGTCGATACGCTCCTGGTCCAGTTGAAGTCGTCTTTATCACGTTAATGTACGGATCAGTGTTTCAGCTCTGGCTGCTAACGTCCGTATCATCATCTTGTCTTTACCTCAAAGAACATTTCACTTGGTAACCAGAATAATGAGAGATGCAAAGATGGTGCAAGAGTGTGCGTGGTACGGAAGAAATATAGATATGGACGGTATTGCATAATATGAGTTATTCAGGTTAGATTATCCTTATCTTATAATGTTCCGTATAATATTTATTACTTTACTTGCTTTCCTTGAGTTGTAGTAGGTAACACGCCCAATCAGAGAGGGAGAAAAGGAAGGACCGGAACGATTGCTGTGACTAATGAAAGACCAGGTGCGTTGTTCCAATTTGATAATTATGTGACAAGTTGGAAACATCTTTTTATGTAGGAACTTTGAGGAAGGTCGAGAACATTTTAAGCTATGGAAGATTGGAGATACGTACAACTAGAAGACAATCTAGAAGATTCAGGAAAGTACACCTAAGTGGACTTGGGCCAAGCCCATGAAGGTAACTGTTGGGCCAACTTCATATACGTGTAAGAAAAAGAAGACGACAAATGGAAACAGAAGATTGGACCGACTTAAGAATGGCCAATACCTATAAAAGGGCACCATTTACAAGGTCAAAGTAAGCAATCTCTACTGTTTACATTTAATACACTCTAACAAGGTGAGTCTCCAGCTCCCTTTAAGTAAAGTCTCATTCCGGTTTGACCTAAGGCAAACCGGCATAATAACACTTCCACTCGTGCCTTTGATAATCTCAGGTACAGAAGAATTACGTTTCGTGGTGCAGAAGATTTGATTGTGCACCTCAAGAAGATTGGTTCTTAGTTTCCTGTGTAAGATTGGACTTTGTTCTTAGTTGTATTGTAACGAATTAGAGCTTATTTGGTGCTTCGTATGATTTACTAGAAAATACCTCTACAGTTGGTCAAAGCAATTTTGGGATTTTTGGACCTAGATGTAATAGTTTGACTAAGAGGGGCGTATCTGTAATTGGGTCGTCTAGCGAGGGTAGTAGATATGAAAAACCCACAAAACAAAACAAAACATGTCATAGTACTACTACGTTTATTATTTTCAACTTTGAGTATAATAGACATTCTTTGTCCAAATTCTAGGGTAGTATTTGACAACCTTGCTCGAACGTGGGTTCGCCTCCGGCTATAGTGCCTCTTTCTGTAATGGCAAAAGACCTTTCCGATTGCATCAACACGTTGACAAAAATATGCAGAGTAAGTGCCTAGCTCTTTCACAATTCACATGATTAAATCTTTCCTCATTCGAAACCTCCTTATCGATATTTTCGGCCTGCATTCAATTAATAACTGCATCAAATTTGTGACATGACGCGTCATGATTAGTCAATTTGAGACTTCTTATGTATGTCTTGAGACTATTTATATTTCATGGCACCATTTGATTGGATAGAAATAAACAAACTTTTCCACGCACTTATTTCATGAGAAATAATATTAGTTGGCTATACAACCATTATAATTTCCACGTGGTACAATTTGATAGGTCATAAATGAGATTTTAAAATCAAATAAAAATCTATAATATATGTGATTAAATTTTATTAAATTTCAATCAAATATAGAAAATTTACTTTAGTGATATTATTATACAACTTTTCAATAACATATTTCCACTTTTTTATTTTTACTCAATTATTGCTATATTTAAATAAATTCCCTTTATTTTTCAGATTTTTTATGTGTTTTTTTATTAACATTTCAGTAGACTTTTCATGCTTCTTTCTTCTTTTGATAAACTTTAACTCACAATTGTCTTGATAGAATTTATCACTAAACCAAACAACAATCACTCCAAAATCAAATTTAAAGTATATAAACAATAGAACCGGGTACTCAACTTCCCACTTTTATGAATCCACTACCAATTTTAGTAACTCTTTACCATTTATCCATTTAATAATATCCGACTTATCACTTTATCTTATTTAATTAATTAGAAATCATATGACTTTTCTTATTTATCTTATTTTATTAATTATAATCATACGACTTGATTCGGGACGGAGAAAGTAGGAAATAAATTTAAGCCATCAGACCTTCGTACCCAATTTTCTTAATTATTAATGATATTCCCTATTAATCCGTGTCATTTGGATTTTCTTCCCTTTTTATACATCTCAAAATATGTATAAAATGCAGAGAAAGCCCGTACATTTTCATCGTCTTTCCCTTTCATTAGCCTCTCAGCTCTCTTTCCAGTTCTTCAATATTTTATTTTTTACTTTCTTAGTTCGAGTTTGAGTATTGGAAACACAAATTTGTTTCGCTCTATCTTGTGTTACATTTAAACCGCTATAAGTAAGTTTTCTATTATTATACATTCTTGATTAACTCCAATATATTAAGGAGCTCGCAAAGTTTTGTTTTTTTATTTTATGTTTTATTGCACGTAGCAGATACCCGTGCAAAACGAAATGATTTCTCGAATCGTGATTTCTATGCGTGAAGTTGGAAGATTCAAACTAAAAGAGAGATATTAAATGATTTTTCAAAGATTGTAAACAACGTTATCTTTTTATTTGATTAGATCTGTCGTGTAGAGATGTTCAAAATCACTCCTAACCGAAAATTTGATTTGTAAATTTGATTATCCAGTCTATACTACTTCGTTCCTAAGGTTTCTAATTGGATTATGAATCGAGGTATTAGCAATCCAAAATTTTCAAATTATATACTGGATATCCGTAGAGATTTATCAGATCGGATGCCGGATTAATGCAAATCCGGTCCAAGAGCTTCTGATTGAATTACGGATTTAGAAATTTTTTATTCGAATCCGAAAAAAATCCAAAAAATAGAAACAGATTGGTCCAAGTCAATCCGATGTGTACCCCTACTTTTGTGTGCCTAATCAAATAGTTAACTTGGCATGGCAAAACTGGTTTTTTACTGCTCAATATATGTATGGGTAATTGATTTTCATTGTCATAGAATTTTTGACTTTTCAACTTGTTCTTAATGACATTAATGGAGAATTATAGTCTCTTCTTTTATGAATTTCCTTTTTGTTTCTAAGAATCTTAAGTTATTTTTAATTACCTTGGATAACTAACTTTAATTTTTTATTTTTTTTAACTCAAGTTTTTTTCTGAGAGCCAGAATTGAAGAACTTAGTGGAGCGGGATTTTCTCAGTCATTTTGGCAGCACTACAAGTGAAGGCTTAGAAGCTGTTGGTTCAGGAGGTGACGCAATGCAGAGGGCAATGCAACAGAGCACAATCCAATAGAGTGCAATGCAACAGAGCGCAATGCAGTAGAGTGCAATGCAACAGAGAACCAATCATCCAAAGTAAAGAATGAGGGTCCCCGAGTTAGCAACGACAATGGACTCACCCCCTTGCAGACTCAAGAGCTTGAGGCGTAAGTTTTGAGTTTCTCTTTATACTAAATATTCAAGATTGCTTGATGCATACTCTCTCTGTCCGATGCTTTATTCTTCTCCTTCTTACTTTATTCCATCGTGTGTTTTTTATCGAATGGCGTTACCTGATGCATGAGTATATTTTTTGTGTTCTTACTTAGTGCTTTCAAGAGGGGTCCGTACCTGACTGAGATAGTACAGTTGGATCTAGTGAATAGACCAGGCTTGTCCCAGCAAGTCGAGTGCTGGTTTCAAAATCAAAGATTCCAAGAAAAGGTAACTTATTATCCTAATCGTAGCTTCCACTAAAAAATCCTTATCTAAATTCCTATATATTATAGGATCTATTGTTGCTTGATGGATGCTACACAAATGCTATGATTTCAATGAACAAACCAACCTTGAGCAACATGAGAAGCTCCAGGTACAAAACACCATCATGAAGGAAGCCATGAAGAATCCGCCATGTAACGCTTGTGGTGTTCCAACCACTCCTAGTGAAATGGATCTCCATATATATGATCTTAAAGCCCAGAATGCTTGGTTGAAGGCTAAGTTTAAATCGCTTGATTCACTTAAATCTTCTATGACTAGCTTCTCAAGAAATGAAAGAAAGAAGAACGAGAACAGGAGTTAACATAGGAGTTGAACCAGACAACACAGGAGTTAACATAGGAGTTGAACCAGAACAGGTTAACTCCTTGGTCAACACCGCCATATTGAGAGAGTCCAGGTCTCATCAGGAAACTCCAGAAGAGTTTGAGAAGAAGGAAAGAGTTAGTTTAGGGTTGAACACAGGCGTGTACATATAGAATTGTTAGGGTTACAGTAGTATAAATAGCTAGCTATGTTTTCTTTGTATAACACGTTATATACAAGAGTTTTCTTACTTTCAATAAACTCAATTCACTTTATTTGTTCTGCCATGATTCTTAGCGTACTCTGAGATGGTACCAGAGCGAAGTCTTTCTGGTTACTGGTCACCATAGATAGCAGGGCGTATTTTATTTTGGCTTCCGCATAAGAAAGCGACAGTCTCTGTTTTTCTTTCTTCTAGACGCAGTCCCTGTTCTTCTAGCTTCCGCATTACTAATTGATTCTATTCTTATTTTTTCTTATCTTTTACATAAGCTATTGTTATTAGTTTTAAATCTTGAGCTATTGTTATTAGCCAAATCACCACGCTGTTGTTATCAGCAACAATCATCGATCATCAATCAGAGATCGTGAATCACAGATCCACTGTTCACTATGGCTACTGATGATGATATCAGTAAACTCACAAACCTGAACGACAAGAAGGATGAAGACGATCTCTCCAAGTCAAAGACACCAACTTATGATCTCAATGATCCTTATGGTCCCTTCTATCTTGGACAGGCCGACACAGCTACTTCTGTTGTCATAGAGCCAAAACTCACAAACTCAAATTATTATGATTGGAAACGAATGATTTCTATGCATGAGGCTAAAAATAAGTTGGGTTTTGTGAATGGAACCATTAAACAGCCAGAAATTGATGATCCACGTTATATGCCCTGGATCAAGTGTAATAGCTTGACATTCACATGGATTTTGTATTCTGTCACTAAGGAGATAGCCTTCAATCTCAGATTTGCCAATACAGCACAAGAAGCTTGGGATAAGCTGGCTGTAAGATATGCCTCCCCTGACAGGCTTCGAATTTTTGAGTTAAGAAGAGATCTCATGTCTCTCATTCAATCACAATTGTCCGTTGAAGGATACTTTGATGCTATGGTTAATCTTCTCAATGAACTCAGGACTTTTAGGCCAAAGCAAGGTTGCCAATGCGGAAAGTGCCCTTGCAGATCACTCCATGATCTTGCTGAAATGGAGGAAGATGATGAATTGGTCCAGTTTTGCATGGGTCTCACCAGTGCTCATACTCAAGTGAGAACTCAGATCTTAACTATGGAAAAGCCACCTACCCTTGACAGAGCTCTTAAACTCGTTCTCCAAGATGAAAAGCAGAGAGGATTAAGCACTATCAATAACAGTTGTAGTGAAGCTTCTGCGATGATGGTTGACACCTCCAACATGGATGCTGGATACAAAAGGAAAGGGAAGAATCAACTGTATTGTACCAAATGCCGTAAAGCAGGTCATAGCAATGAGCAGTGCATGATTTGCACTTTCTGTCACAGACCAGGTCACCTAGAGAAGAATTGATACAGGAAGAATGGTTTCCCACCTGATTTCAAGTTCACAAGGAACAACAGTGCTAGTGGGTATGTCAATGTCACTCAGGGAGACCAGAGAAATCCGGTGAATCAACAGAGGAACGATGAGATAACCATCACCAATGCTCAATTGCAAGCTTTCTTCAAGATGATCAAACCGAATGCTCCTGCCATAGACGGCCCATCAACTTCTCAGATCAATGTCGTTTCATCCAACAATTTCACACAGAATCTCACTGATGAAGAGTGGGCAGGTAATACTGTTAATCATGTTTTTAATAATTTTAATCATGTTATTTGGATTCTGATGAATGTGTATTTTACACTTTCATTCGAGTCTTTTTCACCTATTTTAGCTATCCTCTATGTTAATTTAGCTATATTTTAATGCATTTTATTAGAATAGTGTCACGTTTCCCTTTAGATTTTATTTTACAGGTTTTGGTTGAAATTCGAAGATTTCCGGGCAAATATATTGAAGTTGAAAAGGAATTGGTGTTCCAGAAGCCTATTTGGAGTATCTGAACGTTTCCGGATGGGATTTGGAGTCTAGGGGCCGAATCTGGAGGTTAGAAGGCTACTAGAAGTCAGAAACCGAGTCCGAAAAGGGGAAGAAATCCAAAAACGCGTCGAAAACGCGGAATTCCGCGAAAAACCCGCCGGGCGAACCGCCGCACAGCTGGGGCGAACCGCCCCACACTGGGCGTGTGGGGCGAACCGCCCCGTGGTAATTCGGGGCCTATATATAGTTGCTCAGTTTTCTCCGAAAATCATATCTTTCCAGACCTACTTTCTCACCTCTCTCTGTAGTTTTAGGTAGGAACTTCCTGGGGCCTGTCCTGGGAGTTTCGTAGCTTAGGGGACACTTTTTCATAGCGGATTGGAGCTCGTAGGATCGCAATTCTTCGGAGATTGACAACCTTCGGTAACTTGTATCTTACAGTTTAATCTACTTATTTTATATATCTTTCAATATGTTTTCTTCTATGATTTCTGTTGATTGCATGCCTATTATGAGTAGCTAAACTTATCGTTGGTGGTGGTATGTGAATTCTTAGCGAAGGGAAGATAATCATGCTAATGGCTATATCGCGCATTATACTCCGTGTCATTGCTTTATTTCGTTGATCAGGCACAACCTAAATTCTCGTATGTTGTATTAATTATTATGCACAATTGGACACTTGTCGACCTGTACGCGAGTTTATCGTCGTAGTGTTGAATAATTACGGAACACAATAGGACAACAGTGATTGACTTGTCAGACCAGTTATCTTCGTAGTGATTAATGTTTGCAACAGGACACTAGATTGATTCAAAGATCTCTATGCAAGACCGAGGAATTTATGCATGATTATCGACCCGTTATGTTAAGAAGGATCATACTATCACCAATCTCCATTATCTGTTAGAAAAACCCCTTTGCTATCTGTCTGTTGTTTATATTCTCTTGTTAAATAGATAAAGCTACTAATAGTCCTGAGAGAACGACACTCGAGTCATTCTACCGCTACACTACGGTTTTCGTTGTAGTTGTGGATTGCCTTTGGCTTAATAACAAATATTATTTGATTGAATTCGGAACACGACAAATCCCGGTTCATCAAATTGGCGCCGTTGCCGGGGACTATACTCCTTTTTTCTGTTTAATTTGTTTATATTTACAGCTTTAGATTCCTAATTCTACTAGTTTTAGTTTTCCTTTTTAATCTCTCTTTGATACTGCCTTCCTAGTCTGTTTCTAATTCACCTTTCCTAGTCTGTTACAGATAGTGTATGCAGCATACACGTTCTGCAGGAACACCGCTTGCTGATTCAATTGCTGAGATCGATAGAGTCTACCACCAAAGAAGGCGACTACTTGAAAGGCGCGCACTAGAGGAAATAGAGGAAACCGATTTCTCTGAATCTCTACTCAGTCTCTTCAAGGAAATCGACGGAATGGCAGAAGCTAGACCACTGAAGGCATGGGTTCAACCCACCAAGGATCGTATGAGGGGACCGGCGATTGTTCTTTCGTCTGCAACCCAAGATCTGGAGATCAAGAACCACGCATACTTCCGAGGTTCTATGGCTTATCAAGGGAAGATGTGATGGGGTACTTGCACGATATCGATGATTTCATCAACCAACTCCCACGACCCGGAGCTGAAATAACAACGGATGAGTTGAGGATGAAGGTTTTTGCTATGGGACTTGGCGACAGAGCCAAGTCATGGTTAAGTTCTCTTCCAGCAGGCTCGCTGGACACTTGGGAGATGGTTTTTTCAGCTTTCATGGAGAAATACTTCTCTCACGCCTTGACTACCGCGCTAAAGGCGCAGATCACTGGATTCAAGCAGGACTATGATGAGACCATCTACACCGCGTTCGAGAGGTTCCAAGATCTCACGAATAAGTGCCCTCACCATGGTTTTGAACTTTCCGACCTAGTCCAACACTTCTACAATGGACTAACCTTCGAGAACCAACAAGTGGTGGATTTCCAATGCCGAGGCAATATTTGGGAGGAAACCGCAGAAGCCGTCTGGGCAGTTTTCGAAAGGCTTGCTAAGGGTTCGAAGTTCAAGGACCCAAGAGCAATGGTTAGGAGACGTGGACCTGAAGCTCCACCGACTCAAGAAGCCCCTATGTATAGGGTGAATGGGGATCAATTCGAGTGCTTTACCAACGAATTGAAGCAAGTCCTCAAGAGCGCCACCGGAACAACTGTTTCGAAATGCCGAATATGCAAGAACTATGGACATGGGGCTCATATGTGTAGATCGGAGCTGGCATACGATGATGGCAACTGGGCTCGAGGAGGCGAAGAAGAAGCCTTTGCTACGGAGTTTGGTACTCAAGAAGTTAGCTACGGACAAGACGGTAGGAATCCTTGAGGTGGATTTTGGAGAAGGGGATTCCGAAACAATCAAGGATATGCACCGGCTAACCAAACTTATGGACCTAACCAAGACCGTAGTAGGCTAAACTATGGTAATGATCACTGCGAAAACCCCGCTCCGAAAGAGCCGCCAAAGTCGAAGTCGGCTCAACTGATGGAGAACTTGCAAAAGATGGTCGATCACACACAAAGTTTTCTCAAACGTTATGAAGAAGATTCTGAGAAGACTAGGGCAAGGCTTGATAGGCTGGAAGAGAGCACTAGGCTTGCCCATCAAAAGATGCAAGAATTGATCGACCGAGGAGCAAGTAGGGAACAAGGCAAGCTGCCTAGCAACACTGAGAAGTCGATGTCCATTACCTTAGTGGGTGATCTACCTGTTGAAATCACCGTCAAGAAGGTTGCTAAATGCGAGAGTTGCAAGAGGGAAATGCCCCCACAAGCCGAAGAAGAAGAGAAGGACCTTGGTACTAACAAGAGTGAAGAGGAGCAAGAGGATCCCGAGCCACTCCCTCAAAGTTTCGATGTTAAGGTCGGGATTGGGGAGCTTGAAGATGTTCGAGCCACACTAGACACAGGATCCTACTCTAATGTGTTCCCTTTGAATGTTTTCGAGAAGAGTAACCTTGGAGAACTAACTGTGCATAAGGCTATTGTGCAACTGGCGGATGGATCCCTTGTGAAACCCGAAGGCGTTGTGAAGAATGTATCAGTCAAGATTGGTGAAGCCTCTGTCTACACCGATTTTGTAATTATGCCGGCGTCAGCACCAGGAACGGGGGATGTAATACACTTAGGACGAACATTCTTGACTAAGCTACGCTCCGTGATGGACATCTACCAAAGGACTTGCACTATTGAAGTGGATGGCAAGTAACATGTGTTGCAAGCCATATCCGATCCACCTGATCCACCCGATACTTCTAACACTATTGATTACAGTGGTCTTAATGTCTATGTTCATTCTAATTCATAGGATTGAGGCACGGGAAGGAGACTCGTGAAGGGGAAGTCTAGTACCCTCAGAAGGAAAAGATAGGCGAAGACAGGAGTCAAGTCAGAGACTTTAAACAATGGCGCTATCCGGGAGGCAACCCGGGGTTTTTATCGCTTTCTTTACCGCTTTATTGCATGCATTCATACTTGAACAATTTGCTTTTCATATGTGAATTTGTTCTGTTCTGTGTCGTATGTGCTTATGTTGTGTTCGAGTGCGACTTTTCGAGTGATTTTTTGAGGAAAATGATTTTTCGGGGACTAAAAACCGCATTTTTATTTCAAAAAACGTTCGTCTCCCACCTAGGAGTGGGGGGCGAATCGCCCCACGTCCAGAGCGCGCGCGCACGCTCCGGACGTGCGGGGCGGTTCGCCCCAGAGGTGGGGCGAACCGCCCCACGACCGGCAGAGGAAGAAAAATCGGGGTTCTCCCGCATTTTTCCTCATTTCACTTCTTCTTCATCTCTTAAACCGAAAAAAATCCTCAATTTTCACAAAACCTTCAAATTTTCATAACTTCTTTATCCTTCCATCATTTTGTGTGTTCTTTAGCTTCAATCGAGGCCCGTTACGTGCTCTATGTTTCTATCCGAACAAATTTCTTCCTAGCTCATTCAATTTCCGGATTTGAGGTATTATCACATGAGCCCTAATTTTTACAATTTGGGGATTTTTTGATTTATACTTCAATTAAGCTTGTATGATGTATGGGTTGATGATTTGTGAGATTAGATTCGTTATTCATTGTCAATTGCATGTTCAATTAGTCTTGGTTTGTTGATTTGAGATTTTTGCTATTAGATGATATATATCTTATTAGGAAATTGTATCTCTTATTATCATACCATGCTTAAACATGTATTTGTTGATATGATGATGATGGATGTATTGGTAGAATGCATGATTGATGGAATTGAGGATTTTTGCTAGATTTTTTATTTTTATGGTATGGATTGAACCTTGTGATTCAAGGCATTTGGTGTTTAGTAAGAGCATAATGTGATATGTTATTGTAGTAGTTACATTGATATGTTGCGTAATGGATTAGCTAGACTTAACTTTGGGCTTTTGAGGAGTTGGATTTTTGAAATTATTGCTCGTTTGTTCACTCGTATATTTACATATGCATAGGTCTGTTTTGCATCGTACAAGATACTAATTGTTGTTTGTAGGAATCATGGCACCGAGATCAAGGAGAGCCGGCTCTAGCAAAAAGGGGAAGGGAGTAGCATCAAGCTCCCAACCATCTCACCACTTGTTCGAGTTGTCTGTAGCTGCGATAGAGGTGCGACAAAGGCTAGAGGCGGAGATGGCCGACGGAGGAAGGTCGATCATCCCAGATAGGAGGATTGACATTCCCGAGTCCGCAGTGGATAGAGCGGGATATAGGACGCTGTCATGTTTGGGGTCACAAAGGAATTGGGCATGGTACAGTTCCAACAGGTTCAAAGGTTACGACGAGAGCCTCCTCCAAGAGTTCTACACTGGATACACGGATCTCGAGGAGAAGAATGGGGTGCTAGTCCGAGGCCTGATCATACCATGGACACCAGAGTACATTTCTTCCTTCATCCATTTCGGGAACCCGGAATTCACAGGGAGCGACCATGCCTACCTGTATTCGAGGACCTCTAGGGGGATAGGGAGACACATCACAGACGTGATCTGCAACAGGGAGTACCGATATCTAGAAATTGGGGCAGAACCTGGACGGATCAGTTATAGCGACCTTAGCATTGAAGCTAAGGTGATGATGAAATTTTGCATCTCCGACTTGATCCCTAGGAAGAATGACACATGGATTCAGCCCTACTACGCCGAGCTCCTCTACTGCCTGATAGACGGACATCAGATCGACATAGGGCACATTATGTATGAGGAGTACGAGCGCCACTAGGAAAAGAAGAGGAAGCCTTTCATCTTCCCAAACTTCATCACAGCCTACTGCAAGTATCATGGGGTCAATTATATTGAGGAGGGGGATTGCGAGGTCGCTGCCCTTTCAACCTCGACCATTGAGGTGCAGCTCAACAGGTATTAGTTGAAGAACCCCACAGCTGCCGCTGCTGATGTAGGAGCACCATTCCAGCCAAATGATTCCGATCATGAGGATGCTATGGAGGCCGATGTTGGCGAAGCCCCTATCCCAGATATTCCGTTTGTCCATAGAGCGCCACATGCACCGCCTAGAGCACCACAGGGGTCTAGAGGATTTGACTTCTTTGAATTCCGTACCTACCTCGACGGCCGTTTCGACAGAATTGATGCCAACAACGCGGCCATGCGACAGGACCTCGACAGACACATTGTCCAGCACAACCGCGATTGGGAGATATTCGAGGAGCATCGCCGAGAGGATAGGCAACACATGTGGGAGCAGCAACAGCTCATCCAGCAACAACAGGAGGCTCTACGACAGTCCAATGAGCTCATGAATGACATGTGGAGTGACTTTTATGGGGACTACCATCCCGGTGATTAGTCCTTCCACATGTCCACTCTCAGCCAACCGAGGCCAAACCGTTCGGTAACATCTAGTATCACTTCTTATTACTCATTCTCTTTTGCTAGGGGCTAGCTTAAGAATCGTAAGGGGGATGGGATGCGAACCATGATGTTAAGTATTATTTGGCTTTGTGTTGATTAGTATCTTGTTCTTTGTCTGCATTTGCATTTGCACGTTTACCGCTTTCTTAGATTCTTTAGGTTGCATTCACTACATTCATCCTAGGATAGTCTTGCATGTTTTATATGGAGTTTATTGCCGAATTTTTTGAACTTTTTTATTGGGTAGATCAACTACCTATGCCATTAATCGTATGCTTCATCTCTATGAATTTGTTTGAGGTTTTTCTCGCTTGGCTTGTCACATTTATGTATTGCACTTTATTAAGCTTGGTAGTCTCGACATCACTTAGTGGTATTTTCTCTACTGCGGTTCACGAAGGCCTTTATAATAGGATGATGCATGTTAGGGTCTTGTGGTTGTTTTCCCGAGTAATTATGTACCTAAGAGGCAACAAGTCTTCACCATGCTTTGAGATTGCTAAATGCCTAGGAAGGAGGTAGTGTGAGGTTGTGTGATCCTTTGTTTATAACCTATTCTTCCGAATAGGTTTGGGGAGGGGGTTACACCATCGTTAGACTTGTTTCTGTTTTTCATTTTCGTATCGTGAGTTTATTTTCCTTTTCCGTGAATTTTGTACTCCAACCTATTCTTTCGAATAGGTTTGGGGAAGTCGTGTGAGTCATTTTATTTCTCTTTTTTTTATGCTACTGCTGGCTAGAAAAAAATCGAAAAAAGAAGAAAGGAAAAATTCCAGAAAAAAAGAGAAAAAGAAAAAAAGAAAAAAAGAATCTGGAAAGAAAAAAGAAAAAAAGAGAAGACCCCAAAAAAGCAAGGAAGGGTCCAAAAAAGAAAGCCAAATAGCAGTTTAGCAAAGTGTTGAGTCTTTTCCATTTTTTGTAATGTTCGTAATCGTGTTTTTATCTTTTTTGTCTTGAGTGTCATCTGTTCTAGACCACCCTCGTCCTGCCATTCAGGAAGTGGTGAATAGCTTAAGACTTTACTTGAGAGATGGGTAGAATAGGGGAGAGTTATCTTTTATAGGGAACCCTCCTTCGTTTGATGAGAGCCAGTACTGGTTCGACCTCTTTTGAGGAAAAGTCTTAACATGGTGTAACAGCAATAAGTCCTCAGTTTCATAGGCACGGGGCAACCATTCGTATCTTAGCATGCTTCATTACGTCGTCACTGACTAGGTCCAGGTAGAGAATGTTACGAGAGACTATCGTGTCTTGACATAAGTGCTTATGTGGATGTGTATAAGTCAATCGAGGTATTCTTCAACTTATATTCATGCTTTGATTTATATGGTTTTTGTTCATATGTTATTTGGTAGATTCAGTAGATTAGTTCATTTTATTTGGCATGAAACTCCATTTTGTGTCTTGCATGTTTTTTGTATTAGAGTCTAGCTTAGTTGCTTGAGGACAAGCAAAGGTTCGGTTTGGGGAGTTTGATGAATGTGTATTTTACACTTTCATTCGAGTCTTTTTCACCTATTTTAGCTATCCTCTATGTTAATTTAGTTATATTTTAATGCATTTTATTAGAATAGTGTCACGTTTCCCTTTAAATTTTATTTTACAGGTTTTGGTTGAAATTCGAAGATTTCCAGGCAAATATATTGAAGTTGACAAGGAATTGGTGTTCCAGAAGCCTATTTGGAGTATCTGAAGGTTTCCGGATGGGATTTGGAGTCTAGGGGCCGAATCTGGAGGTTAGAAGGCTACTAGAAGTCAGAAACCGAGTCCGAAAAGGGGAAGAAATCCAAAAACGCGGGATTCCACGAAAAACCCGCCGGGCGAACCGCCGCACAACTGGGGCGAACCGCCCCACACCGGGCGAACCACCGGGCGTGTGGGGCGAACCGCCCCGTGGTAATTCGGGGCCTATATATAGTTGCTCAGTTTTCTTCGAAAAATCATATCTTTCCAGAACTACTTTCTCACCTCTCTCTGTAGTTTTAGGTAGGAACTTCCCGGGGCCTTTCCTGGGAGTTTCGTAGCTTAGGGGACACTTTTTCATAGCGGATTGGAGCTCGTAGGATCGCAATTCTTCGGAGATTGACAACCTTCGGTAACTTGTATCTTACAGTTTAATCTACTTATTTTATATATCTTTCAATATGTTTTCTTCTATGAATTCTGTTGACTGCATGCCTATTATGAGTAGCTAAACTTATCGTTGGTGGTGGTATGTGAATTCTTAGCGAAGGGAAGATAATCATGCTAATGGCTATATCGCGCATTATACTCCGTGTCATTGCTTTATTTCGTTGATCAGGCACAGCCTAAATTCTCGTATGTTGTATTAATTATTATGCACAATTGGACACTTGTCGACCTGTATGCGAGTTTAACTTCGTAGTGTTGAATAATTACGGAACACAATAGGACAACAGTGATTGACTTGTCAGACCGATTATCTTCGTAATGCTTAATATTTGCAACATGACACTAGATTGATTCAAAGATCTCTATGCAAGACCGAGGAATTTATGCATGATTATCGACCCGTTATGTTAAGAAGGATCATACTATCACCAATCTCCATTATCTGTTAGAAAAACCCCTTTGCTATCTGTCTGCTGTTTATATTCTCTTGTTAAATAGATAAAGCTAGTTATAGTCCTGAGAGAACGACACTCGAGTCATTCTACCGCTACACTACGGTTTTCGTTGTAGTTGTGGATTGCCTTTGGCTTAATAACAAATATTATTTGATTGAATTCGGAGCACGACAAATCCCGGTTCATCAGATTCTTGATTCAGGAGCATCTGATCACATTATTTATTCACCATCACTATACACTCACAACATTAGAAATGTTGTTTCAAAAGTACAATTACCAACTCAACAATTCACAGTAGTAACTCATATTGGTGACATTCTTATTGAAAAGAATGTCATACTCAGAAATGTACTTTGTGTGCCATCTTTCAAAGTCAATTTAATTGATGTTTCTCGATTGACTGATGATAATGATATCTCTATTGTATTTAATAAAGATCATTGCAAAATGCAGATGAACTCTTCAAAGGAGGAGATTGGCAGGATCAGAATTGAACATGGTCTTTATTATGTTAGACTGCATCCCTTGACCTTTTCACAACTACATCAATGTCATCGGCCAAATAAGGAATTGTGGCATTCTAGATTAGGACACATTCCAGTTACAAAGCTCAAGTTGATTGAGCAGTTTTCTCCTATTGTAATAAGCATTGATGTACAAGCTTGTGATGTCTGTAGCAAGGCTAAACACAAGAAAATTCCTTTTCCAGTTAATAAACACTGTTCTAGTTATTCTATTCTTGAACTTTTACATATAGATATTTGGGGTCCTTTTTCCCAAACAACATTGAATGGTCACAGATTTTTCCTAACTATGATGATTATTCTCGAATGACTTGGACTTATCTCATGAAATACAAATCTGATGTAGCTACCATTTTACCTAATTTCATTAATCTCATAGCTACACAATTTAATAAAACTGTTAAAATCATAAGAACTGATAATGGAGTCAAATTTCAATTAGAATCTTTCTATAACAATACCGGTATTCTATATCAAAAGACTTGTATTTACACCCCACAACAAAATGGAGTAGTTGAGAGAAAACATCAAACTCTCCTCAATGTAGCCCGAGCATTGATGTTTCAGGCAGAACATCCTCTTAAGTTCTGGGGAGATGCTGTTCTAACAGTGACACACTTGATTAATCGAATACCATCCGTTGTTATCAACAATGATACACCATATGAAAGGTTCTTTGGAAAGAAACCAGATTATTCACACATACGCACATTTGGATGCTTAACATATGGGGCGTCCATATCACAACTTCGCCACAAATTCAGTCCAAGATCAAGAAGAGCAATTTTTATTGGTTATCCGACAAATATCAAGGGTTATAAATTGTATGATTGATGAACGCGCTGGTGTCGTGTTCCAACGCGAACGAATCAAATAAATTTGTAATTAGCCAAAGGCAATCCACAATTACAACGAAAACCGTAGTGTAGCAGTAGAATGACTCGAGTGTCGTTCTCTCAGGACTATAACTAGCTTTATCTATTTAACAAGAGAATATAAAACAGCAGACAAATAGCAAAAGGGGGTTTCTAGCAGATAATGGAGATTGGTGATAGTATGATCCTTCTTAACATAACGGGTCGATAATCATGCATAAATTCCTCGGTCTTGCATAGAGATCTTTGAATCAATCAAGTGTCCTGTTGCAAATATTAAGCACTACGAAGATAATTGGTCTGACAAGTCAATCACTAATGTCCTAATGTGTTCCGTAATTATTCAACACTACGAAGATAATTGGTCTGATGGTCGACAAGTGTCCAATTGTGCATAATAATTAATACAACATACGAGAATTTAGGCTGTGCCTGATCAACGAAATAAAGCAATGACAAGAAGTATAATGCGCGATATAGCCATTAGCATGATTATCTTGCCTTCGCTAAGAATTCACATACTACCACCAACGATAAGTTTAGCTACTCATAATAGGCATTCAATCAATAGAAATCATAGAAGAAAACATATTGAAAGATATATAAAATAAGTAGATTAAACTGTAAGATACAAGTTATCGAAGGTTGTCAATCTCCGAAGAATTGCGATCCTACGAGCTCCAATCCGCTATGAAAAAGTATCCCCTAAGCTATGGAACTCCCAGGACAGGCCCCGGGAAGTTCCTACCTAAAACTATAGAGAGAGGTGAGAAAGTAGGTCTTGAAAGATATGATTTTCGGAGAAAACTGAGCAACTATATATAGGCCCCGAAATACTGTGGGGCGGTTCGCCCGGTGTGGGGCGGTTCGCCCCAGAGAGTTGTTCGCGGAATTCCGCGTTTTCGACACGTTTTTGGATTTCTTCCGCTTTTCGGACTCGGTTTTTGACTTCTAGTAGCCTTCTAACCTCCAGATTCGGCCCCTAGACTTCAAATCCTATCCGGAAACCTTCAGATACTCCAAATAGGCTTCTGGAACACTAATTCCTTGTCAACTTCAATATAATTGCCCGGAAATCTTCGAATTTCAACCAAAACCTGTAAAATAAAATCTAAAGGGAAACGTGACACTATTCTAATAAAATGCATTAAAATATAGCTAAATTAACATAGAGGATAGCTAAAATAGGTGAAAAAGACTCGAATGAAAGTGTAAAATACACATTCATCAAACTCCCCAAACCGAACCTTTGCTTGTCCTCAAGCAACTAAGCTAGACTCTAATACAAAAAACATGCAAGACACAAAATGGAGTTTCATGCCAAGTAAAATGAACTAATCTACTGAATCTACCAAATAACATATGAACAAAAACCATATAAATCAAAGCATGAATATAGGTTGAAGAATACCTCGATTGACTTATACACACCCACATAAGCACTTATGTTAAGACAAGATAGTCTCTCGTAACATTCTCTACCTGGACCTAGTCAGTGCCGACGTAATGAAGGATGCTAAGATACGAATGGTTGTCCCGTGCCTATGAAACTGAGGACTTACTGCTATTCCACCATGTTAAGACTTTTCCTCAAAAGAGGTCGAACCAGTACTGACTCTCATCAAACGAAGGAGGGTTCCCTATTAAAGATAACACTCCCCTATTCTACCCATCTCTCAAGTAAAGTCTTAAGCTATTCACCACTTCCTGAATGGCAGGACGAGGGTGGTCTAGAACAGATGACACTCAAGACAAAAAAGATAAAAAATAGAAAAACAAGATTACGAACATTACAAGAATTGGAAAAGACACAACACTTTGCTAAACTGCTATTTGGCTTTCTTTTTGGACCCTTCTTTGCTTTTTTGGCGTCTTTTCTTTTTTTCTTTTTTTTCTTTCCAGATTCTTTTCTTTTTTTTTTTTTCTCTTTTTTTCCTGGAATTTTTTCTTTCTTTTTTTTTCGATTTTTTTCTAGCCAGCAGTAGCATAACAAAAAGAGAAACAAAATGACTCACACGACTTCCCCAAACCTATTTGAAAGAATAGGTTGGAGTACAAAATTTACGGAAAAGGAAAATAAACTCACGATACGAAAATGAAAAACAGAAACAAGTCTAATGATGGTGTAACCCCCTCCCCAAACCTATTCGGAAGAATAGGTTATAAACAAAGGATCACACAACCTCACACTACCTCCTTCCTAGGCATTTAGCAATCTCAAAGCATGGTGAAGACTTGTTGCCTCTTAGGTACATAATTACTCGGGAAACGACCATAAGACCCTAACATGCATCATCCTATTATAAAGGCCTTCGTGAACCGCAGTAGAGAAAACACCACTAAGTGATGTCGAGACTACCAAGCTTAAGTAAGTGCAATACACAAATGTGACAAGCCAAGCGAGACAGACCTCAAACAAATTCATAAAGATGAAGCATACGATTAATGGCATAGCTAGTTGATCTACCCAATAAAAAAGTTCAAAAAATTCGGCAATAAACTCCATATAAAACATGCAAGACTATCCTAGGATGAATGTAGTGAAATGCAACCTAAAAAATCTAAGAAAGTAGTAAACGTGCAAATGCAAATGCAGACGGATAAAGCATGCGAGGTACTATACTCATCCTACTAATACCAAGCTCCAAGCTAACAACATCAGATCACTTAAATCCCATCCCCCCTCATGAAATTAACGCTAGTCCGTAGCAGTAAGAAAATGAGGAAATAGGATGTGATACTTGATGTTACCCCATGGTTTGGCCTCGGTCGGCTGATTATGCTGCTTGTGAGTTATTGGGCCTGCTCTGGGAGCTTTATAGAGTGTCATCAGGTCTTCTGGTAGGCGTGGTAGTTTCAATTATGGGCCGGATAGGAACAACTCCTCCGTTAGTATCATCATTGCCCGTATGGCCTTCATTGTTACTACTGTCACGCACATCCTCACTAGTAGAGTTGTAGTGGCAGGTAGAATTCTCAAGATTAGCCGCTGCTGTTATGGAATCCTCCATCCTGTAGCCCTCCAATAGGATGTGAACTGTTGAAGGGGAAAGGGCAGTGGTATCAGGACCTCCCCCTCCAACGTTTTACACCACGAGAAGGTTTCAGTAAGCTGCTCGGATACTCAGAAGTCTTCTACCTTTTTCTCCAATTTCAACCACATTCTCTACGGTGGATCCGACCGATGTCTATATGATGCTCACTTTAGAGGCAGACAAGGGGCACCCCAACGAGGGGCTGGGCACCCATGTCATTATGTTTTGGAACCAAGATAGCGCTTCAGAATCTTCTAGCAACTGCGAACTCAAGATTGAATCCGTCGCGGCGAGAATGCCCCGGTGCCTTCCAGTTCACTCGAACTTTGCAGTCCTCGTGAAGGATTGCTGACGTAATAATGGTTTCTGTCCCTTCGGTGGTGCATGAATAGGCATAGGAGTCCTTACTCCAGGTGTACTCTAGCTCCTCCTCTTGGATAATCCACGACGTTGTTGCAAAACCCCTTGGCTCGAACGCACATCTAGCGAGGTCACCTTCCTTGACATGGTTCTTCACAGCAACCATACGAGAATGCTCCTTTCCCTTGTTATGGTACCTACAAACAGCGATTAGCACCTCGTATGACACAAAACTGACTCAAATACCTACTAGTGTAAAAGTGAAACACACAAGTGATAAAATCATCAATCGAGCTCCCCAAACCGTAATGTCTAGTCTAGCTACTTCATCATGCAACATACTAATGTAACTTCTACATGCAATACATCACATTATGCTCTTACTAGACAACCAATATCCTTGATAACAAGGTTCAATTCATACCATAGCAGCGAAAAATTCTACCAACATAAATCCTCATACTCAACAATTAAGCATTCTATTGTCAAATCCACCAATATTACATCAATAAACACAATCATATGCAAGAAATCAAAGATAAAGAGATATTGCAGAACAAGATATATCATCTAGTAGCAAAATACCCAAATCAACAATCCAAGCAAAATTGAGCATGCAATTGATAGTAAATAACATGTCTAATCACACAAACAACATACCCAAGCATTAAATAAGCATAACTGAAGCTCAAACTAGAAAACCCCCAAATTCGAAAATTAGGGTTCTAAGGATGATACCTCAGATCTGCAAATCTAACGTATTAGGACGAAATCTGTTCGGATGGGATGATAGATCATGTAATAGGCTTCGAATTAAGCTAAAGAACACTCAATTTGGTCAAGAAATGAAGAAGTTATGAAGATTTGAATGTAAAATTGCGTTTTTCGGGTTTTTTGGGAGGATGAGTGAAGAAGAATGAAGAAAATGAGGTTTTGGGGAAGAAATCCGCATTTTTGAAGTTCTGGGGCCGTGGGGCGGTTCGCCCCACACGGGGAGGTTCGCCCCCCACGTGGGGCGGTTCGCCCCGTGCTCCCCAATGCGGGGAGACGGTTCCCGTCGTCAGAAAATGCGGTTTTAATCTCCGAAACCAATTTTTTCAAAAAACCACTCGAAAAATCTCACTCAAACATAAGCATATACGACACAGACATGAACAAATTCGCATAGGAGAAACAAATAGTTCAAGAATGAATGCATGCAGAAAAGCAGTAAAGAAAGCGATAAAAATTCCGGGTTGCCTCCCGGATAGCGTCATTGTTTAAAGTCTTTGACTCGACTCCTGTCTGCGCCTGTCTCTTCTTTTTGCGGGTACTAGGCTTCCCCTTCATTGATCTCCTTTCCATGCCACGAACCTGTGAATAAGAAAGAATATAGGCTGCAAGACCATAGTAGTGAGTAGTAATATCAGGCGGTTCAAGTGGATCAGGTATGGCTTGCAACACGTGTTGCTTGTCATCCACTTCGATAGTGCAAGTTCTTTGGTAAATGTCCATCACGGAGCGTAGTTTGGTCAAGAATGTTTGCCCTAAGAGTATGACATCCCCCGTTCGAGGTGCAGACGCCGGCATAACTACAAAATTGGTGTATATAGATGCTTCACCAATCTTGACCAACACATTTTTTCACAACGCCCTCGGGTCTCATAAAGGATCCATCCGCCAGTTGCACAATAGCCCTTTGCTCAGATAGTTTTCCAATGTTGCTCTTTTCAAACACATTCAAAGGAATTATGTTTGAGTAGGATCCTGTGTCTAGTGTGGCACGGACATCTTCAAGCTCACCAATCCCTACCTTAACATCGAAACTTTTAGGGAGTGGTTCGGGATCCTCTTGCTCCTCATCACTTGTGTCAGAACCAAGGTCCTTCTCTTCTTCCTCAGCCTGTAGAAGTTCTTCCTTCATGCAACACTCGCACCTAACAACCTTCCTGATGGTGATTTCGTCAGGTACATCACCAGCCAATGTAAGGGCATTCGACTTCACAGTGCTGCTAGGCAGTTTGCCTTGTTCCCTACTTGCTCCTCGGTCGATCAACTCTTGCATCTTTTGATGGGCAAGCCTAGTGCTCTCTTCCATCCTATCGAGCCTTGCCCTAGTCTTCTCAGAATCTTCTTCATAACGTTTGAGAAAACTTTGTGTGTGATCGACTATCTTTTGCAAGTTCTCCATCAGTTGAGCCGACTTCGACTTCGGTGGCTCTTTCGGAGCGGGGTTTTCGCAGTGGTCATTGCCATAGTTCAGCCTACTACGGTCTTGGTTAGGTCCATAAGTTTGGCTAGCCGGTGCATATCCTTGATTGTTACGGTATCCCCTTCTCCAAAATCGACCTCGAGGATTCCTACTGTCTTGTCCGTAGCTAACTTCTTGAGTACCAAACTCCGTAGCAAAGGCTTCTTCTTCGCCTCCTCGAGCCCAGTTGCCATCATCGTATGCCAGCTCTGATCTACACATATGAGCCCCATGCCCATAGTTCTTGCATATTCGGCATACTTCGTTCGAAACAGTTGTTCCGGTGGCGCTCTTGAGGACTTGCTTCAATTCGTTGGTAAAGCACTCGAATTGATCCCCATTCCCCCTATACATAGGGGCTTCTTGCGTCGGTGGAGCTTCAGGTCCACGTCTTCTAACCATTGCTCTTGGGTCCTTGAACTGCGAACCCTCAGCAAGCCTTTCGAAAACTGCCCAGACGGCTTCTGCGGTTTCCTCCCAGATATTGCCTCGGCATTGGAAATCCACCACTTGTTGGTTTTCGAAGGTTAGTCCATTGTAGAAGTGTTGGACTAGGTCGGAGAGTTCAAAACCATGGTGAGGGCACTTGTTCGTGAGATCTTGGAACCTCTCGAACGCGGTGTAGATGGTCTCATCATAGTCCTGCTTGAATCCAGTGATCTGCGCCTTTAGTGCAGTAGTCAAGGTGTGAGGGAAGTATTTCTCCATGAAAGCTGAAAAAACCTTCTCCCAAGTGTCCAGCGAGCCTGCTGGAAGAGAACTTAACCATGACTTGGCTCTGTCGCCTAGTCCCATAGCAAAAACCTTCATCCTCAACTCATCCGTTGTTATGTCAGCTCCGGGTCGTGGGAGTTGGTTGACGAAATCATCGATATCGTGCAAGTACCCCATCACATCTTCCCTTGATAAGCCATAGAACCTCGGAAGTTGTTGGAATGCGTGGTTCTTGATCTCCAGATCTCGGGTTGCAGATGAAAGAACTATCGCTGGTCCCCTCATACGATCCTTGGTGGGTTGAACCCATGCTTTCAGTGGTCTAGCTTCTGCCATTCCGTCGATTTCCCTGAAAAGAATGTGTAGAGTTTCAGAGAAATCGGTTTCCTCTATTTCCTCTAGTGCGCGCCTTTCAAGTAGTCGCCTTCATTGGTTGTAGACTGTGTCGATCTCAGCAATTGAATCAGCAAGCGGTGTTCCTGCAGAACGTGTATGCGGCATACACAATCTGAAACAGACTAGGAAAGGTGATTAGAAACAGACTAGGAAAGAAGTATCAGAGAGAGATTAAAAAGGAAAACTAAAACTAGTAGAATTAGGAATCTAAAGCTGTAAATATAAACAAATTAAACAGAAAAAAGGAGTATAGTCCCCGGCAACGGCGCCAATTTGATGAACGCGCTGGTGTCGTGTTCCAACGTGAACAAATCAAATAAATTTGTAATTAGCCAAAGGCAATCCACAACTACAACGAAAACCGTAGTGTAGAAGTAGAATGACTCGAGTGTCGTTCTCTCAGGACTATAACTAGCTTTATCTATTTAACAAGAGAATATAAAACAGCAGACAGATAGGAAAAGGGGGTTTCTAGCAGATAATGGAGATTGGTGATAGTATGATCCTTCTTAACATAACGGGTCGATAATCATGCATAAATTCCTCGGTCTTGCATAGAGATCTTTGAATCAATCTAGTGTCCTGTTGCAAATATTAAGCACTACGAAGATAATTGGTCTGACAAGTCAATCACTAATGTCCTAATGTGTTCCGTAATTATTCAACACTACGAAGATAATTGGTCTGATGGTCGACAAGTGTCCAATTGTGCATAATAAATAATACAACATACGAGAATTTAGGCTGTGCCTGATCAACGAAATAAAACAATGACACGGAGTATAATGCGCGATATAGCCATTAGCATGATTATCTTCCCTTCGCTAAGAATTCACATACTACCACCAACGATAAGTTTAGCTACTCATAATAGGCATGCAATCAATAGAAATCATAGAAGAAAACATATTGAAAGATATATAAAATAAGTAGATTAAACTGTAAGATACAAGTTACCGAAGGTTGTCAATCTCCGAAGAATTGCGATCCTACGAGCTCCAATCCGCTATGAAAAAGTATCCCCTAAGCTATGGAACTCCCAGGACAGGCCCCGGGAAGTTCCTACCTAAAACTATAGAGAGAGGTGAGAAAGTAGGTCTGGAAAGATATGATTTTCGGAGAAAACTGAGCAACTATATATAGGCCCCGAAATACTGTGGGGCGGTTCGCCCCAGAGAGTTTTTCGCGGAATTCCGCGTTTTCGACACATTTTTGGATTTCTTCCCCTTTTCGGACTCGGTTTTTGACTTCTAGTAGCCTTCTAACCTCCAGATTCGGCCCCTAGACTTCAAATCCTATCCGGAAACCTTCAGATACTCCAAATAGGCTTCTGGAACACCAATTCCTTGTCAACTTCAATATAATTGCCCGGAAATCTTCGAATTTCAACCAAAACCTGTAAAATAAAATCTAAAGGGAAACGTGACACTATTCTAATAAAATGCATTAAAATATAGCTAAATTAACATAGTGGATAGCTAAAATAGGTGAAAAAGACTCAAATGAAAGTGTAAAATACACATTCATCAATGATCTTGATAATAAGTTCACTTTTATCTCAAGAGATGTAGTTTTTCATGAGAAAATATTTCCTTTTCAAAAGGATCATTCATTCTCTGACTCATGTGACTCTACACGCTCGGAAACATTCCAAGATAATTTGTTTATCCCTGACATACGCACTTCATTAAATCATAATGACAGTATGTCTCCTTCTGAGGATCAGGCCGTTCACGAGAACAACTCTACCGATAACTCTGTTCCTAATTCGCCAAATGATCAGGCACACTCTCCTTCGCCTGTTCCTAGTTCACCCTCTCTTTCTTCATCACCACAAATGGACGATGATCATCATGATCCTGAACCTTCTGAGTTGCAAGAACAACCAGAATCAATCACATCTCTTCGAAAATCTACTAGAAACAAACAAAAGAGCGTTTGGCTCAAAGATTTTCACTGTGCAGAATTTAAGAAAGGCACAAGACAAGCCACTCAATCTAGCACAGCATATCCCATTTTCATGTATCTATCATATGATAGACTTTCAGAAAATCAAAAGGCTTCCTCCATCTCCTTATCTATTCTTGAGGAACCAAAAAGTTTTCAGGAAGCAGTCAAATACCCCCAATGGAGACAAGCCATTCAAGAAGAGCTGAATGCAATGCACCACAACAATACCTGGAGCATCACTACACTTCCACAAGGACACAAAGCAATAGGATGCAAATATGTCTTCAAAACTAAATTAAAATCAGATGGTAGCCTTGACAAATACAAGGCTCGGTTAGTGGCACAAGGATTTACACAACAACATGGATTGGATTACAGTGAGACATTCAGTCCTGTTGCTAAGCTCACCACGGTTAAGATTTTTTTGGCTATAGCTGCACAACACAATTGGAGGCTTTCCCAGCTAGATGTTCATAATGCCTTTCTTAATGGTGATCTTGATGAGGACATTTACATGAAATTACCTCCTGGATACACCATTAAGGGGGAATCCTTAGAGAATAAAGTGTGTAAACTCAATAAATCAATTTATGGGCTAAAGCAAGCCTCCAGACAATGGAACATGAAATTCAGTAATTCGCTCATTCAATATGGTTTTGTTCAGTCCAAGCATGATTATTCACTCTTCACTAAAAGAACAGAGAAAAGCTACTTGGTACTCCTAGTATATGTTGATGACATTTTGCTAGGAGGAACTAACTCTGATGAACTGAACAAAACAAAAGAGTACTTAAGACAACAATTCAAGATCAGAGATTTAGGGGAACCTAAATATTTCTTAGGAATAGAAATTTCAAGATCAAGAGAAGGTATATATTTATGTCAGAGGAAATACACTCTGGAAATCATTCAAGAACATGGCTTGCTAGGATGCAAACCATTGATCATTCCTATAGAGCAGAATCACCATATCCAAAAGGATGGAGATCCACTTAACAATCCAACTGAGTATAGAAAGATAGTTGGAAAATTAATTTATCTCACCTTAACAAGGCCAGACATCAGTTATTCGGTCAATATTTTGAGTCAGTACATGGAAAATCCCACAAAGGTGGAGGTTGCACTAAAAGTGGTGAGATACTTGAAAGGAAATACAGGACAGGGCATTCTACTGTCGTCACAAAGAAACCTGGAGTTGACAGCATTTGTGGATGCAGATTTTGATGGGTGTGTTGACACTAGAAGATCTCTATCCGGGTAATGCATTTTATTGGGGAAATCTCTCATTAATTGGAGAACCAAGAAACAAAATGTTGTTAGCAAGTCCTCTACAGAATCAGAATACAGAGCTATAGCTCATGCCACTTGTGAAATCATGTGGATTCATTATATCATGAAAGATTTTGGTTTTGATCAAAAACAACCCACGAAGTTGTATTGTGACAATCAGTCAGCAATTAGCCTGACTAAGAATCCTGTTTATCATGAGAAAACTAAACATATTGAGATCGATAAACATTTCATTAGAGAAAAGGTACAAAATAAGATCATTGAGGTGATTTATGTCCACACTTCGCAACAGCCGGCAGATATGTTCACTAAGGCTTTGCCATCAGAGAAGATTAAGTTCTTCATGGGCAAGATGGGAGTAATAAATATTTAATTACTCTCATCTTGAGGTGGAATCTCAGGAAATGAAAGAAAGAAGAACGAGAACTGGAGTTAACATAGGAGTTGAACCAGACAACTCAGGAGTTAACATAGGAGTTGAACCAGACAACACAGGAGTTAACATAGGAGTTGAACCTGAACAGGTTAACTCCTTGGTCAACACCGCCATATTGAGAGAGTCCAGGTCTCATCAGGAAACTCCAGAAGAGTTTGAGAAGAAGGAAAGAGTTAGTTTAGGGATGAACACAGACGTGTACATATAGAATTGTTAGGGTTACAGTAGTATAAATAGCTAGCTATGTTTTCTTTGTATAACACGTTATATACAAGAGTTTTCTTACTTTCAATAAACTCAATTCACTTTATTTGTTCTGCCATGATGTTTAGCGTACTCTGAGATAGTTGTTCTGCCCCAACCCTGCCATTGCACAAACCTTCAGGCTTCGGTCTTGGACAAATGCCCGCAGGTTTTGGATATAAGAATCCGGTTCCAAATGCTTCTGTCGAGGTACCAAGAGGTGGGCATGCCATCAATATGAGAGGTGCTAATGTTCCTCCAATTGATAAGTCGACGCTCATTGAGCGTGCAAAAAGTGCAATGGATGAACTCATTAAGTTGACTCGGGTTGATGGTCCAATGTGGTTCACAAGCTCGCAAGGCACTAGAGAGTTGCTGAATGTTGAGGAGTATAAGAAAGAGTTTCCATTGGTGAAGCATTATAACCCTTTTGTGTCCTGTGGAACAAGAGCAAGTGCAACTGTGATGATCTATACTTCCTGTCTCCTGGAATCTCTCATGGATGAGGTAATTTGAATTCTTTCATTCCTAGGATGCATGAACTTTTTCTCTTCTATCTCAATTGTATGTATTTGAGATGCTATTGGTTTTCTAGGATCGGTGGAAAATGATCTTTCCACTCTACATTGGAAGAGCCTCGACGATAGATGTTATTTCTACAGGAATGCCTGGGAGGGGAGAAGATGGTGTAATAAAGTTTGTATGAACATAAGTAATAAACATAGTGTTTCAACAAAATTATCATTCTTAATAAACATAGTGTGTTTCAACATAATTATCATTCTTTTTTGCAGATGGAAACAGAGTTCCAAGTACTTTCGCCACTTATACCCGTTCGCAAAGCAAAGTTCGTGCGTTTCTGCAACAAGATTGCACAAGATATCTAGGTGGTTGTTGATGTTTCTGTGGACACCATATTTGGTGGTGTTGCATGACAATTCTCTGTTAACTGCAGGAGGTTCCCTTCGGGATGCCTCATACAAAGCATGCCAAATGGTCACTAAAAGGTTTTAGTTATGTGATTTGCACTTTTTTCGTTTGCACGAACCATGAGTTAAAATTCAGCTAATTGCACAATTGATGATGATGAGATGTTTGTAACTTCATGAGTTGAATTTCAGGTAACTTGGGTTGAGCACACAGAGTACGACAAGAATGCTATCCATCAGGTGTTCTGGCCAGTAGTCAGGTCGTGGTCAGGCGTGGCATTTGATGCGCACAATTGGGTTAAGTACTTATAAAAACAAGGTGCGATGTGTTATGCCATCTCCCTCTCTATGACCTCAGGCGAAGATAATATAGGTACTAATGTTCACTAGTCACTACATTACACTACAATGTATATAACATTATGAAGAGCCATAATTATATGTTCTCTTGTTTCTAGTTTGTACTCAAAGAGGTAGACCGAGCATCATGAAGCTAGCCATGCGCATGACGCGCTGCTTCGCAACTAGCATATGTTGCACCGTGCACAAATGGATATTTGTTCAAATGGACGACAATACAAGGTTCACGATTCGGGCAATGGTCCTTTTGAAGAACCGTCTGGCATGATCTTGAGTGTTGTAAACTCTACTTGGCTGCCCGTACAACCCCAGCGCCTGTTCGAGTTTTTACGCGATGAACACAATCGCGTGCTTTGGGATAAATCTTCTTCACCTATGCAGAAGATGTGGCAGAATCCCAAAACCCGCCAGGACCCTGATAACAACAATGTCAGTATTCTCCGTGGAAGTGTAAGTGTACGAAACGCAACCTCGAGTCATTCTACTTATATATTAATTAGTTAGTACAATTCTCATTTTCTCGAACTCCATCTTCCAGGTCGGCCCTGACAAGAAGAAGCAAGTCCTGGTATTGCAAGATACATGGAAAGATGCGTTTGGGTCGTATGTTGTTTCAGCTACCATGGACGCTACATCGTTTGTTGCGTTACTCAACGGTCACAACCTTGGCTGTGTGGCCATATTACCATATGGATTTGCGATCATGCCTTTGTGGTGCTCCTGTTAATGGTGAAGGTAGCTCCACAGCGCAAGGATAGTTTGGCGCATATTTGTTTTCAGGATTCCAGATACTGGCGAGTGGTGGACCGACATCGAACCCATCACCGGAGGATGTCGAAAGAGCGAAGAAGCTCATCAACGACACCATCAATGGCATCAGCACCGGCCTGAACATAAAATGACAGTCATTCTCTAGGGTATTTCGAGTAGAGAACTGTCAACGCGAATCGGGTTCTATGTTGACTACAATTGACTATAAAACAATTTTTTGTGTTTTTGTTTTACATTTTCAGTAAGTTGAAATTTGAGAACTACTACATTTTGTTGCGCGACATGTTTTCGCATTCTATATATTGAAGACATTGCTTTTGTTGTGTTGTTGATCGACAACAATATGATCTCCATATTTTGTTCAATTGATACATGTTTCTTTGGTATGGTATGATTTAACACTAGTCTGCTCCATTCCACTACATTACCTTATAATTCTCATTTTTATGTTCATTACCTAAGTGGCGGGATTCATTTTGCAAGGTTTACAACTTAGACTATGTTATCTTAGTCTGAATACTTATTAATTTCAATTTCATTCATCTTTACACAAATTTACATAGTTGTTTTCTATATTACTAATAAAAATTTTCAGTTCATTACTAATTCATTGGTTATATTAAGATGACTTCCATATAGGGTCCTCCTTACTGGATACTCAGAACTTAGAAGTACTACAAGTTGGTTGCACACAACACAAGGAAGCCGTTTCAATTCCCTGTTAGTGGGTTCCACAATAACAAAGATGCACATTTTTTAAAATACGATAAAAACAGACTAGGAGAACCCTTTTCCGCTCCAGTTTCATTAATTACTTTATAATTTTTATATTTTCGTCTGAAAACTCATTAACTTCAATTTCGTTAAGCTTTATTCAAATTTGTTTAGTTATTTTTTATATTACTTTTTTTTTTTGTTACACCTAAATCACCTAATACCTCCGTTAGAGCTCGAATCTCCGACCTCTCATATACTACTCCAGCATCTGATGAACGATCGTTAATCACACATAACTTAGTGTAATGGCAAGCTACCTCGAGTGTCGGTCTCTAAGGATTTAACTAAGATGTCCTAATTTATTTTTACTTAATTCAATCAAAGGAAAATATGTTGGAATAATTATTTCGCTTGGTAAACACTTAACAATAAAGCTAGAAATAAATACTGCGAGATTCAAATATGATTAAAGCGGTTGATAGTAGGTAGTAGGCATATTAGACATGGTAGACCCCTCTTAAATCTAGCACCCCTCTTAGTCGATTTTATTACAAATAGACCCTCGTTAGTCAAACAATTACATCCACCTCCCCTATTAGTTGATTTAATTACATCCAGGCCCACAAACTTGAATTTTGGCGAACTAAATCAATGAAAATACATTTTTACCCTTGGTCAAATATAGAACTTTGACTGTGACCGAACAACTCCAATTTTCATTAAATACACATTTACCTCAAATATTTTTAATTTCACCAATTTGCCACTTAATAATTGAACATAAGGCATATAAATTTTTTAAATTTCAAAAAAGCCTCAAATATTATTGCAAACTGAACCCTAATAATTTTATATTTTAAAATTAACCCAAAGAGATTTAATAAAAAATAAAAACCACACAGCCGGAGTTGTACGACTCGTCGGAGAAAGCTCTGTTCGGGCCGGAGCTGTACAGCTCCGATCTGATCGAAACTTTTAGCTCTGATTGATTAGTCGGAATTGTTAGCTCCGATTAATCGGAAAGAAGAAGAAGGAAGAAGAAGGAGGAGGAAAGAAAAAAATAAAATAAAAAAAAAGAGAAAAATGTTAAGGCCATGTTTGGTTTGCAGATATTGAACAGTAAGCCTTAAGTTGGTCAAAGCAATTTTGGGATTTTGGACCTAGATGTAATAGTTTGACTAAGAGGGGTGTATCTGTAATTGGATCGTCTAGTGGGGGTAGTAGATGTAAAAAACCCTAAAAAATAAAGTTGTCCTTTATCTCTTATTAGGGTCTCTAACAAGGGAGCATTATGTAATAATCCTTTAAGTTATTAATCGATGAATTAAAAAAAAAAAAAGAAAAAAAAAACAAACGCAAAGTCTCATAAGAGACCGTGTCTTTTTAACTTATATAGAGACAAGACTAAATTGCAAATTACCACATAGTGTCTAGATTTTGCGGATCCACATATGGAGACCCATTTTCAGTTTTTGTTACAACCCGCTACAGTTACCTTCATTCTTTTCTTTCTTCCTTCCACTTTCTTCCTTCCTCTATTTATGTTAGGAAACTTGTAATTTTGATGAGCAATTAACCATGCTAAATTAAATAAAGTCAAATAACTAGTACTCTTAAGGTCCATAGTAATATAGAATTAAGGACATTGTAAAAGAGGAACATTTGCTGAAGGACTTAGTGTAGGTACTAGATAGGTTCTTATGTTAGCTGATGATGTACTTTGTTTGTTAAAAACAATCTATTGAAGTCTTAGAAGATTTCTGAGAAATGTATCTACAAAGGCACAAATTGGTCAGAAAGTAATAGAGCTCAACAACTAGTTAGTTTAAGTGAAAATCTATATGACAGAGTAGGTTGAGCTTGTTGAACTGAGTTTGAATGCTGACTACCAATACATGTGACCTTCCTTGCTGAATCACTCTGCATTTTGGCTGCAACTTTCACATTTGAATTTCAGGAACATTAAATGCTAAAGATAAAAGAAGACGATGCTGATAGACAAAATAAGACGTTGCTGATAGTGACAACACAACAAGATAGTGACATCTCTTGGTTTAGCCAAAGAATTTTATTATTCAAACAGCTCCCTTGAGACACTATAAATAGAAGACACCAGGCTATGTAGAAGGGTGTGTCATCAACGTGATCAAACATTCACTTGTGCTTACAAACCTTCAAACTCTCTCTACTCTAAACTGCCTATTGATCCGTTCCAAAACTTAAGCTTGAAACAAAAGCTACTTCTGAAGAAGTAGAATACAAAGCTAAGAAATTAGTTAAGTGTTCTTTCTTTTAAACAAGAACAAGTCTTAACACCAAGAAACAACAGACTTGCCTACTGCAAAGTACTGTCAAGTTGAGTTTCTAAGATTACTTGTGTTAACTGAAAAGTTAATTTCAGTAATCTCATCCCAAACCTCTCTAACTGATAAAAACCACCTTATAGGCGTGTTTGTCAGGGGGAACTAATCAGACATAGTTTTGTTTATTAAAGTCCCAAGTTTGGTGGAGAACAAGGTTACAGTTCTCTAGTTAGGTTGGAAACCAAGCAAGGGTGCTTTGGTTTCTGAACATTTCTAGTGATAGGATTTGTATAAGGAACCTCATCTCTTATCATAGTGAATTCAGTCCTAGAAACGACAAAGTAGATTAGTTGAGTGATTACGCCACCCTCAGATACCACTATAAAAAGTGTTTGTGTCATTTACCTTACTGCAGTCTACTTTCAGCAAGTTACTTTGTTTTCACGGTTTTATTTGTTTTACTTGCTGAGTTTGACTTCTGCCAAAGCACCTATAGTAAAAAGACTTTCGCACTCTGAATTTTAAGTATCAATAATCTCATTACTGAAAAGTAATAAGTCTTTGCTGGGAAAGTTAAATACCAGCAACCTCATTACTGAAAAGTAATAAGTACTTGCTGAAAACGTTTTTACACACGAAAAAGTTTTAAAAGACTATTCATCCCCTGTAGTCTTTTACTTGTAGTCTAAAGCGACCAACAAGTGGTATCAGAGCTGGAGGTTCTTTAACCTTCAGCACTGAACCTAGATCCCCTTAGGTGCTTTCCGTAAATCACTTTCACTTGATCAGTTTGGTAGTTGTTTGTTGACAGGATGTCTCTAGAGGATGCTCCCGTGCAGGTTGTGACAAGCTATCCTCACACCACAAAGGATGCTTTTGGAAAAGAAATTGTTGATGGCGACCCAGTTGACAAAGTTGTGCCAAAACCAAGAGAGAAATGTACATCTGACGAAGCCAAACGATTCCGACTTGATGGTCAATCTAGAAACATCATTATTCGGTCTACTCGAGACACCATACAGTGCAAACTGTGGGGTACTAAGACTGCAAAAGATTCTTAGAAAATGGTTCAAGATTTGTGTGCTGGATCTGACAAAACCAAGGAAAACAAACTTGAAGTGCTGAAGTTGAAGTTTCAGAATTTTAAACAAGGCGCTAATGAGTCACTGGAAGACTTGGATTTCTGATTCACAACTCTTATGAGTGAAATGGCTACAGTAGGTTCTGGAAGTCTCTACTCAGACTCTGAGAAGGTGAAAACCATCATTAGAAGTCTGAATCAAGAGTGAGTTCACACTCAGAATTTCTATTACAACCAAGGAATGCCTAAATCACTCCTACATGAGTTGTTCTCTCATCTTGCTGCTTTCAAATATGAGACAAAGCAAAGAGAAAATGTGTTTGCTGAAAAAGTGCAAAACATTACTCTTGCTGAAAAGCCTTCAACTTCTGAAAAGAAGGATGAAAAAGAGTCTGCTGATGATAGTGCTCTAGCAGTTAGAAACAAGCGGAATTCATCAGCAAGGAACTTGAAATTCGTAAAGAAAAAAAGAAGCTAAAAAAGTATCTTGGTAACAACTATCACAAGTACAAGCCTGAAGCTAGCTCGTTGAACAAGCAAGCTCAGCAAGCCACATCTTCTGAAGAACCACCTGTTGGTAATGACCTTTGCTTTTATTTCATAAATCCCGGACACTTCAAAGCTAACTGTCCCTTGATGAAACGCAAGTCAGCGGAAAAGAAGAAGAAGTTCAAAAAGGCCATGATTGCTGAAGAGAAAAAGAAGCTTCAAGCAAAGATTGATGCCCTGTGCATTGACACGAGTTCTGAAGAGCGTGAGATAGAAGACAAAGACACTAAAGAAGTAACATCACTGGATGTTGAAATTGGAAAGAAGTTTGTGGAATTTCATTGGAAGCATTTCCAGATGTATCAAACTATGAGTTCTGTCTCATGACAAATCAGGTAATCTCTCCTACCTCAGACTCTGATTCAGAATGTGAAGATAAAATTGATCATGATAGATTCAAGGAGAAATTGAGAGATTTGAGAAAACTCTGAGCAAACAGCAAGAGAAAGTTCAGAATGTTGAACTCTTGACTAAGTGCTAAGTGCTGAGTCAGAAAGAAAGGATGCTGAAATATTGCATCTTAAGAATCTACTTGCTGAAGCTACAGAGAAGAATGCTTAAATGTCAACTGAATTGAAAGAATACCAATCTTCAATTCTGAAGTTATTTGCAGAGATACAATAACTTAAAAAGTTTAACTTCAAATCTTCTGCAAATACAAGTAACACTCTGACAGAATTAAACTCTTATCTGAGAGATCCATCTCAGAAAGAAGGTTTAGGTGCAACTTATGAAGGTGATGAATTGATTCTCTTGAATAAGGACCAAATCACCCATGACGTTTGTTCGTACTTCTGATAGCAGTCAACCAGAACTCTATCAGATTGGTCAATCCAAGATTGCTGAAACAAGAAATCACGTACCACTGACCAAAACAACCGCTGTTGCTACTCAAAGTAACAAAACCTCAAAAGGTAATTAGGTTGCTTAAAAGCAGACTGTCAAAAAGAAGGTTGCTGAAAAGCAATCCGCCAAACAAGTTGCTGAAAAGCAATTTGTTAAGCCTAAATGCAAGATTACTGGAAAAAGTAATCAGAAGTCCTTCGCTGACAAACCTGAATCAAGTAAGGTTGCTGAGAAAAAGACTCAGCGTTCTCCTAGAAGTGGACTTGGTTACAAAAATAAGCAAAAGCAACTCTTCCATGAGTACAAACAAAGTCGGCAAAGATACTTCAAGCAGCAAAACAAATCCAAGCCTAAGAGTGCTAACAACACTCAGAATGCTAGGACTAGAAGGAATCTTGCTAGGAAAGAACTTACTGAAAAGTATGTTCAACAAAGAGGAAAACCAAACAAGACACCACATCAGAAAGTGGATTTGAACAGGAATGATCAAAAGTCGTTTGGTTTCAAATCATCTAGTTCCTCCGCAAGTAGGAAACAAGTCAAGATTGAAAAAGTCAAGAGTTGGGTTTCCACTGGACGTTTTCTTGAACATGTTAATGGTTATCCTATAATGGATAATTAACTTTTTTGCTCTTGATTGTGCAGACTTCAGCCACGGAGACAAACAATGCAATATGGCACTTTGATTGTGGCTGCGAAAAGCACATCACAGGCGACAAGAAGAACCTTATAAACTATAGACGGTGGTCTAAAGGTCCAACAATAAGGTTTGATGGGGGAGAACTTGCCCCTACAAAAGGCTTTGGAGATGTAAAAATTGGTTGCAAAACAATCAAAGGAGTTCTACACGTCAAGAATCTCAAGTTTAACTTGTTTAGCATGAGTCAGTTTGCTGATAAAGGCTATTTCATGAAAATCAAGAGTGACGAATGTAGACTCATTGACTTTGAGACCAAAAAGACAATTCTGATTGCTAGAAGAACTGGAAGTCTATATAATGTGGACTGGTCATCAACAATCATTGCAAAATGTATAGTTGCTGATCAAGGAGGCCTTGCTCAAAATGCATGGCTTTGGCACAAAAGAACAAGTCGCCTGATATTCAAGACGCTGAATAAGCTGTCTAAGAAAGGACTTGTAGTTGGACTACCTAAGCTCACATACAAGAAGGATGGAGTTTGCTCAGCTTGGCAGCAAGGAAAGCAAACAAAATCTTCTTTCAAGAACAAATTAGTACAGTCAACTACAAAACCATTGCAACTATTGCATATGGACTTGTTTGAATCTTCAGCAACGAGTTATGCAGGCAAGATGTATGGTCTAGTTATTGTGGATGATTACTCAAGATTCACTTGGGTTATATTCATCAAGCACAAATAAGAAACAAAGAATGAAATACCTAACTTGCTGAATAAACTTGAAGTCATGAAAAATGACAAGGTACAAATCATTCGAACTGACCATGGTACTGAGTTTGTTAACCAGTACATAACTGAGTATTGCACTTCTAAAGGCATAGAACATCAGTTATCTTCAGTAAGAACACCACAACAAAATGGAGTTGTTGAAAGGAAGGACAGAACCCTTAAGGAAGCTGCAAGGAGTATACTTGCTGACACTGAAATAAGTGAATCCTATTGGGTTGAAGCTCTAAACACAGCTTGCTACACTCAGAATAGATGCTTGATCAACAAAGAGTACAATAGTTTGGTTGCAAGTGTTTTGTTCTTAACAATGGTAGAGAATAATTAAGAACATTTCAACCAAAGGCAGATGAGGCTATATTTTTTGGTTACTCCTTACATAGAAAAACTTATAGAGTTTACAACAAGAAAGCTCAAAAGATTGAAGAATCTGTGCATGTTGTATTCTATGAGAAGAAACAAGGAGTTTCTACTGAGAAAGAAGTCCCAGAATGTATGAAGAAGTTGATCATACAAGAACATGAAGCTGAGAAAAGAGTTGGAAAAGCCAAACTCATTGAGCTAGATGATGAATCTGACGATGAAAGGCCCAAGCCAAGTAATGACATGATGAATATGGTTCATGACAAGGAATTCCCAGCAAGAGACTCAGTTGCTCCTGAGGTTGCTGATAAACGAGATTGTCAGACTCAATTAATCAAATAAATTTATTTTAGCCAAAGGCAACTCACAACTACAACGAAAACCAAGGCACGTAGTGTAGAAGTAAGATAACCCCGAGTGTCGATATCTAAGGACTATAACTAGATTTAACTAATTTAACTTAAAATATAAAATCAGAAAACGATTTAGCAAAGGATTTTCTTATCAATTATGATGGAAGTTAGTGATAGTATGATCGTTCTAAGCATCGGGTTCTAATTACACATGAAGTACTTGAAGTTTGTTTAGAAATCTATGATCATGAATTGTCCTAGTGTTTCTTTCAATGTAACACTAATCTACGAAGATAGATGGCTTAGATAGATCAAAGAAATAAAACAATGAATCAAGTCTTAAACGCGCGAAGCCACTCATGCATAATTAAGAACCCTAGCAATGAATTCACATACTATCACCAACCTTAGATTTAGCTACTCATGTATAAATCGCAATCAACAAGCATAATTAAATCAAGAATCAATGAAAACATGTTGAATTGAATAAACAAAAGCAGTAAAATCGTGAAATACAAGTTACCAACAAAGATTGTCAATCTCCGGTGAATTGCTAACTCACAAGCAAGAATCGAGAATCAAAGATGCCCAATCTCTATGCTTAAGCTTCCAAATCAATAAGAAAAAGAGTCATATATGCTAATAATTCCTAGAACAAGCTCTGGAGAATTTGTCTCTCAAAATAAGGTGAAAAGGTATGAAAAACGACTAAAACAGGCGAAACTATATATAGCTGACGAAACGTGGGGGGCGAACCGCCTCAGACGCCAGGCGATTCGCCTGGGATGTCCAGGTCGGTGGCCTCCGAGATTTTGGCTTTGGTTTCCTTTTTGGACTCGATTTTGCCTTCTAGTGACCTTTAAGCCTTGAAACTCGTCCCCTAGGCCTCAGAACTCGTCTAGAAACTTCTAGATACACCACGGATGACCACGAAGCACCCAAACTTCATTCTCTTTACCATAGTTGCCCATCAAAAGTACATTTTTTACCTAAAAACCTGAAATATGCAAAGAAAAGGGAAACGTGACACTATTCTAATAAAATGCATTAAAATATAAGCTAAATTAACCCAAAGGATAGCTAAATTGGTGAAAAAGACTCGAATGAAAGTGTAAAATACACGTTCATCAAACTCCCCAAACCGAACCTTTGCTTGTCCTCAAGCAACTAAGCTAGACTCTAATGCAAAAAACCAATGCAACACAGAAAGTAGAGTCTCATGCCAAATGAAATGAACTAATCTATTGAATCTATCAAAAACTTATGAACAATGACCATACAAATCATATCATGGATATTGGTTGAAGAATGCCTCGATTGACTCATAAACATTCACATATGCACTATGTTAAACAAGCTAGTCTCTCGTAACATTCTCTACCTGGACCTAGTCAGTGACGATGAAATTAAACATGTTAAAATACGAATGGTTGTCCCGTGCCTATGAAACTGAGGACTTACTACTGTTCACCAAGTTAAAACTTTCCCTCAAAGAGGTCGAACCAATACTGGCTCTCATCAAACGAAGGAGGGTTCCCTAAAAGATCACACTCCCCTATTCTACCCATCTCTCAAGCAAAGTCATAAACTAATCACCACTTCCTGAATGGCAGGACGAGGGTGGTCTAGAACAGATGACACTCAAATAAACAAAAGGAAAACTTTACAACTCGATTACGAACATTACAATAATTGAAAAACGAGACAAACAATTTGCTAAACTGATTTTTGGCTTTCTTTGGACCCTTCTATGCTTTTTTGGGGTCTTTTCTTTTATTTTTTTGCTTTTCCAGATTTTTGGAAATTTTCGATTTTTTTTTTTTTTTAGCCAGCAGTAGCACAACGAGAAATAAATTCAATGACACACAAACGACCTCCCCAAACCTATTCGAAAGAATAGGTTAGAGAACAAACTTTACGAAAAAGAAAAACAAACTCACAACACTCAAAATCGAAAAACAAGTCATAATGATAGCATAACCCCTCCCCAAACCTATTCGTTAGAATAGGTTTCAAACAAAGGATCACACAATCTCACACTACTTCCTTCCTAGGCATTTAGCAATCTCAAAGCAAGGTGAAGACTTGTTGCCTCTTAGGTACATAATTACATGGGAAAACAACCACAAGACTCTAACATGCATCATCTTATTATAAAGGCCTCCGTGAACCACAGTAGAGAAAACACCACTAAGTGATGTCGAGACTACCAAGCTTAACTAAGTGCATATATAAATGTGACAAGCCAAGCGAGAGAAACCTCAAATAAATTCATAGAGATGAAACGCATGGTCAAAGGTCATAACTAGTTAATCTACCAATAAAAAAGTTCAAAAAATTTGGCAATAAACTCCACACAAAAACATGCAAAACAATACTAGGATGAATGTAGTGTATGCAACTAAATACTAAGAAAAAAAGCGGTAAACGTGCAAATGCAAACAAAGGGTTTCACGAGTTTATCATAAGCAAAACAAGTATAGAGATAGCTAGCGATAACCGCCCCGCCCAAACCTGAACGTCGTCGCTCGTCCCGAACGTCGAAAGTGGATTTAAGGTGAGAGATAACTTGTACCTGTAACCTATATGACTAAAGGAAACTCGTGAGAAACTAAAACGGGTGATAAAAGAAGTAAAAAGATCAATAATTTAGCATAATAGGAGAAAATTGGGTTTCCGAACGAAAATCCGGACCTCCGGGTTTCTGGACACCCGGGGCGAACCGCCCCAGGTGGGGGGCGATTCGCCTGGGGCGTCCAGAACGTCCCAGGCAGCCTGGAATTGCCAGGCGAATCGCCCCACGTGGGGGGCTGTTAGGAAACTTGTAATTTTGATGAGCAATTCACCATGCTAAATTAAGGAAAGTCCAGTAACTAGTACTCTTAAGGTCCATAGAAATTTAGAATTTTAAGGACATTGTAAAAGAGGAACGTTTGCTGAAGACTTAGAGTAGCTGCTTGATAGGTTAGTTTTACCGCTTATGATGTATCTTGTTTTCTGAAAAGAAATACAACCTATTGAAGCATTTGCTGATGATGTACTTTGTTTACACAAACAAACTATTGAAGCATTTAGAACCGTTCAGAAACTTAAAGAATTCGAAGATCTAAAGACTAGAAGATTTCTGAAGACTGGTATCTACAAAGGCACATGTTGCTCAGAAAGTGGAAACTTCAGCAACAGCATTGCATAAGTGAAAATCTAAACGACCGAGTAGGTTGTGCTTGCTGAAACTGAGACTGACCACTTGTTGATGAACATTTGTGACCTCTTGCTGAAAGTACTTGTATTTGCGCTCCAATGTTACTATTTGAATTTCATTCAAATGAGCATTAAATGCAAAGCATGCACGCGAAGGACATGAAGACTAGAAGACAAACAAAGGACGCTGCTAAAAGTACAAAAGCAAGATAGTAACATCTTAAGGAACAAAAGCTTTAGAATTTGAAATTCAAATGGCTCCTTATTTTCACTATAAATAGAGGTCATCCGGCAAAGAGTTGAAGTGTGTCAACAACGTGATCAAACTCTCACTGGTGCTTAAACTCACATACCCTTCAAACACTCTTTACTGCCATTGATCCGTTCCAAGACTTAAAGCTTGAAAAAGCTACTTGTGAAGAAGTAGAACTTACACGGCTAAGAAATTAGTTAAGTGTTCTTTCTTGCTTTCGAACAAGAACAAGTCTTGACACCAGAAACAATCAAACTTGTTTACCGCAAAGTATTCAAAGTTTTGTTTCTTAGATTACTTGTTGTAACTGAATAAGTTATAATTAAGTTATCTCATCCCAAACCTCTCTAACTGAAAATACACCCTTTCAGGCGTGATATTTAGGGGGAACTTAATCGGGCATAGTGTTGCTGATTAAAAGTCCCAAGTTTGTTGGAGAACAAGGTTTTGTTCTCTAGTTAGGTTGGAAACGAAGCAAGTGTGCTTTGGTTTTTGTTTGAATCGCTCTAGATAGGTGTTGTAAGGAACCTCAAACTTATCTTAGTGGATTCTGTCCTAGAAAGGACAAAGTGGATTAGTTGAGAGATTACGCCACTCTCAGATACCACTATAAAAAGTGTTCGTGTGATTTACTTACTGCATTTAGTTTTCAGCAAAGCATATCTATTTGTACACAGTCACTCACTTCACTTGCTGAAACTATCACTTACTGACAAAGCACTTATTGTATCAAAGACTTCCGCTCTCTGATTTTAAGTATCAGCAAAGCTAGTTACTGAGAAGTAACTTGCGCTTGCTGAGAAAGTTAAGTATCAGCAAACTCATTACTGAAAAGTAATAAGTACTTGCTGAGAAAGTTTTTAAACGACGAATGTTTGAAAAGACTATTCACCCCCTCCCCCTTCTAGTCTTTTCTTGTTGTTTAATGGGACCAACAAGTGGTATCAGAGCTGGAGGTTCTTTAACCTTCAGCACTGAACCTAGATCCCTTAGGTGCTTTCCGTAAATCACTCTCACTTGATCAGTTTGGTAGTCTTTTGCTGACAGGATGTCTTTAGGAGACGCTCCCTTGCTGAAGCTGGAAAACTACGAAAAATGGCGAAACAACATGATGCTACATCTTGAGGCCATTAGTGATGAGATGGTTACCTTCATTAGTGATGGACCTATCAAAATCACTAAAGTTGATAGAAGTTTTCCTCACAAAACCACAAAAGCTGGAAAGGAAACTATCTTATGCGAACTAGTGGATACTGTCGTTCCAAAACCAAGAGAGGAATGGACTTCCGACGAAGCCAAGAGATTCCGTCTTGTTGGCCAAGCAAGAAACATCATCATTCGATCAACTCCGGATACTATACAGTGCAAACTGTGGGGTGCTAAAACTGCTAAGGAAGCTTGGAAAATGGTTCAAGATCTTTGTGCTGGATCTGAAAAAAACCAAGGAAAACAAACTCGAAGTGCTGAAGTTAAAGTTCTAGAACTTTAAACAAGGTACAAATGAGTCACTAGAAGACTTGGACTTCAGATTCACAACTCTAGTTAGTGAAATGGCAACCTTGGGTGTTGGAAATCTTTACTCAGACTCTGAGAAGGTGAAAACCATCATCAGAAGTCTGAACCAGGAATGGATCCACACTCAGAACTTCTATTACAATCAAGGAATGCCAGACATTACACCAACAAAGTTGTTCTCTCATCTTGCTACTGTCAACTACGAGACAATGCAAAGAGAAAATGTGTTTGCTGAAAAATCGCAAAACATTGCTCTTGCTGCAAAGCCGTCATCTTCTGAAAAGAAGAATGATAAAGAGCCTGCTGATGAAAATGCTTTGGTTGTTAAAAACATGAAGAAATTCATCAGTAAGGAACTCGAAAGGCGAAAAGCAAAAGAGAAGCTGAAAAAGCATCTTGGTAACAACTACCATAAGTACAAGAATGAGATTGGCTCGCTGAACAAGCAAGCTCAACAAGCAACCTCATCAGAAGAACCAGCAGTTGGAAATGATCTCTGCTTTTACTGCAAAAAGCCAGGACACTTCAAAGCAAATTGTCCTATGCTGAAAGGCAAATCTGCTGAAAAGAAGAAGAAGTTCAAAAGAGCTTTTATTGCTGAAGAAAAGAAGAAGCTTCCAGCAAAAATTGATGCATTGTGCATTGATACTAGCTCCGAAGACAGTGAGGAAGAAAGCTCAGACACTGACGATGAAGAAGCCACTCTTGACGTAGAGATTGGCAAGGAAGTTTGTGTAATAGCTATGGAAGCTTATCCAGATGTGTCAAACTACGAGTTCTGCCTCATGGCGGTCAGGTAAACAATGCTACCTCTGACTCTGACTCAGAAAGTGAAGACGAGATTGACCTTGATAAGATTCAAGGAGAAATCGAAAGATTTGAGAAAACTCTTAGCAAACAGCAAGAGATACTACAGAATGCTGAAACTCTGACCAAGCAGACTACTGAAAAGCATGTCTTGATGAAAGAAGAGAGACAGAAGAAAAGGATGCTGAAATAAGGCGTCTAAAGAAGTTGATTGCTGAAGCTACAGAGAAGAATTCTCAAATGGCAATAGAATTGGAAGAGTATCAGTACTCAATTCTAAAGTTACTTGCTGAAATTCAAGAGATGAAAAGGATGAAAATCAATTTCAAATCTTATGCTGATGCAAGTAATACGCTGACTGAACTAAACTCTTATTTGAGAGATCCATCTCAGAAAGAAGGTTTAGGTGTAACGTATGAAGGTGATGACGTAATAATCTTGAGTAAAGACAAATCACCGATTTCCTTTGTACGTGCTACTGATAGTGGTCAACCAGAACTCTATCATTTTGGTCAATCTAAGGTTGCTGAAAAATGCAATCAAGTACCTACGACCGTAAAGCCCGCTGTTGCTACTCAAATAACAAGACTTTAAAAGGAAAACAGATTGCTGAAAAGCAAACTGTAAAGAAAAAGGATGTTGTAAAGCATTCCGCCAAACAAGTTGCTGAAAAGCAATTTGTTAAGTCAAAAGGCAAGATTACTAAAAGTAATCAGAAGACCTTTGCTGAGAAACCTGAAACAAGTAAGGTTGCTGACACAAAAGCTCAGCATTCTCCGAAAAGTGGACTCGGTTTCAAAACCAAGCAAAGTCAACTTTTTCACGAGTATAAGCAAAGTCAGCAAAGATACTTCAAAGAGATGAACAAAATCAAGCCTAAGAGTTCTGAAATGACTCAAAATGCTAGGGCTAGAAGGAACCTTGCTAGAAAAGAACTTACTAAAAAGTATGTTCAGCAAAAAGGTCAACCGAGCAAGACACCACATCAGAAAGTGGACTTGATCAGCACGAATCAAAAGTCTTTTGGCTCAAAACCTTCTAGTTCCTCAGCAAGTAGAAAACAAGTCAAAGTTGAAAAACTTAAGACTTGGGTTTCCACTGGACGCATTCTTGAACATGTTAATGGACATCCAATATTGGATAATTAACTTGTTTGCTCTTGATTGTGCCGACTTCAGCCACGGAGACAAACGATGCAATCTGGCACTTTGACAGTGGTTGTGACAAGAATAACCTTATAAACTATAGACGGTGGTCTAAAGTTCCAACAATAAGGTTTGCTGGTGGAGGCTCTGGTTCTACAAAAGGCTTTGGTGACGTGAAGTTAGGATGCATTACCATTACGGGAGTTCTTTATGTCAAAAATCTTAAGTTTAATCTTTTCAGCATGAGTCAGTTTGCTGACAAAGGATACTTCATCAAAATCAAAAGTGATGAATGTAAACTTATAGATTTCGAGACAAAGAAGGTTATTATGGTTGCAAGAAGATCAGGAGGCTTGTACACCGTAGATTGGTCTTCAGCAATCGTTGAAAAATGCCTTGTCTCAGATCACGATTGCCTTGCTGAAAAAGCATGGTTATGGCATAAACGAACAAGTCATCTAAACTTCAAGACACTGAATAAGCTGTCTAAAATGGCACTTGTAGTTGGATTACCTAAGGTCACTTTTAAGAAGGATGGTGTTTGCAATGCATGTCTGCAAGGAAAGCAAACCAAATCTTCTTTTAAGAACGAGGCAGTACCGTCAACTACAAAACCTTTACAACTCTTGCACATGGCCTTGTTTGAAATCTTCTTCAACAAGCTATGCTGGTAAGAAGTATGGTTTGGTGGTGGTAGATGACTATTCAAGATTCACTTGGGAAGTATTTATCAAGCAAAAATCTGAAACAAGGACTGAAATACCTAACTTGCTGAATAAGCTTGAAGTCATGAAAAATGACAAGGTAAAAGTCATAAGGACATACCATGGTACTGAGTTTGTAAACCAGTACATAACTGAGTATTGCACTTCAAAAGGCATACAACATCAGTTATCCTCAGTAAGGACACCACAACAAAACGGTGTTGTTGAACGGAAGAATCGTACCCTAAAAGAAGCCGCAAGAACAATGCTTGCTGACACTGAAATAAGAGTGTTCCTGTTACACTCAAAACAGATGTCTGATTACTAAGGAATACAACAAAACTCCATATGAGTTGTTTGTTGGTAGACCTCCTAATATCACTCATCTAAGAGTATTTGGTTGTAAGTGTTTCGTTCTTAATAACGGTAGAGAATACCCAAGAACATTTCAACCAAAGGCAGACGAAGCGATATTTCTTGGTTACTCCTTGCATAGTAAAGCTTATAGAGTTTACAACAAAAAGGCACAAAAGATCGAAGAATCAGTGCATGTTGTATTCTACGAAAAGACACAAGGAGTGCCTGCTGAAGAAGAAATATCAGAATGTATGAAAAAGCTAATCATACATGAGCAAAGAACTGAATCTAATGCTAGCAAAATCAAGTCAATTGAACTAAATGATGATTTTGACAATGACTCTCCTCCCCCAAGTTATGACAAGATAAACGTAGTTCACGACAAAGAATTTCCAGCAAAAGACGCAGTTGCTCCGGAAGTTGCTGAAACTACGCAACCTCCCGTGCCTGCTGAAACAAGCAGTTGCTGATGAACCGATCTCAGCAGAGACACAAAATCCCAGTAGTACTGAACAAGTACATGTTGAAGAGTCACATGCTGATGAGCAAACATATCCTGGTCCAACAATCAGAAAACCTGTTAATAAATGGATTAGAGATGAGTCTTATGCACCAGTTGCAAGATTGGATGCAATTAGGCTTTTCTTGGCCTTTGCTGCTCACAATGACTTCATTGTTCACCAAATGGATGTTAAAAGTGCATTCTTGAATGGTGAACTTGCTGAAGAAGTCTACTTAGAACAACTCCCTGGCTTTGAACTTCCGTCAGAAACCAAGATGGTATACAAGCTTCAGAAAGCTGTATATGGTCTAAAGCAAGCACCAAGAGCTTGGTATGATACCTTGGCTAAGTTCTTGCTGGATAATGGTTTGAAGAAAGGTGAAGTTGATAAAACCTTGTTTACCATGAACCATGATGGTAAAATACTCTTAGTTCAAATTTATGTGTATGATATAATTTTTGGATCTAAGGACAAGCAACTTTGTGATGATTTTGCCAAACTCATGACAAACAAATTTGAAATGAGTATGATGGGAAAATTGAATTATTTCCTAGGATTGCAAGTCAAGCAACTCAAAGATGGAATATTCATAAATCAAGCAAAGTATGCGAAAGAAATGCTCATAAAGTTTAGGATCAAAGAGGAAGAGAAGCCTGAAAAGATCCATATGAGTGTTGGTACCAAATTGGGCTATACTAAAGAAGATAAAAGTGTTGAAGAACACAAGTATAGGAAGCTCATTGGTTCCTTGATGTATTTGACAGAAAGTAGACCTCACATTCAGTATGCTGTTTGTGTGTGTGCAAGATTCCAATCTGATCCAAGAGAATCACACTACAAAAAGGCACTTAAGATACTGAAATATGTCAAAGGTACAGTCAATGTTGGATTATGGTATCCTAAAGATTCTGGACTTGAATTGGTTGGTTATTCTGATGCTGATCATGGAGGATCAACTCTTGATAGAAAAAGTACCTCAGGAAGTTGTCAGTTTTTGGGTACTAGATTAATATCATGGTTCAGCAAGAAGCAAACCTGTGTTGCCAATTCATCTACTGAATCTGAGTACATTGCGGCTGGTTGTTGCACAGCTCAAATCCTATGGATTCAGCAACAATTAAGAGATTATGGTATTTCTGCAAAGGAAACACCAATCTTTTGTGATAATACGAGTGCCATTGCTATCACGCAAAATCCGAAGTTTCACTCAAGGACAAAACACATTGATATTAGACATCATTTCATTAGAGATCATGTGGAAAAGGGAGATATTGAGGTTGTCAAAGTGGGTACTGATGATCAACTTGGTGACATCTTTACCAAGCCCCTACCAGATAATAGATTCGCAATGCTAAGGTATAACCTTGGATTGATTGAATTACCTCAATAAAGGATACAATTGGCAGAATGCTGAAACAGGTATTTAGCAAGTCAAAGTATTCTTACGTAATTAAAAGCTCCTTCCACTAATTTCTTCTAAGAAATGATAGGTCACTACATGATTGCTGAAACAGGCATGTTAGGAAACTTGATCACTTGCTGAGACAGGCACTCAGTAAGAGAAAAACCTTAAAGATTGCTGAAACAGGTATTCAGACAATCAAAGATACTGAAACAGGTATTCAAGTATCGAGGGAATATTCTGAGACGGGAACTCAGAAAAGAGCAAAACTCATTTCTCAGATTTTAACAAAAGATATCTCACGCAAGGCCTTATTCATTTTATAACTACTCGCCCTAAGCAAGTGAGCATGCTAGACACAATGGAATTCTACAATAATGCAGAAATCCAGTCCCTTACTGATAGTAAAGGAGTCACTGAAAAAGTGATCTTTTCTACAGTTCAAAACACGCAAATCGTCCTGAAATGGACTGATTTAGCAGAAATCTTTCAGATTCCAACCACTGGAACTGAAGATGACATCACTGCCACTGATTAAGAGATAGAAGCCTTCTACAGTGATGTCAGAAATGTGAAAATGAAGAAAGGAGAGATTGCTCCCGTGACTTGGACAAAGCACGTTAAGAGGAAGCATCTCTGCCATTCACTTGGTCTAGTAGCTCTGCTACTAATCAAAGTCTTAGACTCCCAAGTTGGAGGAATAGACCAAGTAGGCTTCAGAAGGTGACCGCTGTTGATGCATATCTATGAGAACAAAACGGAGCTCAACTGGGCAAAGTACATTTTCAACAGACTTGTTGATTGTGTTACTAAGTTTAAGGTCAAGGTTGAAGACAACAAGGTCTCACCTACCTTCCCAGTCAAGTATGGACTGAAGATATGCTTTATCCTTGAACACTTCAGGATTCAGCTGAGAAACCCATTGCCAATCAAGAAATCTGTATGCAATGTGGGAAGAGCCTTCTACAAGCAAAATGTACCTAAGACTGCTGGCAAGAAACTGGAAAAATCAAAGAAGACAACAGCTACAAATGTTGTCAGCACAAGCCAGCAAGAAAGGTATACAACAGCTGCAGATGTCACCACTCAGCAAGTTAGAGATGAAACTGATGTAGATGGTGATAGAGATGAAACTGCTGTAGATGGTGATCATGCAAACACCACTACACCCGTTGCTGAAAATGCAACTACTGACGCCTCTGCTGGGAAACTGGAAAAATCTAAGAAGAAAAAGAGGAAGGCTGATGATGACACTCAGACTGCAGCGTCATCAGCTAACCCCGCCCGCAAGAGAAAAAGGACAAATAACCCAAGAAAGAAAACACTCACTCGCAAGTCAGTACCAATTGTCCATGATCTCTCGGACGATTCTCAAGCAGTTGATGAAAAGCAAACTCCAGTAGATGTTGACAAGGTGGTTACTGAAACCTATGTCAGCAACGTTGAAGTGTTTGCGGAAGCCTTCAACAATCAACTTAATGTTGATTCGACTACTGAGAATAGACCACAAGGCAATGGAAATGAAATTCCTGCCACAATACCAGATATCTACATTGTAGATAATCTTGATGATCAGACTCTGGAACCAGTGACTGGCTTCTGATATAAGAACCGCGACACTTGCTGAAGCTGCCATTGCTGAAAAGATGGTTGTTGAACAAGCAACTCATCAAGTTGCTGAAGAACCAGTTGCTGAGACCGCAATGGTTCAAGTCCCAGAGGTTGCTGAAACAACACAAGAAGTATTATTCGACGACGCATCTCGTGATGCTGAGAATACTGGCCCCAGTTCACCAAAGACATCAATTGATAAAGTTCAGCTTGTGCTGGAAGAAATAAGCCATCAAATGGAGTTGGATATTGAAGAAACATCCAACAAATCAATCGATGTTTTTATGACAAACAGTGAGCTTAAGGGTCAAGATGCTTCTGCTCAACTTATCATTTCAGAGACAAGGGAGATTGCTGAAACCGCACAGCTTTCTCAAATAGAGCAAGCAAAGAAGTCTGCTGAAGAAACAGTCCCAGAAACTGAAGAAGCTGTTATTGCTGAAAGGACTGAGCCACAACCTGTCCTTCTTCAGCAGGTAGTTAACTCAACAATAAGCAAATCTTCACTTTCTGAAACTCAATCTTTTGCTAAAATTATGATTTCTCTACAGACTTCTCAAGATGCAAGTCAGACGGTTGCTTAAGCCTCTGCACCAGAATCAACACTTCCTGCTCAGCAGGTAGTCAAATTTTTTGGTAATACAACTAAGTTTGACAACTTAGTACTTGTATCTAACTCACATTTATTTCAGGATGAACAAATGGAGGATGCTTCTCAAGCTCCTCAAGGAATGGAAATTGTACCAGCACAAACATGTGTGCAACATGAGCTTGCTGAAACTCAGCAGGTAAATCATGTTTCAGCTTTGGACTCTAAGACAATTATCCAAACCTTTCCTGAACAAAATGTTATTCTTTTTCAGGCTCAAAAGTAGACCACTGAAGTGGTTCACATCACTGAAGATCCAAAAGTGAGTTCTGAGGAACTTTACTTAGACTTCAAGATAACTACCTTGTCAAGAGTTGCTAAGTCTGTCAGCAACTGGCAAAGGCACAGAAGGGTGGACTTTTCTGACCTTCATCTTCATCTATCAAACGAGAAAAAGAGGTCCTCTTTGCTGAAGCTTGAGACCTTTGTCCAGTCTATACTTCCGGAAGACATGTCATATTCTCAGCTAATGAGCTCGAATCTGATTGCTCAAATCAGAGAGAATATGAAGGCCAAATTTAAGAGTGCCTCTCCAGCTGAACAAGCTGTGATGCTCAAGGGTTCTTTTGTACCTGTGGTGGCTGATCCCCACAAAATCAATGAAGAAGAGGAAGTTACGAGTATTGCTTTGTACAAGCATCTCGAATTGGTCATACTAACAGATGATGATGAAGAGGAAGAAGATGAAAACATCCCAACTGATCCCAGTGATGATGAAGGGAAAGATTCTAAGGATAAAAAGGACGACGATGATGACAATCAAGGTTCAAGTCCTGATGCTGGTGGACTCAAACTGACAGTTGCTTAAACTGAGAATCAAGACATTCAGCAAGCTGAACAAACACCAACTCAGCAAGAATCTCAACCTGCTCCTACTGAACCAAGTACTCAAGCACCTGTACAAGGCGCTGATAGTGAGGAAGAATACGCCAGAAAGCGAGCCGCTTTGAAACTTGGCAAAGGTAAGCTTTCTGATGCCGAGTTATCTTTACTCGATGCCAAGGTCACTGATACAAACCTTGATGATGAAGAAGAATTGGATGAAGATTACCAAAGAGCACTTCAAAATAGTCTCCAAATTCATGCAAGGCATACGCAGAATTTGGGTATTGCTCAATCTTCAGGAGTAAAGCCACAGGAAGTCCTCTCCCTTCCACTTACTACTGGTGAAACTCCAACAATTGAGTCTCAAACGTTGCCCTCAACAACTACTCAATTAAAACTTACTACTGGTGAAACTCCAGTCGTTGAGTCTGAAGCGTTGCCATCAGCAACCACTCAACCAGAAAGGAATGAAGCTGCTGATTTAGGTTCCAAGGTTGCTGGCCTTGATGAATCTGAAGATGAAGATGATCTTTCAGCAAATGAGGATGATAATTCAATGAAAGACCCCAAAGTGGTTGAAATCCCTCCTCCTGACTACGTACATGATGTAGGAGATGACTTGAGAAGTCAATTGCTGTTACAAGACGATCAATTTGCTTCTGAGCTCAAAGCTCATTCCTTGACCCCAAATTTAGTGCCGTTTCCACGTGTGGAGGATTTCACTCCAAGAATTTTGGCACTTATGGAAGTCCACAAAGCCTGCAAAGCACAAGATGATGCACTGCTTGCTGAGAGTCCGCTTGACATCGGAAAGATATTGGCTACTGTGCTAAAAAGCACTACTACACTTAGAATAGCTCAAAAAGACATCAGTCTTTACCACAAAAGCTATGAAGAAGATGTAAGTCAAGCACTCCGGTTGGCAAAGTCTGCATTAGTCAAGGCTCAGACTTTCATTGAAGATAAGGTCGCAACAGAGCGCAGACATGAGGAGAATATGGTGAGTATTAAACAAGAATTGTCAAAGCTGACCTATGATTAGCAAGCAATCATTATGAAATACAACAGCTTAAGCACTCTTGCTGAAAATTGCAATGAGTTCTTCTCTTTGCACATTACTCCAATGATGCAATCCATGTCTAAGGGGGAAGATAAGCAAAAGAGATCTTCAAGGAAGAAACCCCCTACCCCAACTAAAGTGCCACTGACCATAGAACCTCTTGCTGAAAGAGAGGAAAGTTCTAAAAGACAAGCAGATTCTGAGTTGAATTCAGCAAGTCCGAAAAAGAGAAAAACTGCTGCTGAAACTCAAGAATTCTTTCATACTGAAAGTCATCAAGTTCCGATTAATGAAGATGATGATGATGATGACAATAACAGCCTTAACTCCGTCTGGCCATTCAAAGCATTTCTCTTCTGACTCAAGATCTTTAGCAAGAGATCAAGACAATGCAAAGTCAAGAAGAAGAAGACAAAGACAGGAAGAAAAGAGGCTGGCCAGCATTGCTATTGGCTCCGGCATTGAATATACAAAGACCAACAATGATGAAACCACTCAGAATGTGATCAGAAACGTTCATGGTTGCTGGATCTTAAAGCAGGAAGACTTGCTGGTAAATGACTTCTTTCCAACTGCTATACTGAACCAAATGTTTACTTGGATTGATCTCAAGGTGAAAAGAAAAGAAAGGGCTGAGTCCCTACCAAGAAATATTGCTGGGAGATGGCTGAATCTGGAAGTCTCAGTAAGAAGAACTTCAATTGGTAAGTCCATAAGACAAGAACCTGATTTGATAAAACCAATTGGTGTTGCCTATTACTCTGACCCTGTGACCAAGAAAACAAAGAAGAAACTTGGATTGATACCTTATGAGTATTTCTATCTCACTGCTAAGGATCAAGAAGAAGATCTTCTCTGGTTAAGGAAGATTCATCCTATAAGCATTTCAGATACACAACTTCTCCATGCCAGCAATTGGGGCATGCATTTGTGGGTAGTTCACTACATGGAAATGAATGCTGAAAAGCATTATCATACCGCCTGCAAAAATGCAAGGATTCTTCAACTACAAGTCCGTAAGCTACTTGAAGATTACGCAAAGGAGTGTATTGATTTCACTGCACTTGCTGAGAAGAGTGTAAGAGAGATTTTGAGAAAATCCTCTAAAACAGCTTAACTCTCTGTAATAGTTCTGTTCAAGTTTTTATTTGCTGATTTTATGTAGTTATCTCTGTTCTTTCCTGTAAACTTACTGAAAGATAACTATCAGCAATGAAGCTTTTAACTCTTATTGGTTTTGATTATGCAATTTACTTATGCTTACTGTTTAATTATTCAAGTATGCTTGCATTAATCAACTGATTTATTCAACATCAGAAACCTCTAAAAGGGTAACAATTAATTTAGCCATGGATTGCTAACATCAAAAAGGGGGAAATTTGTTAGGAAACTTGTAATTTTGATGAGCAATTCACCATGCTAAATTAAGGAAAGTCCAGTAACTAGTACTCTTAAGGTCCATAGGAATTTAGAATTTTAAGGACATTGTAAAAGAGGAACGTTTGCTGAAGACTTAGAGTAGGTTCTAGATAGGTTAGTTTTACCGCTTATGATGTATCTTGTTTTCTAAAAAGAAATACAACCTATTGAAGCATTTGCTGATGATGTACTTTGTTTACACAAACAAACTATTGAAGCATTTAGAACCGTTCAGAAACTTGAAGAATTCGAAGATCTGAAGACTAGAAGATTTCTGAAGACTGGTATCTACAAAGGCACATGTTGCTCAGAAAGTGGAAACTTCAGCAACAGCATTGCATAAGTGAAAATCTAAACGACAGAGTAGGTTGTGTTTGCTGAAACTGAGACTGACCACTTGCTGATGAACATTTGTGACCTCTAGCTGAAAGTACTTGTATTTGCGCTCCAATGTTACTGTTTGAATTTCATTCAAATGAGCATTAAATTCAAAGCATGCACGCGAAGGACATGAAGACTAGGAGACAAACAAAGGATGCTGCAGAAAGTACAAAAGCAAGATAGTGACATCTTAAGGAACAAAAGCCTTAGAATTCGAAATTCAAACGGCTCCTTATTTTCACTATAAATAGAGGTCATCCGGCAAAGAGTTGAAGTGTGTCAACAACGTGATCAAACCTTCACTTGTGCTTAAACTCACATACCCTTCAAACACTCTTTACTGCCATTGATCCGTTCCAAGACTTAAAGCTTGAAAAAGCTACTTGTGAAGAAGTAGAACTTACATGGCTAAGAACTTAGTTAAGTGTTCTTTCTTTCTTTCGAACAAGAACAAGTCTTTACACCAGAAACAATCAAACTTGTTTACTGCAGAGTATTCAAAGTTTTGTTTCTTAGATTACTTGTTGTAACTGAATAAGTTATAATTAAGTTATCTCATCCCAAACCTCTCTAACTGAAAATACACCCTTTCAGGCGTGATATTCAGGGGGCACTTAATCGAGATAGTGTTGCTGATTAAAAGTCCCAAGTTTGGTGGAGAACAAGGTTTCGTTCTCTAGTTAGGTTGGAAACGAAGCAAGTGTGCTTTGGTTTCTGTTTGAATCGCTCTAGATAGGTGTTGTAAGGAACCTCAAACTTATCTTAGTGGTTTCTGTCCTAGAAAGGACAAAGTGGATTAGTTGAGAGATTACGCCACTCTTAGATACCACTATAAAAAGTGTTTGTGTGATTTACTTACTACATTTAGTTTTCAGCAAAGCATATCTATCTGTACACAGTCACTCACTTCACTTGCTGAAACTATAACTTACTGACAAAGCACTTATTGTATCAAAGACTTCCGCTCTCTGATTTTCAGTATCAGCAAAGCTAGTTACTGAGAAGTAACTTGCGCTTGCTGAGAAAGTTAAGTATCAGCAAACTCATTACTGAAAAGTAATAAGTACTTGCTGAGAAAGTTTTCTGGAGACGTCTTTTTCCTCCCAAAACGCAAAATTATCATCTTAAAACCTATTTTATCACCAAAAACATACGAAAACATAAAATAAAACACAATGACATGCTCAAAACAACAAAATACATCGTACTTATCCTTAAGTAGAGGTGGGAAAGGTTAGTTCGAGATGATCAACCTCCACTTGATCACTAGGAAGCTCGAAGTATGGTTTCACTCGTTGCCCATTCACTTTGAAAGTATTGCCCGTCTTTGGATCCAAGAGTTCTACAGCTCCATGGGGAGCAACTTGGACAATCTCGTATGGTCCATCCCAACGAGTACGGAGCTTTCCAGGAAATAGACGAAGGCGAGAATTAAACACCAAAGCTTTTTGACCAGGAATAAGTTCCTTACGTACTATACCACGATCATGATACTTCTTGGTACGCTCCTTGTAGATCTTGACGTTCTCATAGGCACCGAGGCGTAATTCATCAAGCTCATCAAGTTGTAACAACTATTCTTCGCCAGTTTTTCCCAAATCAAGATTTAACTCTTTAATAGCCCAATACGCCTTGTGTTCCAATTCCACGGGAAGATGGCATGCTTTCCCATACACAAGTCTATACGGAGTGGTTCCAATCACCGTCTTGTAGCTAGTTCTATACGCCCAAAGCTCATCATTCAATTTTCCAGCCCAACCTTTCCTACTAGGCTTCACCACTCGCTCGAGAATCTTCTTAATCTGACGGTTGCTAACTTCAACTTGTCCCGAAGTCTGTGGATGATATGGCGTAGCTGATAGTGTATATGTCCTAGAGACAGTCTTTACTAAGGGCATAGTGCCCTTAGAGAGGACATATATGTACGATTACACAGGTCAACGTAATATCATATATGTTTGTTGCTTTTACTATTGAGTATCGCTTTCATATTTATATTACACCAGGCATGCAGCATGTCATATCTCAATTACTATCTGTATTGATATTAAACATGTCCCCTCGGATAGATGACCGATCACACAGATAGTGGGAGCTATGTGAGTTATCATCTATCCCAAACTCTCCCTAGTCGAGGTTCATCTCGGATGTGGGGGTCTGAATGAACCAGACGAGACTAGTATGCGTGGAGATTATACTTGTTGGAGCAAGTGTGAGCCGATCCCACGGCCACGGAACGGATTGTTGGACAAACGAGAAACGTTCCCATAACTGCGCATAGTTGTTCGAAGAAGCTTTATCGAACAATGGAAGTACCCACCGGACACTCCCATCGATGTATACTCTACACCGAAGTCTCTATGGGAACCGGTGAGTTGTCGAAGTGATGCAAGTCGTCCTTTGTACTTACAGGACTTTATCATCACATTTGTTGCCCCATATCCTTGGTGGACCCGTCGATGTCAGCTCCGAATAAGCAGCTGACCTAAGACACGATCCAGGATTATGGCTACATACAAATGGGGGTGATAAGTGATTCTGTGAAGGATTCATCTCTCAAGTGTAGCACAGGACAGCACTGCTCATAGTCTGCATAGTTGTGTTGGTAAAGTCACTGGCCAGTGCAAATGATATATTATGATGGTCATAAGTATATCTTAACCAAGCAACTCCCTGAGACGCCCGTGGATGTATTATTGGGATAGACACCTCATCGATCCTAGACACATTCAAGCAAGTCAGATGAAGGGACGTTACCATCGCTGGCGTTGAGCGCAACAGGCTTCGCAACGAAAGGGTGAGCTTTGAGAAACCTCTCAAACGTCCTCACGTATTAATATTGCAAATGGAACCGTCTAGGAATTCCATGTTGCCTAGTCTAGGACTTGCTTAATACGATGAGGCCCTATGGGTCACACTATGTGGTGATTCAGCTTATCAGAATATCCTTGAAGATGGAATCGCAATTAATTTGGAATTAATTGTGATTGATGGATTATAATTGATTTGGAATTAATTATAATATTTGGTGGCTCAATTACTGATTTGGAATTATTAATTGAATTGGCTAATTAATTGTATTTTATGTAAATACAATTAAAGATTATATTTTGAAAATATAATGGAGGTTTGATTTGAAAGGATATGTTAATTTAGAATTAACATATGCACTTGGGCAAAATCTACTTGGAGTTTGAATTGCCTTAGAAATATAAGTGGGTCCTAAAATTGGGACCCACCTCCCGTAGGACAAGGCGCGCGCGCGCGTGGCTGGGTAAGGGGAAGGAGTTCGACTCCTTCCTCTATTAGAAGTCCAAGGGATAAGTTAGATTTTCCTGATTGAGTTTTAATTTGATTGGAAATGAATCTAGACTTGATATTGGTGTCCTTGTGCGATAATAATTAGATTCTTATTCCTTTACGAAGTCTAATTGCTTATGCTTTAGGCTTCTATAGACTACTATATATAGTAGACTATTAGAGAGCTTTTGACACACAGTTTCAGACATAGACTTTCACAGTTATTCTACCCAGTTTTCTTAGAGAAAATAAAAAGATCTCCCCTCCACTTAGCCACCCGCGCGTGCCACCTCACCATAGGAATCGCCGCCCCGTCTTCTTCGTCACACAAAGAATATCTTAGCATTCTTCTGATAGGCTGTTCATCCGTGGATACTAAGGTTGAGGTTCTAGGAGCTGGAAACTAACTCTTATTGTCTTGCAGATATACAGAGTATTGTAGATATCTTCGACTTTGACGAAGGAGAAGATACACCGAAATATTACGAAGACTTGGAAGCTGCTTTGGAAGTAAGGTTTGTCTTCTAATTGACGTGTTTATATATATACGACATATGCATAATCAATTAACCTGTATGTTAAGAAAATTTTTGAAATTCCGCTGCGTACCCTAGGAGTAACTCTGATCATATTTTCTTACAGTGGTATCAAAGCCAGGTTAATTGATTATGTATATACATATATATTGTATGATTTTGTAGATATGTGGATGCAATTGATTCTATGATTAATTCGATTTTCAAAAGTTTTGTTTTTATATAAATTTAGAATTTATATTTTTCAAAAAAAAAAAATTATAATATATATATATTTTTTTGGACCGGACCGCCTGCGTGACGCAGGCGGCGGGCGCCTGCGGCACCGGAGGCGCCGTGCCCGCGGCACGGGCGCTAGGCGCCCGTGTGCCGCATGCACCCGGGGCCTGAGGATTGAATTTTATATTTGGAATATAAATATGATTTAATTATAATTGTTTTAAACTAGAGGGCTTATTTGTAATTTATCAATTTATTGTTTATTGCAAATTAGTCCTTCTACTTTTGAATTTTAGATTTAACACCTCCAAGGTTTTTAAAATTACAATTAAGTCCTTCGGGTTTTCGAAAATTGTTACTTGGTCAATAGAATTTTCGATTATTCAATCTAGTCCAAATTTTCAATTATTTCATAGAGATTATAAGTATGGGATTATAATTTTCATCATGAAATTATGAAGTCATTTGTCATCTACATAGGCTACTACTTGTTTCATATGCTCTATATGCTATTGTTTGACAATGCATGTTTAAATACCAAGTATTTTACATTCCGTTCGACCGCTATGCATGCGAGGGTAGGCAGCGCCCTCTTATATGTCGGACCGCATATTTATGTATGGGTAGGCGGCACCTATTATGTGCTTGACCGCGTTTAGAACTAGAATGTATAGGCGGCATCCATTACGTGTAGACCGTTCATGCATGATGGGTAGGCGGCGCCCTTATTTGTTTGTAGATGACTGATAACAACCCTCAAGCTACAAGCCCCAACCAATATAAGTACATAAATATATATATGTATGTATTTCTGAGATGCTTTCCATAGGGTGCTTTAATTCTGAACTTTCATTGCGTTTTCTTGTATTGGCGACCTCGTCTTACAAACTCGCAGTGATCGTCAGATTAGAGTAAGCCTATGGTTATGACTTACTGCATATTGTATCTAGCGACCTCGATAGGTACAGTATGTAGGGCATCGGGTTAAATTAGATTTAACAACCAAGAGTTGCGTGACGCAATTGGATAGTCCTACCGGTCATATTATGCTATGCGACCAGCCCCCGTTGGAGTATAGCATAATATGGATTTGGATCTTGGCCACTACGGTAACATGTTGGACATTACCCGTATGCTTGTTGTGGGGGCAAGCATATGTGAAAATAGTGGGAGCTAAACAACTAAAGGACCTTGTTGTTTAGTTATGTTAACTGTGTATTTAGAAATAATATTTCAATAGTTGATTTATTATTTTCGTTCTATATTATTTCTCCTTAGGATATTAGAAATGGCGAGTGTCTCGCTCCGTGCTGTCTTGGAGAAGTAAATTTTGACCGGACCAAACTTCCTAGATTGGATCAGGAATGTACGTTTGGTGCTGAGGTACGAAAGGATTGAGTATGTCTTGGACGAGGTCATTCCCGTGTGCCCCGAAAATCAGACTGCCGATCAGGTTGCTGATGAATGTGTATTTTACACTTTCATTCGAGTCTTTTTCACCTAATTTAGCTATCCTCTATGTTAATTTAGCTATATTTTAGTACATTTTATTAGAATAGTGTCACATTTCCCTTTAGATTTTATTTTACAGGTTTTGGTTGAAATTCGGAGATTTACGGGCAATTAAATTGAAGTCTACAAGGAATTGGTGTTCCAGAAGCATATTTGGAGTATCTGAAGGTTTCCGGATAGGATTTGGAGTCTAGGGGTCGAATCTGGAGGTTAGAAGGCCATTAGAAGTCTGAAACCGAGTCCGAAAAGGTGAAGAAATCCAAATCCGCGTCGAAAAACGCGGAAATTCCGCGAAATACTGGGGGGCGAACCGCCCCAGAAGTTTTTCGGGCCTATATATAGTTGCGAGTTTTCTCTCCGAAAATCATATCTTTCCAAGCCTACTTTCTCACCTCTCTCTATAGTTTTAGGTAGGAACCTCCCGGGGCCTGTCCTGGGAGTTCCATATCTTAGGGGATACTTTTTCATAGCAGATTGGAGCACGTAGGATCACAATCATCCGGAGATTGACAACCTTCGGTAACTTTGTATCTTACAACTTTTATCTACTTATTTTATATTCTTTCAATATGTTTTCTTCTATGATTGCTATTGATTGCATGCACATTATGAGTAGCTAAATTTATCGTTGGTGGTAGTATGTGAATTCTTAGCGAGGGAAGATAATCATGCTAATGGCTATATCGCGCATTATACTCCGTGTCATTGCTTTATTTCGTTGATGAGTGGAAACCAAAATTCTCGTATGTTGTATTGATCATTATGCACACTTAGACACTTGTCGGCCAATCAGACCAAATTATCTTCGTAGTGTTGAATGATTACGGAACACAATAGGACGTTAGTTGTTGACAAGTCAGACCCATATTATCTTCGTAGTGCTTAATACTTACAACAGGACCCAAGATTCATTCAAAGATCTCTATGCAAGACCGAGGAATTTATGCATGATTATCGACCCATTATGTTAAGAAGGACCATACTATCACCAACCTCCATTATCTGCTTGAAAACCCCCTATTGCTTTCTATCTGCTGTTTTATATTTTCTTGTTAAACAGATAAAGCTAGTTATAGTCCTGACAGAACGACACTCTAGTCATTCTACTACTACACTACGGTTTTCGTTGTACTTGTGGATTGCCTTTGGCTAAATAACAAATTTATTTGACTGAACCGGGACTGACAATCTCGCGTTCATCAAATTGGCGCCGCTGCCGGGGACTATACTCTGTTAGGAAACTTGTAATTTTGATGAGCAATTAACCATGCTAAATTAAGAACAGTCCAGTAACTAGTACTCTTAAGGTCCATAGGAATTTAGAATTTTAAGGACATTGTAAAAGAGGAACGTTTGCTGCTGACTTAGTTTGGTGTTAGATAAGTTTTTTCATTTGTGGATGACGTATCTTGTTTTCTGAAAAGAAAATGAGTTATTGACACATTTGTGGATGACGTATCTTGTTTTCTGAAAAGAAAATGAGTTATTGACACATTTGTGTATGACGTATTTTATTTTCTGTAAAGAAAATAATTTATTGACACTTTAGCTTATGATGTATCTTATTTTCTGAAAAGAAAATAACCTATTGAAGCATTTGCTGAAGATATATTTTGTTTATTACAAACAAATTATTGAAGCAAATATAGAAACCGGTCAGAATCTTGAAGACTTTTTGAAGATCTGAAGACTTGAAGATTTCGAAGACTTGAAGACTTGAAGATTGCTAAAGACTGGTAAGGCACGTGTTGTTCAGAAAGTGGAATTTTCAGCAACAGCATTGCATAAGTGAAAATCTGAAAGACAGAGTAGGTTGTGCTTGCTGAAACTGAGAATGAACACTTGCTGATGAACATATGTGACCTCTTGCTGAATGTACGTGAATTTGCGCTCCAATGTTACTGTTTGAATTTTATTCAACAGAGAATTAAATGCAAAAGCATGCACGCGAAGGACATGAAGACTAGAAGACAAACAAAGTTGCTGCTGAAAGTACAAAAGCAAGATAGTGACATATTAAGGAACAAAAGCCTTAGGATTTGAAATTCAAACGGCTCCTTACTTGCACTATAAATAGAGGTCATCCGGCAAAGAGTTGAAGTGTGTCAACAACGTGATCAAACTCTCACTTGTGCTTAAAACTCACAAACCTTCAAACTCTCTTACTGCCATTGATCCGTTCCAAGACTTAAAGCTTGAAAAAGCTACTTGTGAAGAAGTAGAACAAACTCGGCTAAGAAATTAGTTAAGTGTTCTTTCTTTCGAACAAGAACAAGTCTTGACACCAGAAACAATCAAACTTGTTTACTGCAAAGTATTCCAAGTTGTGTTTCTTAGATTACTTGTTGTAACTGAATAAGTTATAATTAAGTTATCTCACCCCAAAACTCTCTAACTGAAAATACACCCTTTCAGGCGTGATATTCAGGGGGAACTTAATCAAGCATAGTTTTGCTGATTATAAGTACCAAGTTTGGTGGAGAACAAGGTTGAGTTCTCTAGTTTAGGTTGGAGACGAAGCAAGTGTGCTTTGGTTTCTGTTGAATCGCTTTAGATAGGAGATTGTAAGGAACCTCAATCATATCTTAGTGGATTCAGTCCTAGAAAGGATAAAGTGGATTAGTTGGGAGATTACGCCACTCTCAGATACCACTCTAAAAGCGTTTGTGTGATTTACTTACTGCATTTAGCTTTCAGCAAATTATATCTGTTTGTACACAGTCACTCACATCACTTGCTGAAACACCTTACTTGCTGAAAAAGCACTTATTGTTTCAAAGACTTCCGCTCTCTGATTTTAAGTATCAGCAAACCGAGTTACTGGAAAGTAACTTACGATTGCTGAGAAAGTTAAGTATCAGCAACCTCATTACTGAAAAGTAATAAGTACTTGCTGAGAAAGTTTTAAACAACGAAAGTTTGAAAAGACTATTCACCCCCCCCCCCCCTCTAGTCTTTTCTTGTTGTTTAAAGGGACCAACATACTCCTTTTTTCTGTTTAATTTGTTTATATTTACAGCTTTCGAATCCTAATTCTACTAGTTTTAGTTTTCCTTTTTAATCTCTCTCTGATACTGCTTTCCTAGTCTGTTTCTAATTCTCCTTTCCTAGCCTTAGTAGTATTCGATATCTAGAAATATTCTCGATTTTCGAAATTTCTAACGAGGCTAATTTTTTGTTTTGAGTTACTCTTACTACAGACATACTCGTATGATGTCCATGCGCGCTCGCATGACACCCCAATTCTCGCAGGTGAGGAGAGGATCATCCATATACCTGGAAGACGAGTTAAGGAGGTATGAGGTGACGGAGTCCATGGTGAGGTACTTACCGAGGTACGAAGATGGAGTAGGGATGGACCCATGGAGCTTCATTCGATCCTATGAGGAGGAAATAGAAAGAATTCCACCAGAAGGGTTTACTAAGGACCAATTGTGCAGAAAGCTATTTTCTTTTGCTCTTGGGTATGAGCCGAGGCATTGGATTGCAAGGTTTGAACCAGGATCGCTGAAAACTTGGGGCCAAGTAGTAGAGGAGTTCTTGGCGCGGTTCATGCCTTATCATGAGACGATTGCCTTACGTGATAGGATCCGGATCCAATATTTCGAGCAAGGAGAGTATGAGCAGTTTTGTGACGCCTACGAACGTTTTGAGATGTATAAACGTGAGTGCCCCCATCACCGTTTCGAAGATGGGGAGTTGATTTGGTGCTTCGTTGGTGGACTTCGTGAAGAGGAACGACTTAGAGTGGATCGGTTGAGCGGCGGTCTGGGAGAATGTACGGTCGACGAGGCAGAAGAAGTCCTCCGTAAGTACGCCAGAGGTTCAACACAATCCGATGAGGTCATTCCAATTCACATCACCGCAAAGGAAGTTGTTGAAGGGTAATTCGTGCTTCTTTCTAAGTTCGCAATGAGTCGCTATTCTAGGTCTTTCTAGTTCTTCTTGTAGTGTCCCTCTGAGATAGGAAATGAGCCTTCTTGTAGCTTCCTCGTACCTGAAATAGACTAGAGGGGAGGGGTTAGTGTCTCTTGCCCGATCTGTAAGATATCAGACCGGAGAGGCGACTTTACGAGTAGGGAGTTGTGAGGCTTCCCTAGTAAGAGTAGTGAAAGTGGTGCTCGGGTGACGTAGTTAATGCTTACTGTTGGAGAGTAAATGAGGGCCTTTTATACTTGAGACCCTTCATCTTCAGGTCATGTAGGATCACGCCACGTGTACGGCCAGGATTGAGGCCTTCCTCGGCCCAGGCCCATTAAGGAGGTCCGTGGGCCTTGGCCCAAGAGAGCAACCATGGCTGGTCGCTCTGTGGTCCTCGTGCCTTCCTTGTGCGTGGGTGATGCGAGTAGTGTCCTGCTCAGTTTCTGTCAAGGAGCGTTACCTTGACGTAAGGTCTACTCGAGCCCGAGAGAGATGCTCCTCGAGCCCACTGGCAGGTTTGTCCTTGAGAGGAGCTTATTTTGAGGGTTGTCCTCCCAGTGATGGTCGGACCCTATGTTGGTCGATCCACACCTTAGTGACATACTTGGGTGTGGTTGTGCCCTTTGAGGGACGGTCTATGATGCTTTGTCGCGCTCTTAGACCGCTCCAGTTCGTACATGCGGACTGGACATATTTCAACCCTAACATATGTCCCCCTAGTTTCCAAGTATCTTTGTAGAAGATAGTTGAGGAACTATGTTGAAGTAGAGGTCGAGCAGAGCCTCGACTAGTAGCGGGCGAAAAAAGATTTCCATATTCGCGCCTTGGTAACTTTCCCTCCTCCTATCTCTCCCTCCCCCCCCCCCTTTTTATAGGGTGCGAGCAGACGTTGCTCGGACCGTATTAAAAGAGGTATTTTTGCTGGGAAAAGATCGGATCCGGGTAAGTATTCCTTAGTGGAATGGAATGACTCCCTGCCGCTTTTTTGCTAGCAAAGAATCTCGCGGAGAGATACTTGTGTAAAAGGAATCTCGAGGAGAGATGTATTCATGTTTTTGCTAGCAAAGTATCTCGCGGAGAGATACTTGTGTAAAAGGAATCTCGAGGAGAGATGTATTCATGTTTTTGCTAGCAAAGTATCTCGCGGAGAGATACTTGTGTAAAAGGAATGGAATGACTTCCTGCCGCTTTTTTGCTAGCAAAGAATCTCGCGGAGAGATACTTGTGTAAAAAGTAAGAGGAGTGTCGAGGAGGGTAGCTGCATGGGCGGCTCCTCGGTCCCCTGACACGTGGCCGTCGAGTTTCCGTTGTTCTGAGATTTTTCGCGATGTTGATCCGAGGAGGACAGATCATGGTCGTCGATCTGTCTCCGCTTGTCTCGAGTAGCCTGATGCTCGCGCCGCGGATTTATTGCCGTGGTTAGGTAATTCGTCCCTGAGTTGGGAGCGTCTTCGGGCCTGAGCGGGAGCGTGGAGGGCAAAAGTGGTAATTCGCCAGGCGGCCGCAATCTGGACCGTCGATCTGGGACACGTGGTCGGTCCGGATGGCGCGAGGACATGCGTCGTTTCGTATCCCCGGGATACCCTTCTATAAATAGGTCAACACTCGGTCATTCCACACTTTTCGCAATCCGAACTTTCAGAGCAAATACGAGAGAGCGAGGAACATTTGAGAGATCGACGAGTGTGAGTGATCGCGCCAAGTAGTGTTCGAGGAGCATTTCCGACGTCCAGAATCCCGTTTTCAGGCGAAACTTCAGCTTTTTCCGGCCTTCTTTCCGGTTTCACACTTTCATCTACTTAAAATCAAGTAAGCTTCCCTTTCTTTGCCTTTAATTCCTCCTTTTTTTTTTTGCTTGATTCTGCCTAGAGATGCTTTATTTTCCCTGCCTTGTTGCTTCCTTGTGTTCGGCTTCTGCATGTCGTTCTCTTTCTTTGGTTTTTGCCTCCCGTAATGATATTGACTGAATAATCATCGCTGTATGACGGCCTAAGAACGGCCTTGGACCTAAAAATCATTAAACGGACTTGTAAACGGAAGTAATTCGGACCGATTTGGCTTGAGTAGCCGTAGAAGTAGGTCCCCTTAATTTACTGTATGCCCCTTGTAGCCTCCTCATTAGCTTAAGGCTGTAGAAGTAACTGTAGGAAGTCCTTCTGGCGGTTGGTCGCCTTATGCATGCTCTTCGAGTTTTATCTACATGTGCTCGCTCCGATTTTGCTGTATATGCATGTTGTTATGCTGCTCGATTTTTTACTCGTGTTTTGAGCGGTTGGTCGCTCCTTTGTATGCTCCTCGCTCTACTTTTGCTGTAAGTAGAGTAACTTCTTGATTTATTGCGTTCTTTTCTTTTTTGAGATTTTTCTCCGTTCGGGAGGTCGAATCCTTAATAAACATACCTAAAAGGACCTCTCGGACTATAACAAACCATCCTAACTTCTTTCTTTGCCCACCTTTAGGATGTCCGAGAGGAGCGACGATAGCCAGAACGTCTCGGCCGCCGGTGAATATGGGAGCGACCATACTACGTCGCCCGATACGTCAGGCGTATCGGCGACCTTTCTTGACGAAACGATAGAGGAGGCTGTAGAGGAGCCTCAGCTCGAGCAGGCTGCCGAAGAAGATGAGGAGACCGAGAGTGAGGAGGACCTCTACGAGTTGGTGAGCAGAAAGAGGCGTCGCGCCGAGGACGATGACTTTATCGATGACCGCACAGAAGCGGAAGGCGGTCCTCGCAACCCCGGTGTCTCTGCGGAGTTGATAACTCGCGCTGCCCAAGTCCACGGGCGTAATTACGGGACAGCCGTCAACGTGGTCGCTCCTGAGATCCGGGTCGAGGAGATGGACGACACGGAGAGGCCGGAGTTGGCCTTAGCATTGTATGAAGAGGGTGAGCACTCGGCGAAGCGCGGGAAGGCTTCGATACCCGTTCAAATCATCGATAGTGATGATACGGATGATGAGAGCGAGGAGGACGATGAGGCGACGTCTCCTCGGACTAGTTCCCCTGTAAAGAGGGTTAGATTCCCTCCACAAACAGCTAGGAGAGCTGTAATCACGGACGAGGAGGAGGATGAAGTTCCTCTAACAATTGGAGACACTCATAGGAGTGAAGCTGGTCCGAGTACTAGGTCTCCTTCCTTCTCGGAGGGGCAAAGGCGCGCGATCAGGGAAGCTAAGAGGTTTGCGCGCGAGGAGGAGACTAGTTACCATACCATAGACCCGACCACCATAGACTTTACATATCCGAGTGGGACTCGAGGACCCAACCCACTCGAGGAGCAGGAGTATGAGATGCGCCTTGCTCTGATGGCCGCTGACAAGAAAAAGGCTGAGCGCAAAGCGAGCAGGCCTTCTCGCTCCAGGGCTGCCAAATCGAAGAGGGCCAAGGTTGCCGTGGAGCCAGAGCCAAAAACTACTAAGGCTGCTGAGAAGAAGTTCACCAAGAGTGCTCGCACGGTCGACCTCCCCGATCCTAATGGGGAGAAGAACGAGGACGGGATTATACCGACCACCTCCTCTACCGTCAAGCTCGACGAGGTTCCCACACTTAGGTGGAAGTATTCTCTCCCCGAGAATAAGTTTGACATCCTCGTGCCCAAAGAGGATCAGACTTTTTATAATGCTCCTCCGGGGTACATGGTCGTTCACTGCCTTAGCTTGGATCGAGGATGGATCCTCCCCTTCTGTGATGCTTTCCGCGATATCTTCAATACGTTGGGGATCGCTCCTTGGCAATTGGTGCCAAGTGCCTTTGGAACCCTCGTATGCTTTGGAGTCTTTTGCATGAAGAGGGGGATCGAGCTCAATTTCCACAACTTCAATCAATTGTTCCGAGTATCGATGAGCTCCAGGAACAAGTATTTTTACTACTTCAACGCTCGACCAGGCCTTGGGTTCATCATGGACGCTCCTAGCTCCTCGGGCTACAAGTGGTTCCACAGGTACTTCTACATCAGAAAGAGGAAGTTGCCTAACATGAGCGAAGAGGAGCTGGAGTGGGGAGTGCCGAAACTGATGTTCAGAGGGAAGATCGCGGACAAGCACCCGTTGCCCGAGGAGTCCGATCCCTGGGTTGCTGAGCTCGAGGAGCAAAATCAGGGACCCCATCCCGAGAATTATTTTTATTGGGGGTTGGTCCTTCAGCCGCTTCCTTACTTGGCGGGACTTTCACCTTACGCATACACAGGGTATATCGGGAACCGATATACCCGAAAAGTCCTCTTCGGTAACTAGCTCTTCGCGCGTTTCTTTTGCTTTTGTACTTGTAATTTTTCTTTGCTTACTTTCTGTTTGTGATGTGTCCTCGCTCTCTTGCTTTTCTCTTCGCTTTTTACTACTCCTCGAGTTTACTAACTTGTGTTTATTCTTTTGCAGCTTATTGGTTCCAGTGGATCATGTCGAAGACCCTGGCCGCGAAGGAGGAACAAAGAAGGAAGCAAAGGCTCGCCAACAAACAGACAAAGATTCTCGGGTCTTTGAACTTGACCCCTCCTCGCAACGCCGCACATCATCGGGACGCCTTGGTGCAGGAGGGGCTCGCTACCCGAGAGAATCCCGTTGAGGCTATCAAAAGGGCCGAGGAGGAGGCCGCCGCGAAGAGGGCAAAGGAGGCGAAGGAGGCCGAGGAGGAGGCCTTAAACACGATCGAGGCTGAGAAGAGGCCGGAGAGGCCTGCTGCCAAAAAAGGAGCGAGGAAGCTTAACCTCGGTGGAAACAATGAGCCCGCCCGTAAGAGGGGTAAGGTGGCTGCTTCCGGAGATGAAGAAGTGAAGCGGCTCATCCAGATGAGCGACCTTGATCGGGCGCACGAGCTCAGCCTGTGCTCGCTCCAGGTAACTATCCTTACGCTTTTTGTTGTGAAAAATTCTAAGTATAGAATTTTCTCTCCTCGCTAACTTTGTTGTCTTTTTGCAGCTCGAGAACTTGAAGGAGGCATATGGCCATGTGGCTGCTGATTGGGCCGACATTGGAGTCGTCATCGAGGACCTTGAGAAGAAGCTGGCGGCCTCGGAGAAAAAGGCCAAGGTCTCGGAGACTGAGGCCGGGAAGCTGAAGCTGAAAGTCGAGGAGCTGGAGAAGGAGCTCTCCCGCGAAAAGTCGAGGAGCAAGAGCTTCAAGGGCGCCTATGCTACTTTGTCCATTTGCATGGAAAAGTTCAAGGCAAGCGTCCTCTCCTTCCTCAAAGGGAGTCGCCTTTCTGCTGCTCGCGACTTCATGTCGTCTGTCACATACAAGTTGGCTCTAAGAGACGTACAAGTGTCATCGCGCGAGGAGGGCTTCTTCTCGTGTGTTGGCCAGTTAAAGAGGGTCAACCTGCTTCCAGCGGACTTTGATGCTGATGACCGCGAGGACCTTCATCCCGGGCGGCGCGAGGACCTGACTCCTTACCCAGATGAGGAGATTACTGAGGAGATGCACGAGGCGTGCGAGTTCGGTGAGCTGGTGACCGACCCAGAGGTACCCTACCCCAGCAAGCCAGCTTATCTCCCAGCCTGGGTGCCCGAGTGTCTAAGGAGCGGGATCATCTACCCGTTCGAGAAGGCCGCTCTACGGAATGCCTCCTAGGTGAAATTGAGCGATCCGGTCCTCGGGAGGGCAGCTGATTTTGTCGAGCCTGAGCTAACCATGTATCGAAAGGCAATCGAGGAGGCTCAAGCTCAGGAGCGCGACGACGCTGAAGGCCCGGAAGCGAGCACGGTTCGAGGAGGAGCAGGGAGCGCGACGACCCCGGTCACGGAATTCACAGACAGCCGTACACGCTAGGATCGGGGAGCCTCCTTGAAGACCGAGTATGCTCGGGCCATGTTGTAATTTTTCCCTTTTCAGCACTTGTTTTTATTTCAAACAATTTCCATTCGGCCCTTTGTGGCGCTCCTCGCAACATCTATGTTTGTAACATAAATTTTCCTGTTGTTGTTTGTTTGCTACTCTTCTCTTTCAATAAAATGCAATGCTATTCGATTTCTTTATACTTGTGTTTTTTTCCAAATCCAATTTTTGTTATGACGTATAACTTGGATAGGGTAGTTGAACAAGTATAAAATAGAATCGAGAAACAATGTTCTTCGCTCCGAGCTCCTCGATCCACCAATGCTTCTCGATCATTTGGATCATTTGAGCACTTAGAATTTTTTCTAAGTGTTGAGTTAGAAAGACTGGAAGTCTCTCTCCTCGAACACTTCCATCTACTCGCTTTTTCTTCTTTGAGTGGTTTCCTGATCGATCCTCTTGTAGAGTTTAGAGCGCGGGGAGGGTTCCCCTTAATCATGGAAATCGAATAGCTTTTATTTAAGTAAGCTCTCTCGATCGAGTAGTCTTATTTTTTGAGTATAGTAGCTCTATACTTGCATATTTTCTTGCTGAAAGAGACATTGTATTGATTTGTCGGAAATTCAATTACAATGGGGGCTCTTCGGCCAGCTTGCTTACAACAACTTTTTAACAAAAGCAAGGGGTGCCTCTCACTTGGACCAGTGAGGAAACCTCCTCGATCAGTGGACCTTCAACATAAGTTTTCAAAAGGCTTTTTCTCTTGGCCCCTTCAAGCGTAGAATCTCTGGAGGTTAGAAGTATTCCATGGATTTTTCAATACCCTTCCCTCCATGTCTTGAAGACGATAACTTCCGTTGGACCTTGCTTCAATTATCTTGTAGGGGCCTTCCCAATTGGGTCGCATCTTCCCAACTTTGCCCAAGATGTCTGCTCTTCGGAGTACTAGGTCTCCAACTTGGAAGTCTCTTTCTCTTACGCCTTTGTTGTAGGTCTTCGCGATGAGTGCTTGATATCTGAGTATATTGGCCAAGGCGTTGGTCCTCGATTCACTGATTGTCTCGAGATCGAAGAGTCTCTCTGTATGATTGTCCTCGGGTTGGTACCCTTGGATTCTGAGGGTTTCTACCGCCACTTCTGCTGGTATGACTGCCTCGGACCCATAAACTAGCGAGAAGGGAGTCTCTCTTGTAGCTGTCTTTGAAGTAGTGCGGTATGCCCACACCACTCCATCAAGCTCGTCGACCCAGTCCCTGTTGGTAGCGAACCTCTTCTGCAAGTTGTTGACGAGGATTTTGTTGACGGCTTCTGTTTGCCCATTGGATTGAGGATGTCCCACAGAGGTATACCTCCTCTCAATCTTCATTTCCTTGCACCATTCATTGAATCTTTGGCCGCAAAATTGAGCGCCATTATCCGAGATGAGGACCCTTGGCAAGCCAAATCGACACACGATGTTCCTCCACACGAAGTTCATCACTCTCTGTTCGGTGATGGTAGATACTCCTTCAACTTCCGCCCACTTGCTAAAGTATTCGACCGCAACGATGATGAACTTCTTTTGACCCATGCCTCTTGGAAAGGGACCGACTATGTCGATGCCCCATATGTCGAACGGACAAGTGATGGCGATGGGCATGAGGGGTTTCGCCGGGACCGTGATCAAATTGGCGTGCAATTGACACTCCTCGCACTTTCTCACAAATTGGGCAACGTCTGCGCGAACAGTGGGCGTAAGTATCCTTGTCGAATGACTTTTTGGGCGGGGTTCTCTCCGGCGTGGTACCGCGCAATTCCCGCGAATGCATCTCTCCCCGAAGTTGTTTGGAACTTCGTGCTCGGCGACGATCTAATAGAACTCCCTCGAAGACTTTTGTACAAGGAGTCTCTTGCTGATGTGCGAGGAGCTTTCCTTTGACTTTCTCGCTTCAGCCTTGTCACGAGGAAGGCTTT